>CM018687.1:38977481-39389728 GCA_009363875.1 Mikania micrantha | reverse complement strand
TTCGCGTTTCGGAACGTAACGCGTATTTACGCGGTTTTAACTAAAATAGTTATTAAACTCATTTAATGATGAGTTTCAAAAATTGTAAAAATATAAAATAATTAATTTATTATTTTTACTCTTCGTGTGTTGTCGGATCGTTAAACATTCACAATTACGTGTATACCCGCAATCGCGTACGTTTTCCGATCGTATTAAATAATTTTAAAGTCGTTAAATCGTAATTATAAGTTCAACATTCGATTATTATGGATCGTCACCCATAACTATACTCAGTCTCGCTTACAGATTACGATCTTGGTTGAATTAATTAATTGTATATACTATTCGTCTCAACACTACGCACTAACACTAACCTGTTACACCGAACGCGTAGTATATGTATAGGGCTCACTCTCGCTGCCCCACCACTGTTCGATTATAAGTTACTGTTCTTGCTTAGTGAATCGACTGTAAATAGATAATACATACTTGTTTTCTGATTACTAAGATCCTGTAACACACAAGCACACATTTTGAACATACTGAACACATTGATTGAACTGAACTGAATAGACACTGTTCTAACACTGTTACAACTACATGACTATATGCACAATGTTACAGTCTCCCCTAGTTAAGGAATTTCGTCCCGAAATTAACTAGCGAAGATACTGTAAAAAGATGAGGGTACTTAAGCTTCATCTGGTCTTCACGTTCCCAGGTGAACTCAGCACCGCGTTTGCCCTCCCATCGCACTTTCACGATCGGGATACGGCTGCGTTTAAGTTTCTTGACCCCATGATCCATGATTTCAACTGGACGTTCAATGAATTGCATGTTGTTCTGAATCTGTATGTCTTCCAGTGGAATCTGAACATCATGATCCGCCAAGCATTCTTAAGATTTGATACATGAAAAGTATCATGAACATTGCTTAGCTCCACTGGAAGTTTGAGTTTGTAGGCTACGGGACCAATCCGTTCCAGGATCTCAAAAGGTCCAACGTACCTTGGTGCAAGTTTCCCTTTCTTCCCGAATCGGACAACGCCTTTCCAGGGAGAAACTTGAGTAAGACTCGGTCACCGACTTGAAACTCAAGCGGTTTCCGACGTCGATCAGCATAACTCTTCTGCCGATCTCGTGCGGCCTTAAGCCGTGACTGAATGATTGTGATCTTGTCTGATGTTTCCTGAATGAGTTCTGGTCCTACGACCTGTGAGTCACCAATCTCGGTCCAACAGACCGGTGATCGGCACTTTCTACCATATAGAGCTTCGAATGGTGCACATTGAATGCTCGTATGATAGCTATTGTTATATGAAAACTCAATGAGTGGGAGATGAGTGTCCCAACTTCCACCGAAGTCAATGACACAAGAACGGAGCATGTCCTCAAGTGTTTGGATAGTCCTCTCACTTTGGCCGTCGGTTTGGGGATGATACGCCGTGCTAAGATTAACACGCGTTCCCAAAGCCTTTTGCAATGATTGCCAAAAGCGAGAAGTGAAGCGACTATCACGATCAGATATGATTGATGTTGGAGTACCATGACGTGCAATGATTTCGTTGATGTACAATGTGGATAACTTCTCCATCTTGTAATCCTCTCGGATAGGGAGAAATGAGCAGATTTGGTGAGTCGATCAACGATCACCCAAATCGAATCGAAACCTCTCGGAGTTCTCGGCAACTTTGTTATGAAATCCATGGAAATTTGCTCCCATTTCCATTGAGGAATTTCAGGTTGTTGCAGAAGTCCCGAAGGCTTTTGATGTTCTGCTTTGACCTTTGAACAAGTAAGACATTTTCCCACGTACAGTGCTATGTCTTTCTTCATTCCCGGCCACCAGTAAGATGTCCTCAAGTCCTGATACATCTTGTCGGCTCCAGGATGAACTGAGTATCGCGACTTATGAGCCTCATCACAGATGAGTGTGCGCAATTCTTCAGACTTTGGAATCCAAATGCGGCCGTTGAGATATAACAACCCATCAGCTCGAGGTTCTAGTTTCTTCTCAATACCACAATCCAAGTCTGTCTTGAGTTGATTATCTGTTACTACTTGTTGTTGTGCAATACGAATCAAGTCTTTCAAGTTCGGTTGTGTGTTGATCTCCATGGCTCTAACACGAATTGGTTTGACTGGTTCCTTGCGACTAAGAGCATCCGCCACCACATTGGCTTTACCCGGATGGTAACGAATCTCACAGTCGTAATCAGTTAGAAGCTCAACCCAACGTCGTTGTCTCATGTTGAGCTCTTTCTGATTGAGAATGTGTTGAAGGCTCTTGTGGTCTGTATAGATGACACATTTAGTACCGTACAGGTAGTGTCTCCAAATCTTCAGTGCAAAGACCACAGCCCCTAACTCAAGGTCATGAGTAGTGTAATTCTTCTCGTGAACCTTAAGTTGTCTTGAAGCATAAGCAATGACCTTGTCCCGTTGCATAAGTACACAACCGAGACCAAGGTTTGAAGCATCACAGTAGACAATGAAATCATCACTGCCTTCTGGAAGACTAAGGATAGGGAATTGCATAACTTCTGTTTAAGAAGTTGAAATGCATCTTCTTGTTTCTGTCCCCATATAAAAGCTTGACTTTTCTGAGTCAATGTAGTGAGTGGCAAGGCTATCTTAGAGAAGTTTGCAATGAATCTTCTATAATAACCTGCCAAACCCAGAAATGAACGAATCTCTGTTGGAGTAGATGGAGTAGTCCAGTTCTTAATCGCCTCAATCTTGGCTGGATCTACATGAATTCCATCTTTGTTTATGACATGTCCTAAGAAGTGAACCTCCTTTAGCCAAAATTCACACTTTGAGAATTTAGCATAAAGTTGTTCCTTTCTTAGTAGTTCCAAGACTTTCTTCAAGTGATCCTCATGTTCTCGTTCTGACTTGGAATAAATCAGTATATCATCAATAAAGACGATAACAAACTGATCCAAGTAAGGCCTGCAGACTCGATTCATCAAGTCCATGAACACTGCGGGTGCATTGGTCAGCCCAAATGGCATAACCACAAACTCATAGTGTCCATATCGAGTCCTAAATGCAGTCTTTGGTATATCCTCATCATTTACTCTTAACTGATGATACCCGGATCGTAAATCAATCTTAGAGAAGCAAGTTGCTCCCTGTAATTGATCAAATAGATCATCGATCCTAGGTAGAGGATATCTGTTCTTGATTGTTAACTTGTTCAGCTCACGATAATCTATGCACATGCGAAATGAACCGTCTTTCTTCTTGACAAATAGAACCGGAGCTCCCCATGGAGAGAAACTCGGTCTTATGAAACCTTTGTCTAAAAGTTCTTGAAGCTGACTAGACAGTTCTTGTATCTCAGACGGTGCTAACCGATACGGTGACTTCGCCACTGGGTTTGCTCCAGGGACGAGATCAATTCTAAACTCCACTTGTCGGACTGGTGGTAGTCCAGGCAAGTCTTCTGGAAATACGTCTGGATAGTCTTTGATAACCGGTACATCTCCAACTGCTTTCTGGTCAGGTTTCTTTTCCACCACGTGAGCTAAGAATGCATAATATTTCTTCTTCAGATACTTCCTCGCCTTGATGCACGATACAATCTTCAATTCACGGCAGGGTTTCTCACCGTAGACTATCATCGTTTCGCCGGACGATAGGGGAATTCGAATAAGTTTCTCCGAGCATACGATTTCAGCATTATTCTTAGATAGCCAATCCATTCCTACTACAACTTCGAAGCTTCCGAGAGTCATAGGAATGAGATCGATCGAGAAAAGATGGTCATTTAATCTTAGCTCACAAGCATTAATGATGGAATCTACAACTATAGTCTTACCATTCGCTACTTCTACAGTATAGGGGGCAGTAAGTGTGGATAGTTGCATATTAAGCAAAGAAGCAGTATGAGCAGAGATAAAACTTTTATCAGCACCAGTATCAAATATGATAGGAATATAGTGATCATTGATAAGAAATGTACCCATGATGACTGCCGGCTCTTCACGTGCTTCCGCAGTTCCAATCACAAAAGCACGAGCGGCAGCAGTATTGTTGTTGAGTTTCGGACACTGATTTCTGAAGTGTCCCTCTGCCCCACAATTGTAACAAGCTCTTCCACCTGTAGCAGCAGAAGTTGTGGCAGCAGTTGTTGCAGCAATAAGATGAGCAGATCGACAAGTCGCTGCAAAGTGTCCCATACGCCCACACTTGTGACACTTCTTGCATGGAGTATTGGGCAGATGATGGTACTGGCATTTGGTGCAGAGTGGAAACGAGCCAGTGTACTGCTTTCTGACATTAGCGGGTTGTGGCATAGCAGTGAGGGGAGTAGCATGAGTAGGTGCAGCCGTAGTCAACGCTGCAAAGTTCTTGATTGTCTTCTGTTTCTTCTTCTTGTGGTGATGCTGTTCAGGCTTCTTGCCTTCCTCAATCTGTGCCCTTTTGAATCCCTTTCGGGTGAGCACCCCAGATTTCACATACTCTTCAGTAAGAGTAGCACCCAGTTGTATCGCGGCTTCCAAAGTAGTGGGGTTGTTCCCCATAACAGTTCCTCTAACCACTAGAGGCAAGCCTTCGATGTATTTCTCTATCCTGCGGGATAGAGGAGTAACCAGATGTGGTACCAAAATGCACAACTCATGAAAACGAGTTGTATACTTGGCATTTTCGCCACTATCCTGCACCAGATTCCACATCTCCACCTCCAGTTTCTTTAGCTCGTGACGTGGACAAAACTTTTCCACCAGTAAGTTCTTGAATCCATCCCATGGTAAGGCTAGAGCGACTTCACGTCCCCTGGTGTTCTTCTCAGAGTTCCACCAGGTGAGCGCTCCCTTATGAAAAGCACTTGAGGCCATCTTGACCTTCAGATTTTCAGGGCATCCGGTGAAGTCTAGAATGTCTTCGATACTTTCCAGCCATTGCAGTAGGCCGGTAGCTCCTTCGGTACCAGAGTACTTAGGAGGCTTAGCATCGTTGAACTGCTTGAAAGTAAAGTTAGCAGTTCCAGCGTTTGTGGCATTTGAGTTATGTGCAGAATCACCGGTACTTCCCCGAAGATTCTGGGTAATATCAGTGACCATGCCCGGGATCACATCCCTCATATGAACAGCGATAGCTCGAGCAATCTTGTTAATTTCATCATCATTACCGCTTGTCGAACCCCCAGCATTTGGGTCTCGTCGAGGAGGCATTCTACGAATAGAAGCCACAAGCGGGTCAGTAATGAGAATGGATACAATTGAATTTTCATGATAAGGTCAGTAATATATCCATACTACTAGTATTATCATTCAATTGTAATATGATCCAGTACACGTATAAGTTATCAACTTATTTGTATACTTATCATGTGAATATGTACGATGTCTCATGATCTCTCCACCAAACCTACACACTGACACTTTCCCGATATACCGAAAATAGCTTATATATAGGGCTCACTCTCGCTGCCCACCACCGTTTCGGTATACCACGATCATGCCCTTGCTAGCATTTGGCAACACGTTTGTACTGATTTCCATGTGTTTTCCATTGATTGAGAATCCCATGATCTTTGATCAACTTGAACTATGATTGATTCCATGATTGAACTATGATTATGTTATGCGTGCACCTACTAACAGTTGTTAACATGTAGAACTAAGTCATACGTGTGTTCTACACTTTCCTGTTAACCTATGTCAGTAAGTACCAATGATGTAATCACTTAAGAATTTCACTTAAGGTTTACATTGAAGGAATGTTCACAACTTGAGTGATTCACCATAATGTCTGGTTCATCCAAGTTTGAATTCCACTATGATTTGATTCACCAATGATTGTATCCCATGTGTTTGTACCCCATGTGTTTGACCAATGTTCAATGATTCCGGTTGTTCCCGAATCCTCACTTCAAATTCAAGCGCCGAATTTTCCCCGACAAACCAAGATAAGCTTATATATAGGGTAAGCTCTCACCGACCCACCACTTACCTCAGCCCATCAGCGTTAATCCGCCGTTTGCATTTGAAGCTAAGATTCCAACCCTTGTTTGATTATGATTATCCCATGATTTCTCTTGTTCCTTGATTCTGTTTATGATTGTGTAAACCATGGTCCTTAATTTACTAGAAACTAAGACCTTAGGTTTATGTATATGTGTCCTAGGTTAATCAACCTAGTTTCCCAATACTTACAGTACTGAGCATAATGATTTCCTGTGAGAACTTCAACTAAAGAATACTGTTACACAGATTCTAAGTTATAAAGTTCCTATGATAATGAACACCTGATAATGATAACAATGATAACAATGACAAGGATTTCAAATCTAAGTTCTAAATTAATAGATCTTGACCTTTGAATCCTATAATGAATATGACAAGGATCTCAAATCCAAGTTCTAAATTAATAGATCTTGACCTTTGAATCCTATAATGAATATGACAAGGATCTCAAATCCAAGTTCTAAATTAATAGATCTTGACCTTTGAATCCTATAATGAATATGACAAGGACTTTAGATCAAAGATAACCATCTTTGCCTCTAAATCCCATAATGAATATGACAAGGATCTTAGATCAAAGATACTAAATTAATAGATCTTTGCCTCTAAATCCCATAATGAATATGACAAGAAATTCATATCAAAGATACTGAAACTACAGATCTTTGCCTCTGAATTTCTATAATGATCTCTGTGTGAGAATTTCAGATCAAGGATACTAAGAATACAGATCCTTGCCTCTGAAATCCTTAAATGCATATGTGTGAGAATTTGATTCGGTTTCTAAAATTATAGAAGTCCGATTCAAATTCCTTGACTCGATGTCTAATCTTAGAAAAATGTCCCTAAGATCTTTCAAGCTTAATGTAGACTTAATGCTCACTTAAGTTACTTAGATCCTAAGTATCCTCAAGTCTATAGCACTTAGTCCTATTGGGTAGCTTAGGTTATAGTCTAGGTCATTAAACATTGGGTTTTTCCTAGTTCTCTACAACCTTGGCTCTGATACCAACCTGTCACACCCCTGCGCCGCGTGCGGAATCCACGGCGCGGTGACGTATGATCAGTTGAATCATGCACAAGTATTGAATAAGAACAACCACAATGGATTACTACATTTCATAATGTTTAGACAGTTGATTAGTTACAGACAATCTATCTACCAAAAGTAAGACAACTACAGACCCAAAATATAGTTTACAAAATAAGACTCCAAACAAGACAATTAAACATTTAGGATTTAGTGAGTTTCTATTCCATCCTAGCATGTTTCTTCATCTTGTTCTATCTTAGAATGGTCTCCTTAGTTGTCCCTGAGAATGTCTTAAACCTGATTACCTGAAACACGTGAAAAGTAACTGTCAACTACAGACGTAGTTGGTGAGAACAATAGGTTTAAACATTTGTAAACGTGAGTTATATGATATAAGACATAGGTAAGTTAAAGCATCATAAGATTCACACGGATAAGCTGCAACCCAAACTAACATCAAGTAAGAAAATGAGTGTAAACAGTCCAATCACTGTTCGCACGACAGCCGATAATATCAAGTCCCAAACCACGTTTGGAGTTAGATAATACGTCAGCAGTTTTGATAACCATATGACACCAGACCTGCAGTTGGCTTTTAAAAGCAAATTTAAAAGCCAACTCCATCCTGGATAAGAAAACCATGACACCAGACCTGCAGTTAGCTTTTAAAACAAATTTAAAAGCTAACTCCATCCTGGATAAGAACCAATGTGTCCGCTTTCCCTTGTTGTGATCACCCAGTACTAACGCTAATGAATATGATACTTGATGGGTTTATAAGTTTGTTTACAACAAATGACACCATGTTTTCTGAATCTTACTTTAACCGGATGTGTTAATGTCTTATTGAAAACCTGGATTTAACTCCACGAGTTGAATCCTTTGTTTATGTAACATGAAATGAATCTCTTGATTTGAATACCATGATGTGAACAACTTGACTTGAATACCATGTTTTGAACCAATAAGTTTGAATACCATGTTTTGAACCACTTGATTTTGATACCATGTTTTGAACCAATGAATTTGAGTACCATGTTGTGAACCACTTGTTTTGAATACCATGATGTGATGACCTTGTATAACAACAAGGTTTATAGCAAAAGAAGGGTTGATGAAATCATTTATTTAAAATGTTTATCCTTTAAAAGAACATTTGAGTAAAACTGTTAATAAACCTTTCAAGAAAACATTTTAAAATCCTTTTTAGTAATAAGGGTTTAATAGTAAATAATTCCTTTAAAACAGTTGACAATTTCCTTAAACAGTTGAAGAATCACTTGGATTCATAGGATAAACCTGTAATGTTTATGAATGCACATACACTGTGCAATGAAACAAGATTGAAATAGCGGTTTCGATCACGTGTTCCACCCCAAAACAGTTATAAAACAGTAAAAGAGGGGCTAAAGTTCTCACCTGTCTGCAGTAGACTCTGAACTAAGACAGATAGCAAATAGCAAACAGGACTTCTAATTGTCTCCTATAACATTGTAATCATACATAAGATATAGGATTTATAATTGTATAACTTGATTCATTGATTGACTTGTGTTCTCAAGATTATGATTGTTGTGAAAACTTGAATGTTATGCTTTGAATCATTAGATTGATCATGGGTCCAAGAAACTTATGAAATGTTCTTTGATGCATAATTCTTATGCATAAATGATATTTGTTCAAGAATTTGATAGCCATTGATTACCATTTGTTGTGAAAAGATGTTCAATTGTTTCCAAGTCTTTGTGTTTGTGAATTGATCATGTAATTAGGATAAGTTGCAACTTAAACCAAATTTTGACCAAGTTCACTTGTTCATAGAGTTTGTGGGCCACAATATGAGCCTTAAGCCCATAAAACTATGATGGGCTTAAGTATAAGTCTATGGGCCTTTCACAATAACAAGGGTCAATTTTAATATGATATTGGGCCATGCAAGTGCCTAAGCGATATTAGGCCAACTAAAGATTAAAACTAGTCTACCCAATCAATTGGGCTTAGTTTAAGTACATGGGCCAAGTTGCTATTGGAGTTGGGCCGAATGGGTTTATGGATTTGAGCCAATTAAAGATCATGTTGGGCCAACTCTAACTCCCTTGGGCTTGATTTCACCTATGAGATTGAATACCATTGCAATTGGGCCGAGTATGCTTTGGGATTGGGCCGAAGTAGATGAGCTGCCAACTTTAGGCAGCGAACCCTCTTGGGTTTCAGCCTAGGGTTCGCCCCTACACCCAAAGGGTTCGGTCATGATAGGAGGTTCGAGGGTTCGGCCAAAGTATTCCACATGGTTCGGCTAAGATAGTGCCATGAAGGTTCGTTGATCATAGCAGCACACATGGTTCGTGGAGACTCCAGGGTTCGCTGGGGTTCGGCTTGGGCAGGTGGGTTCGTGACATGCAGTGGGTTCGTAGGTTAGCTATGGGTTCGGCTGCTGAAGCTGGACACCCGAGGGTTCGTCGACCAGGAGGGGTTCGGCTACAACCCTAGGGTTCGCTATAGTTCGTGACTGACCCAGGGGTTTCATGGCATCATGATAGTTCGTCGAAGGCATGAAGGTTCGGCACAGGTTCAGGAGGTTTCCCCAAAGGCCCGGCGCATGTCTAACGAACCATGCAGGTTCGTAGAGATCCATTAGGGTTCGGCCAGCTGAGGACGAGGGTTCGGCCACCGAACCTGTTACCAGCATCATCTCCTTCGTCGAACCTCAATTTCCAGAACTCGATCTAGGCTAGAACAACTTCGGAGAATGTTGCTATAGATGCGAAACTAGGTATGACGTGCATGGATCCGGCTAAGTGTCGAGTTTGAATCAAAAACACAAGAAACCCTATTTTCGTGATCTTTCAAGCTTCATTACCTCGAGATTGGCTGGACAAATCTGCGTAAATCTTGTACTTTCGTGTAGACAATGTTGAGAGCTTCGCGTGGACACCAAGAACACCGAAATCCGTCGAGAAACGAGTGAGATACGAACGTTTCAAGTTGGGATTTTTAGAGAGAGAGTAGGTTCGCGAGTTTTAGAGAGAGAAAGGGTTGTTGGCTGAATAAATGAGCATTTAAGCCTTGTCCAAGGCTTTTATAGCCCGGTTGGTATTCGGGTCCGTTTCGGTCGCTCGGTTCGCGTTTCCGGAACGTAACGCGTAATTTACGCGGTTTTAACTAAAATAGTTATTAAACTCATTTAAATGATGAGTTTCAAAATTGTAAAAATATAAAATAATTAATTTAATTATTTTTACTCTTCGTGTGTTGTCGGATCGTTAAACATTCACAATTACGTGTATACCCGCAATCGCGTACGTTTTCCGATCGTATTAAAATATTTAAAGTCGTTTAATCGTAATTATAAGTTCAACATTCGTATTATTATGGATCGTCACCCATAACTATACTCAGTCTCGCTTACAGATTACAATCTTGGTTGAATTAATTAATTGTTATACTATTCGTCTCAACACTACGCACTAACACTAACCTGTTACACCGAACGCAGTATATGTATAGGGCTCACTCTCGCTGCCCACCACTGTTTCGATATAATAAGTTACTGTTCTTGCTTAGTGAAATCGACTGTAAATAGATAATACATACTTGTTTTCTGATTACTAAGATCCTGTAACACACAAGCACACATTTTGAACATACTGAAACACATTGATTGAACTGAAACTGAACAGACACTGTTCTAACACTGTTTACAACTATATGACTATATGCACAAATGTTACATTAACTGTTATTATTGATAAAAATTTTAGTATTCCAATAATATAATGAACTTGATTAATTAAATAAAATTTATAACACGCTATCTAATATGTGTCTAAAATACTCATTTTTAAACTACAATATAATAAATATTTTTATTCAGAATTGAAGTAAGCATAAATGTATAACTTATTACATAAAAAATGTAATTTATTGTAAATAAATAAACAAAAATCATCATTAGTGATGCATTTTGTCTCTTACATAGCTTGGCATTTTTCCTCTAATCATATTTTTACAAACACAGTATTCGACTTTATTTGTGTTTAAATAAATGCTTATGGTAGACTATCTGTATGTCTTTATACCATTTTTACTTATTTACATGTTAAAGTCTTGTTTCATTAACATTAAGTAACAACCGAAAAAAATTTACTTAAAAACGATGAGGTTAAAGTTGTCGTTCGGTCAGATTTTGTCAAATCTCATTTTCAATTATTAACTATGATGAACTCACCAACCATGTGTTGACTTTTTATTCTTACATGTTTTCTCAGGAGATGTACAGGAGTGAGTTAAGGTCCAGGATGCACACTAGGATGCCCAGATAGAGGACCTAGTATCTTTTAGAAGCACATATTTTGTTTGTTACTTATGAATCATTTTTGATATATTGTGCAGTTACAAGATAGTAAACTCATCATTCTTTGGATAGTTTTACTTAGTTAAATTATCAAACATTGACAATTGTAATTTAACTTTGTAATCCTAGTTTATTAGTATTGTGCTTTAGTTATTCTCAAATGTTGATGCTATGTATACAATCTGATCATTCCGATTATCTCACGATATCGCGCCCCGAGAACCTTCCGCCCTATAGGAAAGTTGATCCAACCCGCCGGCTCGGGGTGTGACAACATGTTCCACCCCTGAGTTTAAAAGCAAAAGATTTAAAAGGGGGTTATGAGAACTCACAATGATGTCTTATAATTCAATGATTGTAAAACGCGCGCTCACTTAGGTGGAATCAACAGTGACTCTAAAACCTGTGTTTCATATGTTTTATATCCATGAATTCATATGTGTTATTAGTAGGTAATGTTTCATGTGTTTAACTTTTATATTAGAACCCTGTCATTACCTTTATAAGATTTTCTAAATTATAATGAAACACTTATGTGTTATTCAAGTGGTAACCGTCACATAAAACTTGTTAGTTACAAATATATGGTGATGATTTTAATTTAAAAGCCAAAACATGCTATCATGCACATACTTATATATGTGTGTGTGTGTGTGTGTGTTTTGGAAAGGTGGCAACCTTACAAATACATATATCTATACGTACATGCATGCACAAATTCATGCATGTGTTCTTCTTATTCTACAAAACATTATTTAAGCGAATTATTATTATGTTTAAGTGACTTTGTCTTATGTATGCACCCCTTCGAGATTACCAAGTTCGACACTATGCCCATCCACCGATATTATTAAGTTCAATGGTTAGGAGCTAGAATGGACAAGTTCAACATCGAGATTAATAGTATCGATGGTCATTACATAGTATTAATGAACTAATAATATCAATAATCCATGCACAATATCGATGAACCCTTGATTGAACTATTATGTTCGATGGGAGCATCATCGAAGTTATTAAGCTTGACAAAATGGACCGAAACTAACAATCTCGACATGGAGAGTGTTGATACTATCATGTTCAATGCTTCTCAATATCTATGGGATAATCTTTGATGATAAATGTCGGTTAAGTAAGTTCGAAGGATGGCTGGTCGAGATTGATAATCTCGATAGCCCACAATATTGACACATTGGTTAAGTTTAAAGGGGACCCCCCATCGACATAAGTAATATCGGTGGTGCCTCCTTCAATCTCCAGCCATGTTTTGAGAAAAGATTTTGCAGGTCTATTACATGGTTCCAGATTACACATACACACTCGTTTTAGGGTTTATCAAAGGTTAAATTCGTTTAGAAAGATGATGGAAGGACCGGTTTCCATTTAAGTGTAAAACCGAAAGTAATCTCCAAGATCTACCTGTAAAACGTGATGAAATGCTCGAAATCTCTGTACTTTTGAGTTCTCCTTGAATGGAGAAACGTTTTGGAGCAAGAATCATGCAAAAAGATGAAGAAATGAGTGAGAAATCTTAGAGAGAAGTTGTAGAGAGAGAAAGTTCCATGTTTTCAAGTTTAGAGAGAGTGTGTTTTGAGAAAATGAGGTAGAAGAAGAAATCCCTCCCTTTTATAGTCCGGTTCAAACATGGGTGCTCGGTTACGATTATTTACGCGTTAACCATTTTAATTCTATCATTTTTATGTAAATTATTTAAACCATTTTAAATTTATCGTTTTTATGTAAATTATCTTTAAATTACGAAACGTTTAATAAAATAATTTTTTTTATTTAAAATCGTTTAAGGTGTTTATTCCTAGTGAACGTTTTAAATTCTATTTTTATTAATTTAAGTATAGTAAAATATTATTTCGATTATCTCGTTGAAATGCGTTACTTACGTATGTATTTATATAGATCGTCACCTTTACAAGTACAACGTTCGTATCGTATTTCAACTTGATTTACGATTCATGGAATATCATTTCAGAATATTATTCCTAATAAATGTATTCGTGTGAATCATCACCCACGCAAACACACTATTATGTTATCATTTCTGAAATAACATTCACATTTTAAGTTATATATGTGACCTCACCATCGCGTAAATGTTTTCATTATAACTTTCATTATTTTATTTTAAATACGTTTATCAAATATCAATTTCCCAATCCTTATCCCCACTAATTCATATCACTGACACATCCGTGATATATCGAAATAAGTTTATGTATAAGGCATACGTAGGAGTCGGTTGCAACCTATCCAACCGCCATCCCACGACCATTTCGATAAACCATGACCATGTGTCCTTGACTATATTTAGTGACCAAAACATAACCTCTAACAACTCCAAACAAAACCTCATATTCTCCTCACCAAATCCTCAACACTGACACTCATGATAAAACGAAGAAAGCTTATCTATAGGGCATACGTAGGAATTAGTCGCAACTTATCTAGCCGCCAGCCCACCGCCTCTTCGATAGACCATGACTATATCTTGCATTTATTTGGTGATAGAATCCTACACAACTACCAATCCCAATTAAACCAAATCATATCATATATACATTCAACTATAGTAAACATTGTTGTTCAGTCTAGTTGTATTCCAAACTAAAATTTTCCATGGTTTATGGTTGTTAATTATATGTTCTCATCAATGCATACCAGTGATAATATCATAAATCAAATCCCAAACATCAAATTATCATAACAGGTCCTATCAATACGAAATATATGTGTAATGACAATACCTGAAATACAGTGATGTTACATTGAATTCATCGTTGCAGAAATTGGGAAGCTATTGGCGAATGACCTACCCTAAAAGGTCGATAATGAAGGAAACCATTAGAACATGGAAACAGAGTTCAATCAATGGTAGAAATGTAGTTTGAAGACGATGACGGTCCAAGAAATAAAGAATACATGTGAAGTAATGAGGACAACCATGGAGGAGACAACGCATTGTGTAACCATTCGAGCAATGATAACATGATGATGATGATAGGAGTGTATTTATATCAATATGGACGAAAGAAATCAATTATGGATGAAGAGAATCAGTACGGGTGACCTACAGGGGTATCTAAGTTCCAATCCTTATAATTAACTTAAAACAATTATAGGTGTTATTTCAGTTATGAACGAATGACCTACATGTGATTGAAGGAAATTCAGTTGCAAATGATAGATTACTTGAAGAAAAAAATCATATGCGGATGAGAAAGCACACAAACAGATGGCCAAATCAATTGTGAATGACTCATATCATTTGCGAGAGATTCAGGTTAGTATGTTTGTACCAAATCACTTGAGGAGGACCATGTTCACATACGGATGACCATTTCCACTTGTGATTAACTGGATTTACTTGTAGGTGACCTAGCTTACCTATGGGTGACCGAGTTTATGCGTAGATGATCCAATTGACTTACTAATGATGGAACTAACTTAAGAATGAAGGAATTGGCTTATGAATGAACAAGGAACTTCATTTATGGATGAATAATTTATCATTTGCAAATGAATATTATTATAAACTAAGGATGAGTACATCCGATTGAGGTAATGCAAGTTAAAATTTGACTTAGAGATTTAATAACATTATTTTTCTGTGGCATGAATGATAGTGCTTTGTTAGTATCCTAAATCCTGACAAGGTCCCACTAGGTTGAGAAATACATATTGACATTAGGAATTGAGAATTGTACTTATGTTTACTAAACGTGAAAGTGAGATATTAAAGTTGACTACACAAACATAGGTGATAAAGGTGTGATTAGGGATTGATAAGCCAAGATAAATGAATGCATGCCCAGAATTAGGTATAAGTGAATGCAAAGTCTAAAGTCAGTCATATGTCAAATATGAATCAAACGAAATGCTAAACCATCAGGATAGCTCGAAGGTTATGAAAGGTTGAAATGATACGACTTACTTTTGACAAGAAGTGATGTGAAGAATGATCGGACCTAGAACTAGTATGCTAAAGATGTTAGAGATGATTTTAATAACTCTAACTAGAATCAATTTTTGTTAGAAGAGGATACATAAATATTAACATTATTATCGTCTAATGAACTATTTTGTCTTCACAAGATAATATATGTTGGACATGCATAGAATATGTATAGATCTTAAAGTATATGTGGTAAAATGTGGGCTTAATGCGGTTACATGTGTTAAAGAGTCTTGCATCTGTTGCAAGAAACTACTTAAGGAGCTTTGTATTAGTACAAACTTAATGATAAGGGATACTTGCAACTGTCACATGTGTAAGAAAGTTCATGGTATTGTTATTTGATAATATGCATACGTGTGTTATAAAAGGAAAGTTTTGTGAAAAGATTGTCATGTATAATGTGGATCAAATAATAAAGTTCTCTTAATAAGGAAAATGATGAAATCCTCTTAGTGAGACAAATGATGAACCCTTTTTATTAAGGGAAGCAAGAAAATCCTCATTATAGGGTGACTAATGAAATCTTGTAACAGCACTATGACAAGGTTTTGGTCCGTTTTTAGGCAATGGTAAATTTGGTTAACCTTATGCATTAACAACCTTATGTGTTAATATGTGTATGTACGTTATGTTAAGAAATTTTACTTACGACCAACTTCCCACAAGTGCTTTATAAATGGTTTAATGCCAAGAGAGATAACTGTTTGTAGAGAATAAATGGGAAAATATTAGCACAATCAACAAACTAAGGAATATCGCATGTTATAGCTAAAGATTATGACATAATGGGGAAGACGACTCGGTACCATAGAATCTTCAACATCTAATTAAAGCATGAAGAGATAGGATAGAAATGCCAAAAGAGGGGTACTTAGGAAAAAGGTCCCGACACAACATGGGGGTACTCTACAATTAAAACGAGGGAAATATGGAAGTAGATATGAACCATTTCACTCGTTAACATGTAAATAATCTGAGAAATAGAAGAGTACAATGAAAAGTGGAAAGGTAATAGCATATGCCTCAAGACAATTACAAACTCATGAGGCCAATGTGATGACTGATGCTCTAATTCGCAAGAAAGAACACCCTGCTATATGAGGTATGTCTTATAGTTTGGTAGTAACCACCAAATGTTTTAATGAGCTCAACGATGAACAGAAGGAAGGATAAAGGAAGAAAATGTTGAATTCGAAAGAATCTTTGGCCAGGTTAAAAGTCTAGAAGAAAATGAGTTCGGTGTTAAAACCCGATTTGGTCGAGTGTGTGTTCCGCAAAACGGGGGCATCAGATCAAGGATTTTAGATAAAGTACATAGGTCACATTACTCCATTCATCCTGGTGCAATGAAAACGTATCAAGATCTCCGAAAGAATTACTGGTGGCTAGGTATGAAGTTCAATGTAATGTAGTATGTAAATAAATGTTTGACATGTGCGCAAGTAAAGGCTGAACATCATAAAATCTATGGTTATGTGCAACCTTTAGAAATTCTATAATGGAAAGAGGAACACATCACCATGGATTTTATTACTAAGTTGCCTCTCACAACGAAACGTCATGACACTATCTGGGTGATTGTAAACCGATTAATGAAAAGTGCTCATTTATTAATTGTACGTGCTACTTATACGTCAGAGAAGCTTTCTGAATTATTTGTGAAAGAAATAGTTACAAGACATGGAGTTCTAGTTTCTATAGTGTCAGATCTTGAATCGCGAATTGTTTCAAGATTTTTTAAACAATTCCATAAATCCATGGGTACAAGATTGAATATCAGCACTGCGTATCATCCTCAGACTGATGGACAGTCTGAAAGGACTATCCAAATTTTAGAAAATATGTTCGGAGCTTGTATTATTAATTTTGGTGGTAGCTATCATGCTAGTATTGGAATACCACCATACGAGGCATTGTAGAATACCTGTGTGTTGGGGAGGAGTAGGACAGAAAGAAGTAGGAAGCAAAGTTGCAGTATTAGATTTGACTTAAAAGCTCCATCTAGCTAAAGTACGGATGAAAGCTGCACTAGATCGACAAAAGCCCTATGATGACAAAAGGAAAAGACCAATAGAGTTTGAGGTAGGCGATCAGGTATTGTTGAAGGTTTCACCATGGAAAGGAATTATTCGATTTAGAAAAAGAGGAAAGCTAAGTCCGAGAATTATTAGACCTTTTCAAATAATGGCACGAGTCGGTAAAGTAGCTTATCGGTTAGATCTTCCAGATGAATTGAGTGGAATTCATCCGACATTTCACGTTTCATTCTCACGAAAATGTCTAGAAGATGATGTAGCATATGTGTTGTTAAATGATATTGAAGTTGATGAAAAGTTAAACAACATAGAAGAACCGGTTTCGATTATGGACAGAAAAGGAAAAATAATTACGCAACAAGACGATTAGACAAGTTAAGGTTCAATGGAAACACCGAAAAAGATCCAAAGCTACGTGGGAGACTAAAGACAAGATGAAACAACTCTACCCACATCTGTTTGAAATGTAACAGGTTTTGAGGAAGTAACCTATTATAAGGAGGGGAGATTTGTAACAACCAAAAATTTTATAAACTGTTTGAGTTCGTATTATTTGGAATCGTAAAAGGAAGAAAATTAGGTTAATATTGGGTCCCGGGATCCTTCGCAGTACACCAAGAGGATTTTGGAAACTCTTGGCGGTATGCGAAGAACCCAAAATATCTAAGATTCTCCGAATTTTTTCGCGGTACGCCAATGTCACACCCCCGCTAAAGCGGAATCACGAGGGCGAGACGAAATCGGATTACAAATACATTGTTTATAAAGAAACTTACTAAATTGCATTCATAATCCAAATAACATACATAAGAGATTTACAAAGATTCAAATAACATATCGATAATAGTTTTACAAAATGATACAACAATATAAGATTTCTCCATATAGTCTAATTTAAATTAAACAATATCTTCAAAATCTTCTTGTTGTAATATAATCCATGTAGCTAATTTCCTGAAATACATGCTCAAGTATCAACTAAAAATAGTTGGTGAGTCCATAGGTTTATGACTCGATAAAGCATGATTACAAAAAAGAAGTTTATAGTAACATACATCCCATAATGTTTAACAATAAAGCATGCATTTTATGATTATGAGTTTAAACGATGTCAAACGTATACTTCACTCAAAATATTATTAATGTACATCATGAATATTAAAGAAGTTTAAACGATAGTAACACGTATACTCAAGTAATCACTAAAATGCCTATTTCATTTAAACACGTATGGATGTAAAGTTTTAGTATCTAGCATGTATTCCACCCCAAAATATTAAATAAAAAGAGGGGCTATGAAACTCACTAGTAGTAGGATGCTAGAAGATAGATAATATTAAGATCTTGCTCCTTGTCACGAACTTCAAACCCCTAAAATAAGGAAAGTATACATTTGTTGAGTTTTACGATGGATTTAATATTTAGTATATATATAAAAGATGCGTTAACCCGATTAATAGATTGGGGTTATTGCAAAGTAATGACTTTCCTTAAGTCAAAAAAGAAATGATAATACGTTACTCGAACTTGTCATCTTACAACTTAATAATGATACTAAGCCATAACACAGTTCGCTTTTTAATTTGGCATTTTAATCGATTCTTTATTTTGAGTTGTACCAAATTACGAATGAAACCACGGATGGTTTAATGATAATGACACCACGGATGGTTTAATAATAATAAAGTTTGTAGTGCGTATAATCAAGGTTTTAGTTTTAGGAGTAATGATTAATTACGTGCGTTACTTTGAAGTGATATTAGTGAATAAGGGTTTAAAGTTAACCCAAAATATATTACTAACCTTTAAGTGATGTGATTGAATACATATAAGTATAGGTGTGCATGGGTTTTGGTCATTTAAAGGCACTACACATATATAAGTAAGGCAAACGTTGAAAGTATGTTTTGTATAATTGTTGATCTTAGGTTAAAGACCCATAATTATACAAAACCTTTGTGTTATCAACATTCAAAATAATAAGGCAAATATTGAAGGTATGTTTGGATGTTTGGTAAAGAACAAACACACAAACCTTTTTGTTATCAATATTGCAAGAATCCATAACTTGAAAGTATGTTTGTGTATGGGTTGATCATAGGTTACTTGTCATAAAACAAGTTATTAGGAAACCTCACAACACACAAACCTTGTGTTATCAAGCATGGTAACAACTTAGAATTTGAGGATTAGAAGAAGAAAATGAAGCATAAAGATGAAGAGCATTTAGTTTAAGTGTTTATTACCTTGGAAATCTTAGAAAGATCCCAAGAGAGGTGGATTAGGGAGATAGAATTAGAAATCAAAAGAAGAATGGTTTTGGTGCAAAGGATTTAGGAAGGATGAAGCTTGGTATTTATAGTTGAAAATTGGAATGGGGGTGGTCTTGGGGTGGTCTTGGATGGCCAAGGAGAGGGGAGGAGAGGGGGGTGTGTGACAAAAGTGTTGGAGGGGGGACAAAGATGTTGGAGTGTAGGTTAGTAGGTTATAAAGTTAAATGATTATGTTTAATTAAGATTTTTGATTTAATTTTTAATTAGGGAAAGAGTTCTTTCAATTTTTATAAATAAAAATGGGTAATAATATTTATAAAATAAAGATTTGGGCAATTTCTAAAATTTATAAAATTTCTAAAAATGTTTATAAATTCATAATTATTTAAAAGAACATCTTATAATTATTTAAATGCTTATTTTAAATTATTAGAAACTTTTTGATTATTTTATAATTATCTAAATATTTATTTAAGTATTAAAATAGTTATAAATCTATACTCATTTTATACCTCCTTTAAATTTATTAATTTTTATTAATTGGAACACTTTTAAAATTGTTAATTATATCCACATTTTACTAAATTATTATAATTCTTAATATTTTCAAGATTTCATAATTTCAGGGTCTTCGCGTACTGTGATTATCGTTATTCCTTGATTATTTCTTTATACGCATTACTACATCTGAAAACCCATGACTGATCATGTTTTTCTTAGTTGTTTAAATACCATCGACTCAACATACATATTAACTTGGTTTTTGTTCGTTAAGGACTAAATAATTAAGATCTTAATATGGATTTTACCGGGATTTTTCACGGATGTTACAGTCTCCCCCGGTTAAAAGAATTTCGTCCCGAAATTCAATCTTTATTTACCAGGGTAGAGTTGTTTATGAATAGCTGAGGATACTTTTTCTTCATATGATCCTCCCTTTCCCAGGTGAATTCAGGTCCTCGCTTAGAGTTCCATCTAACTTTGATGATTGGAATGCGGCTTCGCTTCAACGTCTTCACATCTTGATCCATAATCTCAATTGGTTCTTCGATGAAGTGGAGTTTGTCGTCGAGTTGAACCTCATCCAATGGGATTATCAATGTCTCGTCTGATAGGCATTTCTTTAGATTGGACACATGGAACGTATCATGAACTCCACCGAGTTCTTGTGGTAGTTGGAGCTTGTAGGCTACGGGACCAATTCTATCGAGAATTTCAAAAGGTCCAACGTATCTTGGAGTTAGCTTGCCCTTCTTACCGAATCGCACAACACCCTTCCATGGAGATACTTTTAGCATTACCTTATCGCCAATTGCAAATTCCAATGGTTTTCTTCGGTTGTCGGCGTAGCTTTTCTGACGATCCCTAGCGGCTTTGATTCGGTCCTTGATTTGTGCAATTTTATCCGTTGTTTCTTGAATGATTTCAGGACCAGTTATTTGACTTTCCCCGATTTCTGCCCAACATACGGGAGATCGACATTTTCGTCCGTATAAGGCTTCAAATGGTGCACACTTGATGCTTGTGTGGTAACTGTTGTTATACGAGAATTCAATTAGTGGGAGATGGTTATCCCAACTTCCACCAAAATCTACCACACAACACCTAAGCATATCTTCCAAGGTTTGGATTGTTCTTTCGGTCTGCCCATCGGTTTGTGGATGATACGCGGTGCTAAGGTCGAGACGAGTTCCGAGTGCCTTTTGCATAGATTGCCAGAATCGAGAGGTAAATCGGCTATCTCTGTCGGAGATGATTGACATGGGCACCCCGTGCCTAGTGATGATTTCGGTGATGTATAGTTTAGCAAGCTTCTCCATCTTAAAATCTTCTCTAATGGGCAAGAAGTGAGCGGACTTTGTCAATCGATCGACGATGACCCATATAGAATCATAACCGCTAGAGGTACGTGGTAGTTTGGTGATGAAATCCATGGAAATTTGCTCCCATTTCCATTGTGGGATTTCGGGTTGTTGTAGCATACCTGATGGTTTTTGGTGTTCGGCCTTAACCTTAGAACAGGTTAGGCACTTTCCGACATATAGAGCGATGTCTTTCTTCATTCCGGGCCACCAATAGTATTCCTTGAGATCTTTATACATTTTGTCGGCGCCCGGATGAACGGAGTATTTGGATTTGTGGGCTTCATGAAAAATGAGCTCTCGGATGTTGTTCAGCTCGGGAACCCACATTCTTTCTTGGAAATACAACACATCATCTTCCTTTAGTTCTAGTCTCTTCTCCGCCCCGCATAGCAGTTCTTCTTTGAGTTCCTTTGCCTTTAGAGCTTCCTTTTGTGCTTCAAGAATTTGGGTTTTGAGAGAGGTTTGTATTGTCATACCCAAGGCGCGTACGCGAACGGGTTTGATCCTCTCTTTTCTACTTAGTGCATCAGCCACCACGTTTGCTTTACCGGGATGGTAGCGTATGTCACAATCGTAGTCGTTGAGTAATTCAACCCATCTTCTTTGACGCATATTCAACATTTTTTGATCAAGGATGTGTTGGAGGCTTTTGTGATCGGTGTATATAATACACTTGGTACCGTAGAGGTAGTGTCTCCAGATTTTTAAAGCAAAGATAACAGCTCCCAACTCCAAGTCATGAGTGGTGTAGTTCTTGTCATGCACTTTGAGTTGTCGGGATGCATATGCAATAACTTTGTCTTTTTGCATCAACACGCAACCGAGACCTTGGTGCGATGCATCACAGTATACGACAAAGTTATCAGTGCCGTCGGGGAGTGATAGGATCGGGGCTTGGCATAATTTGTGTTTCAGTAATTGGAAAGCCTCTTCTTGTTCTCTTCCCCAATTGTACTTTTGCTCCTTTTGGGTGAGCATGGTTAATGGTTTGGCTATTTTTGAGAAGTTTTCAATGAATCTACGATAGTATCCGGCCAACCCTAAGAATTGTCGGATTTCTGTCAAGGTTGTCGGTGCTTCCCATTTCTTTACCACCTCAATCTTGCTTGGGTCGACTTGAATACCCTTATCATTAACCACATGACCAAGGAAGTGAACCTCCTTTAACCAGAACTCGCATTTGGAAAACTTGGCATATAGTTTCTCCTTTTCCAAGAGTTGGAGTACTAGCTTTAGGTGTTGCTTATGATCCTCTTCGTTTTGTGAGTATATAAGGATATCGTCGATGAACACGATCACGAACTTATCGAGGTAAGGCTTGCATACACGGTTCATTAGGTCCATAAATACCGCAGGGGCATTGGTGAGTCCGAAAGGCATTACTAAGAATTCGTAGTGCCCGTATCTTGTTCTGAATGCGGTTTTTGGGATGTCGTCTTCGTGGATTCTTAATTGATGATAACCTGACCGAAGGTCTATCTTTGAGAAGTGCCTAGACCCTTGTAATTGGTCGAACAAGTCATCAATCCGAGGAAGAGGATAGCGATTTTTGATGGTTACTTTGTTGAGCTCCCTATAGTCGATGCACATTCGAAAAGATCCATCCTTCTTTTTGACAAATAGAATGGGTGCTCCCCATGGTGAGAAACTCGGTCGGATGAATTCTTGATCCAAGAGTTCTTGTAATTGGCTTGATAACTCTTGCATCTCGGATGGTGCGAGACGGTAGGGTGTCTTTGCTATCGGTGCCGCTCCTGGAATCAGGTCGATACGAAATTCCACTTGTCGAACGGGTGGTAATCCAGGTAGCTCATCGGGGAATACTTCGGGAAAGTCGCGGACTATTGGTATGTCTCCGATCTTCTTCTCTTCTTGGTCTTTGACTTTGATATGGGCAAGGAAGGCTTGACATTCCTTCTTCAGATACTTACGTGCCTTCATAGCAGAAATGAGGTGTAGTTTCCTACTTGCTATTTCTCCTTGAATTTCTAGTGCTCCGCCGTTTGGTAATGGAACCCGAACAATTTTGAGGTGACATTGGATTTTAGCTTGATGTTTGGACAACCAGTCCATTCCGATGACTACATCGAAGCTTCCAAGTTGGATGGGAATGAGGTCTAGATAGAATGAGTGGCCGTCATAACTAAGGACACAACCCTTGAGGATTTTTCGTGCAGTTAATAGTTTTCCGTTGGCTAATTCTATGGTGTAGATTTCAGTTAAAGGGGTAGATTTTTGGTTTACTACATGCTCAAACTTAGTTGATATGAAACTTTTATCAGCACCCGTGTCAAATAGAATAGATGCAAAGTGATTGTTTACAAGAAACGTACCAGTAACGACGTTGTTGTCTTCACGGGCTTCTTGAGCTCCCATGACGAAAGCTCTTCCCCGAGGTGGGTTGTTGACAGTTTCAGATCCTTGGGGTCTTTTGGGACAAACATTGAGCATGTGGTCGGGGCTTCCACATCCATAGCAAGCACGTGGAGTGGGGTTGCTTCGACAGTTATTGGCTTGGTGCCCCGGTTTCCCACACTTGGAGCAGACAAGGCATGCTCCAAAATGGAAGTAGTTGCATTTGGCACACTTAGGTGCATGTTGATTCCTCTTGTCTTGGTTAACTGCCCCATAGTTACAGGCAGTTGTGGGTTTCTTGTTGTTGTTGTTGTGTCTTTTGGAGTGGTTGGACTGGTTGGATTGGTTGGTGTGGTTGGAGGATGTGGGGTTATCAATCTTCCTCTTTTCTCCCAAGTTTTTGTTCTCGAAAGCATTGTTTCTAACCAGATGATCCCTAAGTTGACCAGCCAACAGGATGGCACCTTTGAGCGAGGTTGGTCTAGAAGCGGTGACCATGCTTCCAATTTGGGGTGCAAGTCCCCAGATGTAACGCTCGATTTTTCGATCTTCCGAGTTCACCATGTGTGGTAGTAAGCTCGAGAGCTCGTGAAAGCGGTCGTTATAGGCCATCAGTTCAGCACCCTTCATGGTAAGGTGCCAGAATTCATTCTCCAGTTATTGCAATTCGTTGATGGGGCAGTATTCTTCTAATAATAGGGCCTTGAATTCTTCCCAGCCCATTGATTCTGCCTCTTCAACACCCCGAGCCTGTATTTGGCTGTTCCACCAGTTCAAGGCCTTCCCTTGGAAGGAGTTTGCAGCATAACGAACCTTGTGGGTTTCAAGGCATTCAGAAATACGGAAAACTGCTTGGATCTTATCTATCCATTTTAGCAGTCCTATGGCTCCGTCGTTGCCATAGTAATCCTTCGGTTTACAGGACATGAAATGTTTGTATGTACAGCCCTTTCTTGCATTACTGGTTTCGGGGTCAGTGGTATTGCTATTATTGGTGTTGTGGTTGTTATTGTTGTTTCCTGAGTTCGAGTTTGCTCGAGCAAGTATGCCGGGTATGGCTGCGGCTATTCGAGCTTCCACTAGTTTTTCGATGTCGTCGGGTGTCATTGGAATAGTAGTATCTGTATTGTCAACTGGTCCCTTATCCTTTGGTTTTCGCCCTCTTTTTGTTGGAGCCATTAGCTATGAAGTTAAAAGGAAATGGTTTAGTATTTCATTTAATGTAGTAATTTATTCAATATATACTTGATTTGAGTTTTCGTGTGTGCAAAAGTATGGACCCTACTTTTATCAAACGGGTTTATCCCGTTGGACATAACCAATGTTTTGAAACCTTGAGGTTAGGAACCCGTGTTATTTGTTAACTTAAAATAGAATTTGCCAAAACTCTCATGCATTTCAAATGGCGATTCCGTGTGCACTCGTAATGGTAGTTTGACTTGCATGATTATTTTGGTTCTTGCTATTTTAGGTTGACATACGAATACGAGTATGAAAATAATCATCTTGGAAATTATATAAATCAATGAAGTTGGCTTCAAAGTGAAGCGGAATGGCAATCCAAAGGGATTGCCGTTGACTTATTAGAGCCGTATAGTTCGTACAACGTTTGGTATAACATGCTTTGGCCTATAGGTTAGAATACTCTCATCGGAAATCCCCAGGAAAGCTAGACTGGTCCCGCAGTATGTCGGGGATTTATGCGAATCGCTTTCCTAGACAGGAGTCCCAACTACCGGCATTCGCCCTTCCAGTTAATACATGTCCGTTTATACAAACTTAGCTCTAACGAGAACAGAATAAAAATTTTTGAGTGTGAGAGTGTCAAACATATTTTTGTCATACATACATATTATGTGTTTTAAATTTTTATATAATAGGAAAAGTAAAGGTTGTAGGATTTAACTAAGGTTTTTATAATCTAAGGCATTCTTAATGGAATACTTAAATTCTAAGGAAATCTTATTTCTATCAAACAAGCAAGTAAGCATGTATGGTGATAACAAGTAGTTCAAGTAAGGTACATAGGTCACATTACTCCATTCATCCTGGTGCAATGAAAACGTATCAAGATCTCCGAAAGGATTACTGGTGGCTAGGTATGAAGTTCAATGTAATGTAGTATGTAAATAAATGTTTGACATGTGCGCAAGTAAAGGCTGAACATCATAAACTCTATGGTTATGTGCAACCTTTAGAAATTCTAGAATGGAAAGAGGAACACATCACCATGGATTTTATTACTAAGTTGCCTCTCACAACGAAACGTCATGACACTATCTGGGTGATTGTAAACCGATTAATGAAAAGTGCTCATTTATTAATTGTACGTGAGACTTATACGTCAGAGAAGCTTTCTGAATTATTTGTGAAAGAAATAGTTACAAGACATAGAGTTCTAGTTTCTATAGTGTCAGATCTTGAATCGCGAATTGTTTCAAGATTTTTGAAACAATTCCATAAATCCATGGGTACAAGATTGAATATCAGCACTGCGTATCATCCTCAGACTGATGGACAGTCTGAAAGGACTATCCAAATTTTAGAAAATATGTTCGGAGCTTGTATTATTAATTTTGGTGGTAGCTGAGATGATCATTTACCATTATTGGAATTCTCGTACAACAACAGCTATCATGCTAGTATTGGAATACCACCATACGAGGCATTGTAGAATACCTGTGTGTTGGGGAGGAGTAGGACAGAAAGAAGTAGGAAGCAAAGTTGCAGTATTAGATTTGACTTAAAAGCTCCATCTAGCTAAAGTACGGATGAAAGCTGCACTAGATCGACAAAAGCCCTATGATGACAAAAGGAAAAGACCAATAGAGTTTGAGGTAGGCGATCAGGTATTGTTGAAGGTTTCACCATGGAAAGGAATTATTCGATTTAGAAAAAGAGGAAAGCTAAGTCCGAGAATTATTAGACCTTTTCAAATAATGGCACGAGTCGGTAAAGTAGCTTATCGGTTAGATCTTCCAGATGAATTGAGTGGAATTCATCCGACATTTCACGTTTCATTCTCACGAAAATGTCTAGAAGATGATGTAGCATATGTGTTGTTAAATGATATTGAAGTTGATGAAAAGTTAAACAACATAGAAGAACCGGTTTCGATTATGGACAGAAAAGGAAAAATAATTACGCAACAAGACGATTAGACAAGTTAAGGTTCAATGGAAACACCGAAAAAGATCCAAAGCTACGTGGGAGACTAAAGACAAGATGAAACAACTCTACCCACATCTGTTTGAAATGTAACAGGTTTTGAGGAAGTAACCTATTATAAGGAGGGGAGATTTGTAACAACCAAAAATTTTATAAACTGTTTGAGTTCGTATTATTTGGAATCGTAAAAGGAAGAAAATTAGGTTAATATTGGGTCCCGGGATCCTTCGCAGTACACCAAGAGGATTTTGGAAACTCTTGGCGGTATGCGAAGAACCCAAAATATCTAAGATTCTCCGAATTTTTTCGCGGTACGCCAATGTCACACCCCCGCTAAAGCGGAATCACGAGGGCGAGACGAAATCGGATTACAAATACATTGTTTATAAAGAAACTTACTAAATTGCATTCATAATCCAAATAACATACATAAGAGATTTACAAAGATTCAAATAACATATCGATAATAGTTTTACAAAATGATATGATTCAAAATGATACAACAATATAAGATTTCTCCATATAGTCTAATTTAAATTAAACAATATCTTCAAAATCTTCTTGTTGTAATATAATCCATGTAGCTAATTTCCTGAAATACATGCTCAAGTATCAACTAAAAATAGTTGGTGAGTCCATAGGTTTATGACTCGATAAAGCATGATTACAAAAAAGAAGTTTATAGTAACATACATCCCATAATGTTTAACAATAAAGCATGCATTTTATGATTATGAGTTTAAACGATGTCAAACGTATACTTCACTCAAAATATTATTAATGTACATCATGAATATTAAAGAAGTTTAAACGATAGTAACACGTATACTCAAGTAATCACTAAAATGCCTATTTCATTTAAACACGTATGGATGTAAAGTTTTAGTATCTAGCATGTATTCCACCCCAAAATATTAAATAAAAAGAGGGGCTATGAAACTCACTAGTAGTAGGATGCTAGAAGATAGATAATATTAAGATCTTGCTCCTTGTCACGAACTTCAAACCCCTAAAATAAGGAAAGTATACATTTGTTGAGTTTTACGATGGATTTAATATTTAGTATATATATAAGAGATGCGTTAACCCGATTAATAGATTGGGGTTATTGCAAAGTAATGACTTTCCTTAAGTCATAAAAGAAATGATAATACGTTACTCGAACTTGTCATCTTCCAACTTAATAATGATACTAAGCCATAACACAGTTCGCTTTTTAATTTGGCATTTTAATCGACTCTTTATTTTGAGTTGTACCAAATTACGAATGAAACCACGGATGGTTTAATGATAATGACACCACGGATGGTTTAATAATAATAAAGTTTGTAATGCGTATAATCAAGGTTTTAGTTTTAGGAGTAATGATTAATTACGTGCGTTACTTTGAAGTGATATTAGTGAATAAGGGTTTAAAGTTAACCCAAAATATATTACTAACCTTTAAGTGATGTGATTGAATACATATAAGTATAGGTGTGCATGGGTTTTGGTCATTTAAAGGCACTACACATATATAAGTCAGGCAAACGTTGAAAGTATGTTTTGTATAATTGTTGATCTTAGGTTAAAGACCCATAATTATACAAAACCTTTGTGTTATCAACATTCAAAATAATAAGGCAAATATTGAAGGTATGTTTGGATGTTTGGTAAAGAACAAACACACAAACCTTTTTGTTATCAATATTGCAAGAATCCATAACTTGAAAGTATGTTTGTGTATGGGTTGATCATAGGTTACTTGTCATAAAACAAGTTATTAGGAAACCTCACAACACACAAACCTTTGTGTTATCAAGCATGGTAACAACTTAGAATTTGAGGATTAGAAGAAGAAAATGAAGCATAAAGATGAAGAGCATTTAGTTTAAGTGTTTATTACACTGGAAATCTTAGAAAGATCCCAAGAGAGGTGGATTAGGGAGATAGAATTAGAAATCAAAAGAAGAATGGTTTTGGTGTAAAGGATTTAGGAAGGATGAAGCTTGGTATTTATAGTTGAAAATTGGAATGGGGGTGGTCTTGGATGGCCAAGGAGAGGGGAGGAGAGGGGTGTGTGTGACAAAAGTGTTGGAGGGGGGACAAAGATGTTGGAGTGTAGGTTAGTAGGTTATAAAGTTAAATGATTATGTTTAATTAAGATTTTTGATTTAATTTTTAATTAGGGAAAGAGTTCTTTCAATTTTTATAAATAAAAATGGGTAATAATATTTATAAAATAAAGATTTGGGCAATTTCTAAAATTTATAAAATTTCTAAAAATGTTTATAAATTCATAATTATTTAAAAGAACATCTTATAATTATTTAAATGCTTATTTTAAATTATTAGAAACATTTTGATTATTTTATAATTATCTAAATATTTATTTAAGTATTAAAATAGTTATAAATCTATACTCATTTTATACCTCCTTTAAATTTATTAATTTTTATTAATTGGAACACTTTTAAAATTGTTAATTGTATCCACATTTTACTAAATTATTATAATTCTTAATATTTTCAAGATTTCATAATTTCAGGGTCTTCGCGTACTGTGATTATCGTTATTCCTTGATTATTTCTTTATACGCATTACTACATCTGAAAACCCATGACTGATCATGTTTTTCTTAGTTGTTTAAATACCATCGACTCAACATACATATTAACTTGGTTTTTGTTCCTTAAGGACTAAATAATTAAGATCTTAATATGGATTTTACCTGGATTTTTCACGGATGTTACAGCCAAGCCTCTTGGCGGTACGCGACGAAGTGACACCGACTAAATGGGTATTATGCTAATGAGAGTGAGGTAAAGTATTAATGTCAAGCATGGGTGTGAGTGGTTAGGATAGGTCATGCATGTAAGGACAAAGTTTAATTTAACCACTAGCCCTATTAGTTCTATATAGGCATGCTTGAACTATATGTTAAAGTGATAATCTGATACAGGTTGATAACAATTCCAAAAGCTGAGGCTAGTTTGGAATTTATTGTGAATCAAGATTTGGATTAAGATGAGTTCTTCGTAGCCCTATTTTTAATGTTTACCATTTTGGCCTGTTATGCATGTTATAAAACTATTTTGTGAAAATGATTTTTAACCCGACTATGGTTAGGTAAAGAACGTTTTTAAGTCTCAACCGCGGTTGAGAAATAAATGATTTTAAAAGTCTCAGCTAAGGTGTAAATAAAGTTTTAAATCTCAACTGCGGTTGAGAAGTATTTGATTTTAAAAGTCTCAGCTGAGGTGTAAAGAATGTTTTAAGTCTCATCTTGTTAGTACCTTATAGCATCATCTTCAGATGTTGAATTGAAGACTGAAGACTACAGCTGGGTTGATTAGAAGATCTTTATGTTTATTGTATTTGTATATGTTTTTGTATTTGTATTTGTTTTGATTGTATTTGTATTTGTTTTAGTTTAATGTTATTTTGTTTATGTTTGTAAAATGGTTAAGTGCTGGACTATAGATGCTATTAGTATTAACAGAGGTTCCTTCGATACTATCAGTATCGACAGAGTGCCTATAAATAGGTTATCTTCGATACATTCAGTATCGATCTAGAAATAATTCAGATTTTCTTTAGAAGTTTATTATCTCTTATTGCACTTGCTTAATTCCAATTGATTAATACAAGGAGATTGAATTTCTCTTATTGTGTTTGTTTGATTCTGTTTTACTCGATACATTCTATATTTATTCAAACATGATGTTATGGATTCTGCACGTGATATAATGTTATACCAGATCATTTAGATCCTAACCACAGAGCTATACAACTATATTAGAGTATCTTGCTCGGTTGTGATCTTGGTAGAACAAAATCTTGGTGATTTCTACGATTATTGGAGACTTTTGATGATAGTTTGATCAATTTTGATGATAAAATGAAGACTTGCGATTCAAGAACTGTTGCTGCACCTGAAAACTTGTCAAAAATTGAAATTTCAAGTTCAAGATTGTTAGTATCGACAAAAACAGTTTTCTGGGTTGTTTAACATCGATATTGTTAGTATCGATAGTTAGTCTATTGATATTATTAGTATCGACAACTTTTCATCAAACTTATTAGTATCGATCACATTCTCATCGATATTATTAGTATCGACGAATTAATATCGTCTATATTATTAATATCGACAAATCAGATTCTGAATTTTTCTAAGTGTTGATTATTTCAACAAATTATCTCCAAATGGCCAACTTATCTCCATTATCTGCCCTGTTATGATAATGAGGCTGGTACTATGACCAAGCCTCCAAATCTTGTTTCATTGAGTGAGTACTCATCGTGGAGTGCTCTGGTTGAATCCTTTTTATATATAGTCAATCCGAGTCTAATGATACCATTGATTGAAGGGTATGAGCAACCTCAGCTCAATGGGGTTTACAAGAATGTCTCACGTCTTACAAAAGATGAAAAGAAATTGTATGATTTGGAAAAGAAAGCTTATGTTTTGCTCACTATGGCACTTCCCAAAGAGATTTTTCAGTTTTTCAAGTCACACAAAAGATCTAAAGCATTGTGGGATGCTTTGGCAAAGAGATGTGAAGGAAGTGACCAGCTCAAAAGAAGTAAGAGAACACTTCTCAAGAAACAACTTGAAGTGTTCAAGTGTCTAGACAACGAACCTTTGAGGAATTGGTGACTAGATACACATTGTTGTTGAGTGAGCTTAGCAATTTGGACTATGATGTTTCTTTGGAAGAGAAAAATGATAAAATTTTAGATGCGCTTCCATCTTCATGGGAGACGTATGTCATGATCATCAGAGAAAACACAGACTTGGAGATTACTGAAATTGATGTATTAATCTCCAAACTTCAATCTTTTGATATAGACATGCAAAAGAGAAAGGCTAGAAATAAGTTTTCAACTCAAAACCCAGGCCTTTACATGAAACCCATTGTGACTCCTGCCACCTCTTCAGGCTCAGTTGCCTTTTTATCAAGTACTGAAGATGGTGAATTATCTGTTGTTATTGATGACAAAACAGAAGTATGTTTTACTTCTACAACCGACAAAGAGAAAACATATGTGTAACATATGTACAGTAAGTCATGGTAGACATAGATCAGGATAGAACAGTGTGTACATATTAGTCTTTATGTCAGTATGATTTGTGTTCAATATGTCAATGTGCCAATGTGTTCAGGTTCATGTTTGTGTGTTATAGGATTTTGTTTAGTAGGTACAAGTATATCTTATTTATTTACAGTAGATTACTCTAGGCAAGACCAGTATTGTATTATATCGAAACAGTGGTGGGCTGGCGGCTGATAAGGCAGGTAGCTGGACTCTACGTATGCCCTATACATATATTGCATTCGGTGTAATAGGATAGTGTTAGTGCGTAGTGTTATGACGAATTGTATGACAAACAAATCAATTAAACAAATCGTAATGCGTAAGCGAGACTGAGTATCATTATGGGTGAGGATTCGTAATGATATTAATGTCGAACTTATAATTACAAGTAAACATCAATAAAATACACAAAACGACCAAAAACGTATATGATTACGGGTATACACGAAACTATATTCGTTTAACGCTCTGATTACGAACTAACTGTAAAAATAAGTAAAATATTATATTTTACATTTTACAATTTTGAAACTCATCAAAAATAATCAAAGAAATCTAATTTACAACTTAAGATATCCATTTTCGTAATCGTAACGACACGTGCGTAAAAATACGCGAAACCGACACCAAGCGAGATCAAATGTGCGGGGAACCTCTCGGGGTATAAAAACCCTTATTTCCTTCCATTTCTTCATTTATTGTAACCAAGAACATAAAATCTCTCTCTTTCCCGTCTAACCTCTCTCTCTCTCTACAAAACCTCCATTAAAAAACCAAGAACTCTCAAATTTCTTCACCAAATCGCGCATATAATAAATCAAAACGATCGTCTCGACGAGAGGAATATGGTAGTATGAAGGATCGGAGCTAATTCAATCTATTTTGGCCAGAATCGTAGAAAGAAGGTACAGTACTGTAGTTGTTGCTACTATTCATCATCTTCATCCTTTTAAAATCAGTTTTCAGCCTTCAATACTCAAGAAATGGGCCTATAATCGACTTAAGAACACTTGGGTGAACTTGGATTGAGCTTGTTAAAGGCTGAGATGGTCGATTTTACCATCTGGGAATCAATATTGATGGGATAAATTGAAGCAGCTAGTGTCGACACAAGAACAACTTGAGGCTGATCTTATGTCGACTTTGCTAGTCTCGACAGGGTACTAAAATCGAAAAACAATCTCGACACAGCTAATATCGACAAACCCAAGGAAGTTCAGATCAAATTCTGTCGATAATGACATGTTCAAAGGTGTCCTTGGTCGATACTAAGCTCCAATAGATACTACAATAATGATGAGCTTCATTTCACATCAATCGATCTTCCCATCTAATTTGAGCCTCTCGAAAGCTTTTTAGCCATGAAAGAATGTCAACATAGCTCTTTTAAACTCAATCCAAGTAAATTAGAACCAAAAACCTGTTCAGAATAGTGAAGATGGGGCTGGTTGTCGAACCTAACACCCATCGATATTACCAATATCGATGGGTAGTTTATAAGGTTAAGCCAAGTCTCCTTTCGATCTAAACAGCCATGCAACCTTTCAAAAATACTATAATTCAGTAAACATATTCTTAATCAAGTCAATCCAAGGAGGTTTAAACAAAGAAACTTGAGATTTGGACGTGAGAAGGACTATTTATGTTCGATGGATGCAATGGGACCATCGATGGCTCTCTTATTCGTTTGAGCTTAGAACCTAATAGTCTTGACACCCATGTGAATTATGGGTTGTTAACACTCTTCTAAGATCTAACCTAGTAATCAAATACTTTAAATCATAAGCTAAAACAACCAAAATCATGTTATGGGTTGTTTAAGAGAGCCGAAGGGTCCATGAGGGTGATCTAACCTTAAGCCGACCCTAAGAGATTATAGATGTGGTCTCATACTAGTTAAGTTCATATTAACCTAAGTATAAGATCATATCTTAATCATAAAGGTTTAAAACACATAAACCTTTCTCAAAGAACACATGGTAAACAAAGGGTTATCATATTCATAAACACATGTTACTTATATGCATAACAAGTTTGTGCATAAAAGGACATGACACATGCTTTTAAGTCATAAGTCAACTATCATTTCAAGAAGTCAACCAAGGGTTTCAAGTTAAACTAATACTTTGGAACATAACAACAAATTCATACCAAGGATAAGCATAATTAGGATAACATGATTCAATCAATCAATCAATGTCCGCAATATCATAAATCTTATATTATATGTATGATTACAATAATATAGGAATCAGTTAGAGGTCTTGTTGCTTGCTACTTGTACAGGATCTGAGTCTACTGCTGTCAGGTGAGAACATTAGCCCTCTTTTACTGTTTTACAACTGTTTTGGGGTGGAACACGTGACCAAACTATTTTATACAATCACATTTCATATACAGGATTCATTTCACTTTTGCAACAATCAAAGGTTTACTTTCAGATTCTAAAGGATTTATCAACTGTTTTAAAGGATTCATCTATTGTTAAACACTTTTCTGCTAAAAGGTTTTATAAAAGGTTTTCTAAATTATTTTACAACTGTTTTAGACAAAATGGTTTTATAAATGTTAAACACTTTTGTAGAATACGTTTTATAAATTCTTTTACTATTAACTTGTGTTTTCAAATAAATATTATTTTACAAACCTTGTTATTATACAAGAACACTATTCTCAGTACTCAGTCAAGGGTTTTCGAACTAGGTATTCATTCATGGGATTCAATCAAAGGTTTTCAATTAAAGGTATTCAATCAATGGTTTTCAAAACAAGTGATTCAATCATGGTTTCAAATCAAGTATTCAATCAAGTTAAACGTTTATCCAATCTTAATAACAACAGAATGTCATGGTGTTCATCATTGTGAACAAGCTTACACACATCAAGACACTTATTCAATCAATCTTATTCTTAATCTTTAAACGCTAGTACTGGCTGATCACAACAAGGGAACGCGGGACGCGTTTTGGTTACGCCAAGGCTGTGGTTAGTGTTTAAATACGTTTTAAACCCAAAATGCAGATTGGATGCGTTATGGTAATACGAATTTAATGCTAATTAACTTTTCCAGCATAAGTCATATTGACCGGGTATGTCAACACGGAGTGGTCTTTCGAGTAAACTCGTTAGCACTGCTCGTGTTGAATGCGTTGCTAACTACTTTTCTGACTCCAAATGTAATTTAGGACTTGATTATACATTGTATTTTCTAGTAGACAGTCATTTGGCTGTTTGCACACGTATTTCTTACTTGATGATAGTTTGTGTTGCAATTATCGATGACATGTTTATACAACTGTTTTATTCACATGTTTACAACTGCAGATTCATTATTTCAAATGTTATACCTATTGTACTCACCAACTACTTTTGTAGTTGACATTTACTTTTCACGTGTTTCAGGATATCAGGTTTAGAACATTCTCAAGGACAACTAAGGAGACCATTTTAAGATATGGATTAGAAACTCACTTAATCCTGATTGTTTAATTGTGTTGTCTGTGTCTTTTGTTTAAACAATATTTTTGGGTCTGTAGTTGTCATTCTTTTGATAGTTAGATGGATTGCCTGTAATGAAACAAATGTCTAACATTAAGAAACTTAGTAATGCATTGTGGTTGTTCTTCTTTCAATATGTGTGCATGATCTAACAATCGACCGTCATCGCGCCATGGATTCCGCACGCGGCGTAAGGGGTGTGACAATCTGGCAGTTGATCAAAGTTAATGAATATGAGGGTGCCACAAGAGCATCTAGCCTTTTTCATGTAGTTTGTTAACGCATATGATTATGTGGTGCTAGATGATGCTCAAAGATTGACTAATCAGAATATGGATCGACTGGATCTGGATGACTTGGAGGAAATAGACATCTAGTGGCAGATGGCCATGCTAACCAGGAGAGCAAGAAGATTTCTTTAGAGAACTAGAAGGGCTGAGATTTCAGGGAATTCAAAGAAGAAACTTGGTTTCTCCAAATAGAAGGTAAAATGCTACAATTTTGGGAATCTTGGACATTTTGCCAGAGAATGTGAGATGCCAGTAAGAAACAACCCAAGGTTTGAAACTAGTAAATCTGATAAGCTTGATTCTCGAAGAGGAGATACTGTTGCTTATTCATCTACAGCTTCCACAAGTTCAGAAACAACTCCTCCAGCAAAAGATAAGGATTTACTTGTAGATGATCAGTGTGGAACTGACTGGTCATCTTATGTTGAGGAAGTTCAAGTGAATGAGGAATCTCATGTGGCGTTTATGGCTCAGACAAGTCCGAAAATGATTGAATTATCATCAGGAAGAAATTTTAATGTTAAACCAAATTGTTTAAAGCGTTGTGCTTATTCAGCCAAACTTGATATGGTTGCTACGCACAATCAATCATTGATTCATGATGTACAAGGCTTAGAAGACAACATTAAACAATATCTAGCCAATGAATTAAAGAGAAAAAGAAAATTGAGGAATACGGTGCTAATATTAAAACTTTGACATTGCAATTGGCTAATAAACAAGACATTATCAATCACATGATTAATGAATTGAATGATCGAACAAAGAAGTGTAAATCAATTGAGTGTTTGTCTAATGCTCAAAGGTTTTCAATAATATTGTGGCTAATCATGTAAGCAATCCAGGTACCCAAGGGATTGGTTTTAAGGCAGTTCCTCCTCCTACTAACCATCTTTATGGGTCCCTTCCTGAAGAGCCAAATGTTATTCCATATGTTGCTAAATCCTCTAAGAATTTAAACTTGTTTTAAAATGATTTAACTAAATTGTCTAGTTCTGTCAGTATTAAACATGCAGGAACAAAGATAGAGGATTCAGGAATCAAGAAAGAAGTTTGTGATGGTGATGAGAAGATAATAGAAATGTGTCTGGTTTTAAATTTGATGTTAAACAGAAAACTAATGTAACAAATTTGATTGATAATAAAAATGTTTCTGAGTTTTTCTTGATTGAAGATGTAGACATTAGTGATAAAACTGTCAAAAAGGAATTTGATATTCCTAGAGACATATGTCTTTTTGTTGAACCAGACAACATAATCTATTATACTCTTAAAGGGAAAGATGAAATCTTTTGTGATGGTGTTCATCCTTTAAGCATGATAAAACCAGCACTGATTGACAAAGCTTTTAAGAAACCTAATGCAAATATTTTTCAAAAACCAGATAAAATATGTGAAAAGGATTGGGTAAGTAAAGGCAAACATAATTTTATTAAAACACAAACTGATCAAAAGGGTCTTGAAAATCTATTTTCTCAATCTAATGTTGATTTCTTCAAAAATAAAAATTCATTGTCTTCATCACAAACTTCTTCGTCTCAAGTATTACCATATGTGAATCAGGATGTACATAGTGGTAAATATGTTGAGTTTAAGCAGTCTGATAGCAACGGACCTGTAGCTTCATTTCCACATGGATCTAGTTCAAAGTCAAAGGTTCAGAAAATAAGTCTACCAAAGGATGATAGTTAGTCACAAGTTGTTCATTTCAAGAGGGATAGGACGAAAATGCCAACTAAGCCAATTAATATGATTGTTCATCACCATAGCATTCACTTCACACAACTTAGCACCGAAACATCATTCAAAACCAGCGAAGTCTGTTCATTATTTTCCATTTGTGGAAAAGAGATTTGTTAAACCATGTGTTAAATCCACTTTTGGAAATTCAAAATTATTGAATTTTGTTAAATCAAAATTTGTTCCAAAGAAAATGATTAAATATGTTAAACCAATAGTAAATCATCAAAACGAGACTATTCCTTACAAACATATTCCTAATCGAATATGGACTGTTAAGGAAAAAGTTTCTATTGGTGAAACTCAATATGTTTCTTCCATCCATGTCAAAATTCATATGACTAGGACATGGATTCCAGTCTCTCATTGATTTATTTTTATATGTGTAGGAATCATTATCAGGTGCTTCACAGAATATATGGTACATTGATAGTGGATGTTCTCATCACATGACTGGAAATTTGGTATTCTAACTAATATCAAGCGCATTAATGATGGATTTGTTAAATTTGCTGGAAACACTAGAGGTTATATCACAAAAGAGGGAGTTGTATCAAATGTAGAATAAGCTTTGAACATGTCAGCTATGCGGAACAACTCAAACATAATTTGTTGAGTGTTACACAAGTATGTGATAAAAAATATTTTGTCATCTTTGATAACAAAGCATGCTACATACTGAAGCCTGGTGTGATGATACCTGAAGATTGGATTGTGGTTACAGCTCCCAGACACAACAATACATATCAACTAGATATGTCTTCTGCCTCATCATCTTCTCAAATAACATGTTTTTTTCTCTAAAGCTACTAAAAAAGATTCAATTTCATGGCGCAGACGGATGGGACATGTTCATTTACGAAAAATGAATTTTTTGATTAGAAATGGAATTGTTGAAGGTGTTCCATCTCAGTCTTTTGTGATTTCTGATCACTGTATCTCTTGTAAAAAGGGGAAACAGCGCAGACAATCACATAAGCCTAAAGTTGAATATTCCATCAACACTCCTCTAACTATGTTACATATGGATCTTTTTTTGTCCAGTGTCGGTTAAGAATGTAGGTGGAAGATCTTTTTCAATAGTGGTTACTGATGATTTTTCGAGATTTTCTTGGGTTTTCATTTTAGCTGCTAAAACAGAGACTCCGGAAGTCTTGAAGAATCTGATTATCAAGATAGAGAATGAATTTTCTACACAAGTGAAGTTCTTGAGGAGTGATAATGGCACAAAATTCAAAAACCATAATCTGGAGTTGTTCTGCATTCAAAAGGGTACTTCTTATCAGTTTAGTGCTCCTTATACCCCTCAACAAAATAGTGTTGCCAAGCGGAAGAATCGTACTTTAATTGAAACTGCAAGAACAATGCTTGTAGATTCTCATCTTCCGATCACTTTTTGGGCTGAAGCGGTCAATACTGCATGTTATACATTAAACCGCGTGTTAACTGTCAAGAAGCATAGCAATACATCATATCAATTGCTTAAAGGCATAAAGCCCAATCTTGCTCATTTGGAACCTTTTGGAGCTACATGTACTTATTTCAAGATGAATTCTTCAGAATTTGAGCCTAAGGCGGTGGAAAGAATATTTTTGGGATATTCAGCGAACTCCTTGAACAAAAGAGTTCTTAATTTGGCAACAAGAGTGATTGAAGAAGCATATGAAGTAACTGTATGTCGATTCACCGAAACATTACCTGGAAAAGGTCCAAACTAGTTGTTTAATTATGAATTAGTCTTTCACTGTTTTCATAACTTGTTTCCTTCATCTTCGAATGAACTTGCTGAATCTTTAAGTGATAATATTAATATTCATGTTTCTTATTTCCAAGATTTATTCTAGAATCTTATGATGGAAGTTCTTATGTATTTCAAGACAATTATTCTTTGTCATTTGTTCCTAAACAAGTTGAAAGTTCTGAAGAGTAACATTCTGAAGATGAATTCCATGATTCACTTAATAATCCATCTGTTATTAGTGAATCTGAACTTCAGGGGGAGATTTTACCTGAAGAAGATAATCATATTACAAATCTTGAAGATGAGAAAGCTGTTGAAAATATTTTGACTCATAGAGTTAATATAAATCAACCAATTGAAAATATCATTGGTGATTTGAATTCAGGAGTCAAAACAAGGAGTCAGCATGTTCAAGATGAAGGAGATGAGGTTTTATTGTCAAGTATTAAGAATACAATGAATTCATGCTTATATTCATGCTTTATATGTCAGATAGAGCCAAAGAATGTTAAAGAAGCATTGAAGGAGTCTTCCTTGATAACAGCCATGGACGAAGAGTTGAGCCAATTTGATAAATTTGGAGTTTGGAAGTTAGTTGATTGTCCTGAATATGTTATTCCAATAGGTACCAGATGGGTGTATAAATGTAAAAAGGATGATAAGGGCATAATTATAAGGAACAAAGCTAGACTTGTTGTCCAAGGTTTTAATCAATAGGAGGGCATTGATTATGATGAAGTATATGCTCCTATTGCAAGAATTGAAGCAATCAGATTGTTCCTTGCTTATGCCATCTTCAAAAAGTTCAAACTTTTTCAACTGGAAGTAAGAGTGCCTTTTTATATAGCAAAGTGAAAGAAGAAGTATATGTTGTTCAACCACCTGGGTTTGAAGATCCTAATAATCCTACAAAGTGTTATCGTCTTGATAAGGCTTTGTATGGATTACATCAAGCACCTAGGGCATGGTATGAAACATTGTCAACTCATCTGTTGGACAATGGATTTTCAAAGGGAAAGATTGATAGTACTATGTTTATCTTGAAGAAGGATGATGATATTCTGATCATACAGATATATGTGGATGACATTATTTTTGGAGCTACAAATGAACAATTATGCAAGGATTTTGAAGCGGTCATGCAGCAGAAGTTTGAAATGAGTGCTATGGGAGAACTAGCTTTCTTTCTAGAAATACAAGTGGATCAGAAGAAGGATGACTTGTTTATACATCAGAGTAAATATGTACATGACATCTTGAACAAGTTCAAGATGAATGATTGTACATTCATTTGTACTCCTATTTGTACTCATCATAATTTAGGGAATGATGAGAATGGTATAGATGTTGATCAACATCTATATTGTTCAATGATTGGTTCCCTAATGTATTTAACTGCTTCCAGACCTGACATCATGTTTGTTGTTTGTTTGTGTTCCAGGTTTCAAGCAAAACCTAAGGACTCACTATCAAAGCAGTGAAACGAATTTTTCACTATCTGAAGGGAAAACCAAATCTTGGACTTTGGTACCATTATGATGATAGTATGAATTTTATTGCTTTTTAAGATTCTAATTATGGTGGTTGTAGCCTTGACAGGAAGTCAACAACAGAGGGTTGTCAATTTTTTGGCAATAAATTGGTAACCTAGCAATGTAAGAAGCAACTTACTGTAGCCATCTCTACATGTGAGGCTGAGTATGTTGCAGCTTTAAGTTGTTGTTCACAAGTTTTGTAGATTCGGCAACAAATGCGATATTATGGTTTAAATTTTACAACCCTCTTTTTTTGTTGATAATACACCCGCAAAAGCCATTACTGAAAATCCAGTTTCACATATGATAACAAAGCATATTGATATCCGACATCATTTAATTCGAGATTTTCAGAGAAAAAATTAATCCAACTTTTGAAAATTTATATAGTTGACAACATTGTTGATATTTTCACAAAATTTTTTGATTCAGCTTGTTTTTCTTCTCCTACATAAGGACTCGAGATGATCAATTTTGACTAAAAGTTTTGAAAATTACACTTCAAAGTTTGTTTTTTAAATTTTTAGTTTAATTTTTAGTTTTTATCTTTCAAGTTTGATTTTTAATAATTTTAGAAAATATAAAATTTTTGAAAATTGCATCCAGATCTTATGAAAAATGATAGGAATTTGACTTATTTGAATTAAAATTTTCTAAGTGATTAATTTTAATTTGTCAAATGTTATACATATGAATTTGATAATATTTAATTTGTGTGTTAAAACATATAAGTGATATTTGATTTAGTTGAACATTTTAGTTTGAAAATAAGATAAATTAGATACTTTAATTTGAATTATACTAAGCAACAAACTAAATAAATTTCATGGTTTAATGAGTTCTCTATCTTAAAATAGACTTGCACTATTGATTTCAACAAAAATGGATTGAGAGTTGATTTATATATATATATATATATATACATATTATGCCATGAATGATCTTTTAAATACATATACTGAATTTCCTCTGTTATATGTCAATATAGATCTGGAAATTCATTTATTCATATGCATAGTGACTCTTTGTTGTGTGGTTCACGCAGACATGTTCTCACTAGCGCATTCCATTAACTTATTGATCTAAAAAGTTTGATCAAAATGATAAAGTTTCATTCCATTAATTTATTATATATGTGAAAAGATCAATGGCGGTATATATTTTATCCTTAATAAATTCTGAGGTTGAATAGGTTAATATCTAATTAAGTGTGAGACGCATTGAATTTCATGTCTAATTCAAATTACCTAAGATAATAATGCTTGGTAATTATTTAAGTTATACTATTCTGAGTTTTATCAGAATTATCAAATTTAAATTGTTCATAATTTGATTATATGGCTTATATGATTAGATGCATAGATTAATATAATTTTATTTATGTGTATATTGTGTTGATAAATTTTCATTTTGAAAATCTTAGAAATTTTGATAAGAATAAGTTGAATATGATTTCATATGGATCTTTTCAAAGATTTTATCAAAAAGAAAAAAAAATTATTTTTATAGATTTTATAATATCAAAAATTTCAAAAATATTTTACATTTCACCTTTTAAGCGTGTTTTTCTTAAATTTTTCACAAAAGGTGTTTTTAATATTTGGTTTGAAATTTTTGAAAAATTCAAAGTTTAGTTATTTTTGAAAATTTTTCTTTTCATCGATATTGTTAGTATTGATAATGATTGAATCGATATTAGTATCAATATTATTAGTATCGATAAAAACGGTTTTGTCGATACTAATAATATCGATGAGGGTTTATTTCATATAAATGGTATCGATACTATCAGTATCGATACCATCAATCTCGATACTACTGTGTGCTTTTTAGAGTGTTCATTCATCAAATTTGTTTTTTTCCTCTCATTTGATTTTGTGTTATTTCTAGTGATTTTATATCACTGTTTGATAATAATGGCTAGTAGTTTTTCCATTTTTAACTGTGAAATCTTTGATTTTAGGTTTGTCGAACTTTTGGAATTTTAGGCCTTTAAAATTGAACTAATTCATTGCAAAATTAAAGGGCTTTTAGGTTTAAAATGCTAATCGGTGATGTCTGATGCTGTGCCGATGAATTTACAATTTAATTTGTTCAGTTGAAAATGTTTGAAATTTGAAATTTTTCTAAGTGTTCTTATATGGATATTATTAGTATCGATGAACACTGTAGCATTGATACTAATAGTATCCATGGATTGTTTTCAAATTTTTCTGAGTGTTGGATTTATACTTAGTATCGACATTATTCTATCGATATTATTAATGTCGATACTAGTATCGATTTTATTAGTATCGATAAACTAATTTCAAATTTTACTAAGTGTTTAACTGATTGTAGTGTATCGATACTATTAGTATCGATGATACTACTATCATCGATACTACTAATATTGACAATTTCAATACTTAGAAAAAATTTTGAATTTTTTTAATTTTCAAATTTTTATTAATACTAATAGTTGTTCTTCTGTATTATTTTCAGGTCAAAGACTTTACAATGACAATCATAATGTCATTGCACTTGTTGATGAAGAGTTGAAATAAGCTTCTGCATTTCGAGATATTATTTTATTTCTAAAGAGATCCAAGATTTCATATGCCATCTCGGCTAATCCTATGATAATCATGCATCACATTACATCTTTCTGGGAATGCCGATTTCGACGGTGCTGCAGAACCACCTATGTTGAAATCGAAGATTGATGATGTTCCAATTCAATTTTCAGGTGTTGATCAACAAGAGACTCTTAAATTTCATGATTCTGATGAAGATCCATTGACACTTCTAAATGATTTGATCTGTGGAGTGTTCAACCGGATACGATATAACTGTGATGTAATAGCCTCTCAGCTTGCTAAGAAACATTTGTTCACCCAATGGCGTTGTATCTTCCATGTGGTCATCATGTGCTTATCCAACCGGAAGTATGGAGTTGATACTTTATCCATATTTTTCCAATGTTTGATTGCTGCACTAGTGTTGAACAAACCGTTCAACATTAGTCAGTTAATTTTTGACTTAATGGTCAAACAGATCACTGCAACAGAGAAAGAGAGTTTCTGCAGTATCCTCATTTTATAACTTTGATTCTTGATCATTTATATCCACAGTTAAGCAAGACTGGGCAGATTATTCAGATAACTGTTATGAATAAATGTATCTTTTTTGATTGTCGACCGAAGAGAGGAGCTAATATAGCTGACATCCTCAGTTGAGGTGTCTTGTGCTGCACAAGCTTATTGACTTCAGGTCAGCAGTTGAGGGTGAAGTTTTTCATAGTATAATTGATGTTATGTTATGTGGTGATATGAATGAATAAATATTTATTTAAAAATTTAACTTATAAATCACCAGCATATAGCTAACCTATTTTACAAGCATAACAGGTTGAATAGTTTGGAAAGGATATCAGGATGGCTTGTGGTATACATTGAAAACTACCCTGGCATCAACTGGCTATAGTATAGAACTATTATAAAAAATAACTATGTGTTAATATGGTTTAGTAATTAGATGTTTATATTACGTTGTTACTTTAAATCCCCCTTCTGTAATGAGGTAATTATGATTTAAGAACTATGGGTTTGATGCTTTTCCAACTGAGGGGACTCCCGGGGTTCGGGGCCTCTCAAATTACATATTTATGTTTTTCTTTATTTCATATGAAATAGATTACCTAGATCATGGTGATCAAACAATTATATGTGGACTATGTCATGTAAAACTATGGACACTGAGAGCGATAAAGGAAAAAAACCAAGGGGAAAAACATGCAATTTTCTTTGTTGTGGTTACGGGAAGGTTTAGCTTCCTGTTTTAAAAGGACCACCACGGAGTTATCAAGATTTTTATAAAGGCACTGACGCAAAAAGCAAGTTCTTTTTGAAAAATATCCGTCGATACAATTCGATGTTCTCCTTTACCTCCATGGGTGGAAAAATTGATTCATCAATTAATAAAGGCAAGGCTCCGTTTATTTTTAGATTAAGCGGTCAAAATTATCATCAAATGGGAAGTCTCCTACCTGCAACTCGATAAAAACCAAGATTCTCGCAACTATACATTTATGACACCAACAATGAAGTTTCAAATAGAAGAACTGTTTGCGGGTACGTGTACGTTTATCGGTATTTTTTTTCAATTTCTTTTAAATTTTAGTAATTTTACAATATGTATGTGTTCAACCTTATAAATTGAAATTTAAGTGTCTCTTAAATTACACCCCTCATATCAAAATGTTTAAAACACACTTAATAAATCACCCACATCATACTCACCTAACTTTTACTTATACATTTTTTTCAATTTTGTTACAACATTACAAAGTAACTTAAAATGATGTTATTAGTACTTCTGTTTATCATTGTCAACAGCCTTCTATATATTACAATTTACTCTATGATTTAATTAAAAATAACTAAATTTTATATAACTTAACACACTCTTATTAATTATATATGATAAATTAACTTTAAGACTTAGTTATCGTTCTTTTTATTTATAACATGTATATATATATTTTTTTTTCCTCTACGTCTACGTGATACTTTGTAATTTGACAAAGGAACTGAAGACGTAATAAAAGGGTTTGTTGATTTTATGGGATATGTTAATTATTATTAAATGAAGGCAAATTGGATTTAAATAATCCAAACTTTGACACATTGGCCGCTGCCGGTCCCAACTACTAAAATCCCCGATAACGGTCCGAACTTTCGACATATTTTCCCGTGGCGGACCGCCGTCAAATAAACCCTAACGGCGTTAACTTTTTTCGAATTTCGAACGGATTTTTGAGGGCTTTTGTTCAGATGGAGAATACGAGTCGAATGGCGTATAACTTACCTCGAAACGTTGCTCCAAATTTCTCAATTTGATGATTTCTTTGACCAATTGAAAGTTTAAACACCAAAATTGGGAAATTTGAAGCAATGTTTCGAGGTAAGTTATACATCATTCGACTCGTATTCTCCATCTGAACAAAAGCCCTCAAAAATCCGTTCGAAACTCGAAAAAAAGTTAACGCCGTTAGGGTTTATTTGACGGCGGTCCGCCACGGGAAAATATGTCGAAAGTTCGGACCATTATCGGGGATTTTCATAGTTGGGACCGGCAGCGGCCAATGGGTCAAAGTTTGGATTATTTAAATCCAATTTGCCATAAATGAATGGTAAAAATTATAAATTTTTATAATAATAATTTTTTAAAATCTTCATATTTTAACTTTTTACAGAGAATCAAAAGGCGGCTGAACAACTTCAGATACAATTGATATTCAAATTATCAGTGACTTGAAGCTTATGCTAAATTCACATAACGAACTCATGAAGTGTTATCGAATGGTAAGAGATTGTTTTGATGAAAATCCTCATGTTGACCTAAAGCTTCGTCTAATTGGAGAAAGACAAAAAGATGGGAGAACTTACAATCTACCAACAGCTTCAGAAGTTGCTGCTTTAATTGTTGGAGACATCGGTGATACTCTTGATAATCGAGATATTGTTGTGAAAAATAAATCAGGTAGTCTTCAACGAATAAGTGAACTGCATATATCCATCATATCTTGTTCTTCAGTATCCGCTGTTATTCCCTTACGGTGATCATGGTTATAGAGTTGACATCCCTCACAGAAATGCAACATCTTTGAGCAAAACCACCCGGCCAAACTATACAATGAGAGAATTTTTTGCATACAGAATACAAGACAGGTTGAACAATTTCTCATTGATTCTAAATTCAAGAAGGTTTTTCAGCAATTTTTATTTGATTCATACACGATGATTGAAAGCGAAAGACTTTACTTCATACGTAAGCAACAAAAAATTCTAAGATGTGAGTCTTATGAAAACCTTCAAAATGTTCAGAATCAAGGAACCTCAGAAGTGTCTAATGTCGGTCAACGTATTATACTACCTTCTTCATTTACTAGAGGTGCTCGATACATGATGCAAAATTACTTGGATGCTATGAGTCTTTGTAAGCAGTTTGGCTATCCGGATATTTTCATTACAATAACATGTAATCCAAAATGGCCAGAGGTTAAAAGGTTTCTCAAAGACACAAACGTAAGCCCTGAAGATAGACCTGATATTCTATGTAGAATTCTCAAGATGAAGCTTGATTCAGTCATTAAAGATTTGAAGGATAATTCATTACTTGGAAAGGTTAAAGGAGGTACTTTATTATACACACTTTAATTAAAACATTTTATCATATTTATTTATTAAAGTTCAATATTTTTTTATACTTTTTATTTTCGTTTTTTTAGTTTTGTAAAATTTTATTTAACAACTTCTAATTTAACGTTAGTTTAAACTGTATGTACAGTGGTCTATACTGTAGAGTTTCAAAAACGTTGATTGCCACAGGCTCATATATGTTTGTATATGGAAACTGACCACAAGTGTCCTACTGTTGACCATTTTGATCAATTTATTTCTGCTGAGATCCCTAATAAAAGTGTTGATCCTGAGTTGTACTCACTTGTACGGGAGTTCATGATTCATGGTCCTTATGGTGCTGATAATATGAATTGTTCATGAATGGTAGATAAAAAGTGTTCAAAAAAGTTTCCAAAGAAGTTTTACAATCATACATCTGTTGATTCTGCTGGCTTTCCCATATATAAGAGAAGCGATTCGGGTTAATTCGTTGGAAAGTACTCAGTGAAGTTGGATAATAGAAGTGTTGTTGCGTATAACAAAGTTCTGCAAAAACAATATCAAGCTCATATAAATGTTGATTGGTGCAATCAAGCAGGATCCATAAAATATTTGTTTAAATACATCAACAAAGGTCCTAGTAGAGCTACTATCTCTTTAGTTGATTCTACAACTACAAATGATCAAGATGAACTTGTTGATGAAATTAAGGGATTTTATGATTGTAGATATATATTAGCATGTGAAGCATCATGGAGAATATTCTCATATGATATTCATTATAGAACTCCTTCTGTTATGAGGCTTCCGTTCCATCAACCTGGTCAACAACAAATTGTATATGGTGCAGAGGATGATATTAACAGTGTTCTTAGCAAGTCTTCTGTTGTTTCTTCAATGTTCCTGTCATGGATGAAGTATAATGAAACTTATGAATCTGCAAGGTTACTTACATATGTTGAATTCCCCACACAATTTGTGTGGAAATCCAAAGACAGATGTTTGGAACCAAGGAAAAAAGGATTTTCAATTGGTAGAATTCATTTAGTTCCTCCTTCACTTGGTGAAGCTTACTTTTTAAGAATCCTGTTGAACAAAGTGAAAGGACCAAAATCATTTGATGATATTCTAACAGTGAATGGAGTTAATTGTCTTACATTTAGAAATGCATGTTATGCTATGGGACTGTTAGATGATGACACGGAGTATATTGAAGCTAGTCAAGAAACGAGTCATTCTGGAACTGGTTATTATATTAGAAGTTTATTTGAAATAATTCTAATGTCTAATAGCCTTTCCAGACCTGATTTTGTGTAGGAGAATACTTGGAATTACTTATCAGATGACATTCTTTATAGGCAACAAAAACTTTAAAGTACCCAGGTATGACATTAAATATTTATATTCTGTTTTTTTACAATAATAATTAATATTTGTGTACAACTTTAATAGTATATATTTGTAACTTCTTTTTTTAAATTATTATAACTCAAAGTATTATAACGTTAAGTAAATATATGGTCGTCTTTTCATAATAGTTGAATAATTTGTTCTCCAAATAACTTGATAATAAATTAAGAATTAGTATTACCTTAAACAAAAGTAAAATAACATTACAACACTTATTACTATATTTAATAAAAAATTAATTCGAATTACCTTCTTCTACCATTGATATTATTTTTTGTATGTAAAACAGATGTCACACCCCCAAATTTCAACTAACGGAATCATACCGTTTGGGATGTGACAAACCAAGATCTCAGATCATTAGACATAACGAAGACCTCTATATGATTTTCAAAACATACTTTGGTCTAAAACTGTAATATCAAAGTTCTAACGTTGCGGAAGCGTTTTTAAAACAAAACAAACATAACGGTTTGAAAACTGTAAATTACAAAGCAATGTCCCAAATGTTCAAATCCAAATAACAGAAATATAAAATATGCATGCGACTCGATCTCCTAGTCCATGCTTGCTTGATCTTGTACCTTAACGTCCTTAGAAAACATGTAAATCAAGTCAACACAAAGTTTGGTGCACACACAGGTTTAAGTATTCACAAATGTTTGAAACAACTGTTTGAAATGAAATGGTTGCAGATAACATAATCACACATGCATAGTCATGATAGCTAGTCATTTGTACTATTTACATAAGCGGTCGACACCGAATCTGACTGTTGCATGCTGTTGCATGTTTTGCCTTTCTACTATTGTCTAGCATAAACAATAGTAATGTGAATTGGCTAGTCAAACACTTGCGTAGATCCCATCTACCAAGTGAGGTTTGTCAAACCTAATAGATCTATTTCCAACTACCACGCTTTGCACTACGGCAAACTAAACGGTTCGAAATGTAAGGACTTGTAATGCTATGTTCGCACTTAATGTAAACAACTAACTCATGCAAGTGATATGTATCTAAAAGCTTTGTTTGTACATGTTTTCTCCCCCAAAACAATAAAACAAGAAAAGGGGCCGTGTACGCACCTTTGAATGTAGCAGAATGATCAAACACACGTGAACTCGCGTAGATAATCCTCTACGAAGAATCTGTGTTTAAACAATAACTTAGTGTTATTCGGAATGTCGTTTTGTGCTTGAAATCACATACGTGTCAACACACGTATGTTAGATTGTTAGAAACGTGCACAAGTAAATACGCGTGACTTTTAAGTCGTTTAAATAAAATCATATAATCGATTATGATTTTATTTAAATAAGCATAATTATACTCGATTACGTTTTCGGATTAAAATATGAATTTTATTATTTTATTATGTTCGGGATTTCGTTACGGTTCCAACGCAACTTGAACAGATCGATTCGGAGTTCAAACGAAGAAATTATGGCCTAAAACTCAAAAATGATTTTAAATCCAAAAACAGGTGGGGCCCCAGGTTCGAACCCGTGACCCTCCCCTCTAAACCCAAGTATCTTACCAGCTTCACTGCTTCAACGTTTGATAATGAATCCGTTTCAGTTGGTTTTAAACACAATTTAACCGGTTCCCCTTTGTTTTACCCTTACGCGAACCAACTAAGCTTCAATTAATCCGAAATTCGAACCCGCTAGACCCTTGGACAATGGGGCTTTGCTTGTGAAGGTTCAACCGAGTATAAGCGTATGATTATATGATCTATTTCAGCAAAATCATAGGGTTATTATACTCTAACCCGTCTCGAACCAAGACCCATTCCCCATTGATTCGAATTGGCTAAATTCGATAACATCAATCTGTAATTACATGGGGTTTTTTACTGAGACAAGATTTTCGAAGCTATCCGAAATGTTTAATTTGATTTTGATGATCATTAATAACAAAAACCATAAAACGTTTTATGCTTAAAACCCTATCAATCGAATTCATGAAATTCATTGTTATTAGATGTAACTAACATAGGGTTATCCATCTTCGGAACTTTCTGAAACTAACCGTAGTCATTAATTTCGTTTTTGAACTCATTTTAATCAAAATCCCCAAAACAGTTTTAATGATGAACCCTAGAAATTGAAATCATAGGATTCGTTCTTGTTTTCTGAAATCGATACATGGTTTTCGATCAAGAATGAATTTCAAAGTTGTCTGTGTTGATTAATTTGATAAAGAAATTCGTTTGATACGAAACCCCCAAATCCACTCGACTCAAGAACCCTAACAATCGAACTCTTATAATTCGATGATAGAACTAAAAATTTCTATGGGGATTCACTTAATCGACCATTTTAGGTAGTGTAGATATGATTTATTACCGAGTTTGATGTCAACTTGATAAAGATCAACTTAAGCTTGAGTTTCAGCAATCCCCACGATCATATTCTTCTTCCTGGACTTCTGCGATCGAATTGTTTAATTTAGAAGGAGCTAATAGTGCCGACTAGAGGGTATTGAGTTTCAATTGTGAGGAATGTGATCGAATTGCATGGGTTTGATGGCTAACGGCTTCGATTTCGACTTTTTGACTACTAATTGCGTTTAATTCGAAGTTATTGGGACCTATAACTGATAATTATTAATGGTAATCATCAGTATAACGATTAGAGAGGATTAATGTTCAGTTACAATTCGAATTTTTGAGAATTCCGAATTTTCTTGCATTGTAATACACGGATTTTGACTTTTTAAGGTCAAAACCTTGTTTTTGTTTGATTCCCACAATAATCCTCATGTATTAGATGTTTATAACCTTAATAGAATGATCTAAGATAGTTTAATTCAACTGTAGATGATTATTGAAAACGATTTCGATTTCCACTTGGATCCATAAGTTCGAATTTTGACTATAGAAGTCAAAATTAAATACTTTAAGCTAATTACAATTAAATCCTTATAATTGTGATGTCTTTGGACTTATTTTGTTTAATCTCAACCCTTGCAATTTGTTTTTGTTCAATTTCATGACATTTCGGTTAGTTCTTGGGTTAACGGTGTTAATCCGAAAAGTCGAATTGTCACAACAGATATGATTGAAATTAATTCTTATTATTTACATGAAACTATATTTTTTTACACATAATATTTTATCATTTTTTTGTTTTTTACGTGAAATAGGGTTGTCACTTACCGAAGATCAAATAAAGAACTTGGCTTTGATTGAAATCCAGAAATTTTTGGTTCGGAATACTTCCACACTACGAGACCTCACGACCATGTCTTTTCGTGATGCTGAATGTATATCTTCTACAAACAATCGGTTGATCAATGAGGAGCTCTCTTATGATACACAAGTTTTATAAAGTGAATATGACATTCTTTTCGATTCATTAACACAAGAGCAGCAATGTGTTTTTAACAATATAATGAATGTTGTACAAGAAAAAAAAAGGTGTATTTTTTGTGTATGGATATGGAGGAACTGGAAAAACATTCTTATGGAAGACATTATCTGCTACTATAAGATCAAAAGGTCAGATTGTCTTGAATGTTGCTTCAAGTGGTATTGCTTCATTGTTATTAATCGAAGGTCGGACAACACATTCAAGTTTTTCAATTCCTTTAAACTTGAATGAGGATTCCATGTGTTACATAAAATTGGATAGCGATGCTGCCCAATTGATGAAAAAAACAAAATTGATTATTTGGGATGAAGCACCAATGGTTCATAAGCATGCTTTTGAGGGTTAGACAGTTTGCAAGACATTTTGAGTTGTGATCCTGTTGAAAATCAAACAAATTTGTTTGGGAGTAAAGTTGTGGCTTTTGGAGATGATTTTAGACAAATTCTTCCTGTTGTGTCCCATGGTAGTAGGCATGACATTGAGAGTGCATCACTTAGTTCCTCATACATTTGGTCAAAATGCAAGGTATTAAGATTAACCAAAAACATGAGATTAACTTAAGGATCTGATGCATATGAACTAGGGAAGACAAAGAAATTTGCAGAATGGCTTCTTGATATTGGAGAAGGAAAGTTTTGTGGTCTAAATAATGGCGAGGGACTTATTGAGGTACCAAACGATCTTCTCATTGCAGATTCATTGGATCCTATTTTCTGATTTGATTGAATTTGTTTATCCTTCAATTCTTCAAAATTCAAAGAACCCGAATTTATTTCAAGAAAGAGCTATACTGGAACCGAAGAATGAAATTGTTGAAGGTATTAACGATCGCTTGCTGTCGTTGTTTCCCGGTGATGAGATGGAATACCTCAGTTTCGATAGTGTTTGTCAGTCTAACAGTGTTAGTGATACCTAACCACAGACTACAAGTGATAAAACTTGGTACTCGAGTTGTTGAAGCAGAAATCATTTCAGGAACCAATATTGGGACTCGAACGGTTATACCTTGAATTAATTGACACCGTATGATAAAAAGATCCCTTTTAAATTTACAAGAAGACAATTTCCACTCTCTATATATTTAGCGATGACAATCAACAAAAGTCAAGGGCAATCATTATCAAAAGTTGGTATGTATTTAAGAGAACCAGTTTTTACACATGGTCAATTATATGTTGCATTATCAAGAGTGAAAAGTAGGGATGAACTAAAGCTTCTGATTATAGATAAAGAGGGTAAAGTTTCAAATACAACACAAACGTTGTATACAAGGAAATTTTTGAAAACTTATGAACAAATTTTTGTGACTTTTTATTCTACTTTAGTATGTTTTGTGTGATATATAACTTTATATGTTTAACGTGCTTATAAATGGTTGACTTCTTTAATTTTTTGTTTCAATACATATGATGTTTATAGTTTCAAATCATAATTTCACATTTGTTTTTTTATGTTTGTTTATTGATTGAAATCATAATGCTATACTTTGATTATAATTATATCATTATATTAAAATATTTTTTTCTATTTTTATCTTAACTTTAATTTAACCCGTGTGGTTACTAATCTAGTTTGTTATATATGTAATTACTTTTTTTTTTTGTTTGAGGAAATATCTAATTAATGATGTTTGGAGGGGAAATATGTAAAAATCCCATAATAATTTTGACATATAATCATAACCTACAAATTTAATTTTTAACCTTCATGAATTTAGTTTAGACATATACTTATTTTATTTGGTGATAATATTATTTAGTTTTTACCTAACTTGAACCTGACATAGCATAAGACAATTTTTTTATCATACGTAAAACACTAAAGGGGCGTTTTGTTAAACAACAAATGTTAAGTCGTTTGGGATTACAATGTTAACAAAACATGATGACTTGACTCACCTGTAAAAAAAGCTGACAACAAAAAACCTCATTGTTTTACGTCAGACTCTAAGCTACGACCTCTTAGGCCATGTGTTGTGGTACGTGACCCAGGCGTGATGCCCCTGGGTCACGCCCTCTTCGCGCCCCACCCCCATAACATAGAGGCGTGATGGGCAAGTGGTGGGCAATATCGTGAGGCCCCTCACTGGGTGATGGGAAAACAAAAAAAATAAAAATAAAATAACTGAACATAGCCGTTAGGAAAGAAAAAAAAATAAAATAAAATAACGGTAACATAGCCGTTGGGAAAGAAAAAAATAAATAAAATAAAATATAAATATAAATTCATCCAACCCATTCAAAAATCTTCCAAATTCTTTCAAAATTCTCTCAAAAATTCTTAAAAACTCTTTCAAATCTCCAAAAATTATACACTACTTTGGATCCAAACAATCCATACTTTAACCCGTTTATGAATTGTTACCGACCTCAACTCGATCCAAACAATCCAAACCCGAACCAATTTCTAACTCCTCAAATTGGTACCCACAACCACCTTTTTTCAACCAAAACTCACCCGTCGGTGACAACGTTTCTAAGAATCAACCGAATCCCGATGTTGACGTAGTTTCGGAAACACAACCCAAAGCCCAACCGGCTTCATCGCGTCGTGCGCACCGACGAAAATAAGTGCCTGGAAAAACAACAAAATCGACAATTATAAAATGGACGGAATCGGAGGAGGTGACACTAGTTCGTGCCTACATCGACGTTTCCGAGGACCCGATTGTTGGTAACAACCACCGTAAAAGTGGTGAGAACGACAAATAAGTCATGAACGAGTCGTTGATGACCTACGCACGAGAAAACGGGCCATTTGGTCATATCGCGGCATGGCAAGTTATGCGTAAATCAACCAAATGGCATCCTGTCCCGAAGTTACAAACTTCGAAACGGACGAAGACGTCATCGTCCGGAAAGTACACGACCACTCAATCTTACTCAACCGGTCGATATTTCGTTAACTTAAACGAGTCGGATGAGGAAGTCGAAAACCTCTCCTCAACGTCCGCCCGGTCGAAACTACAAGGGTAAACAACCACAAGCCTCGTCTTCAACCGATTACAAAGACACGTTGGAGACCATCTCCGACTCGTTGCAAAAATTTGTCAGCATACAGGAGCAAAAACAATACAACAATGATATGAAATTGTTGTGGACTCCAATCGATCACTTAACCGGTCGCGTTCGTGAAATAGCCGAGAAGACGAATGAGCAAATTATGAAGAAATATAATTTATAGTTTTATTTAAAAGTTTTTAAATTTATTTTAATGTTTTTTTATTTAATTTTAGTTTGTAATATTAATATTTTTAATTATATTAGGTGTTTTTTAATTTAATTTATATTTGAAAAAATAAAAATCAAATAATAAAATATTGAAAAAGGTGGTGATGACGTGGAGTGATGGGGAAGTGAAGGTAACACAGAAAAAGATGATGTGAAGTGATAAATGGATGATGGTGTTGGTTGATTATTCGACGTTCACGTAACGCCTACATGGAGGTAGGGTGGTCACACCACAACACATGGCGTTATCACGAATTGGTCCGTCTTACATTAAAGGAGTTGAACATAGACATTAAAGAATCTTTCCCAGGACTTATACTCGCCCACCATGGCCCCACTCCATCATCACTACCACCAAATCGCTGACTCTTAGGTTTGCAGGATGCGTAGGCGTTAACAAGTAGCTTTCACCCTCTCAATCATCCCATTCTCCGCAAATCAACCACCAACTGAAGCGATCAACCGACACCATCCATCACGTCTCTCCAACCAAATGCATAATCCCCCATCGCCATCACCACCTCCACCACAATCGGCGTTCAACATGGACTCGATCGATGAATCGTCAACTGCGATTTGGGACTGGAATCAATTACTCGATTTCAATATCGACGATCACTTGCCGGAGATTCCAACATCTCAGGACCTCTATCCAATCGACGAATCCGTACCCATACCCGATTCATTCCCGGTTAATTCGACCTCTAACACCAACGTTAGGGTTCGGAAACGGGATCCACGGATGGCCTGCTCCAATTTTCTAGCTGGTCGGATCCCTTGCGCTTGTCCGGAGCTTGACGCGCAGCTTGTGGCCGAGGAAGAAGCAGGTGCTCCGGGAAAGAAGAAAACCCGGATGAGTACTATCCGAAAGGTGGCGGGTTTGAGATGTCAGGTTCCGGGTTGTGAGAGGGATATTAGTGAGCTTAAAGGGTATCACAAAAGGCACAGGGTTTGCCTCCAATGTGCTAATGCTAGTACTGTTGTGCTTGATGGCCAAGATAAGAGATATTGTCAGCAGTGTGGCAAGTAAGTTTTGTTCCCAATGTTTTATCTACAAGATTATAATGAATATGTTATCATTAAATGGATTTCAGAATGTTAAAAACAGTTGCTTTATGTGCATTGTGTAATTCATTGGCATTTTTTATAGTTATTACTTATTGCAAGTTAACTAGATTGCATCATGAAATATACCACCTCTCAGTCTAGCATCTTTGAGATATACAAGGTAGAAAAAGTAATAGATATTCATGAGGCTTGTGATTTTTCTAAATGACAATGCTAATTATACTTTGTTGTAGATTTTTCCTGAATTTAGTTTCTTGATGATGAATATCCTGAATCCTATCAAGATAACATATGCAAATTGGTTGCATGAGTCATTACCCATTTAATCTTTGGTATTGTTCTCAACCTCTAAATAACAGGTGAAAGGCATGATATAGGTAAGTCTTGAGAGATGTTGACTTTATCAACATTATGAACATGACACAGTGATCTAATGATTAGTTCCACATGGGCTTGTTAATAAGGTTATAGATTCATCTATATCTTTTTTTTTTCCTATCCATGCGGTTAAGATGACAAGACTTCGTAGTCCAAGACAGTCAGAAAAGTATGATGTAAATGAGCCGAGCCGAGCCGTACCTAAGCTCAATTAGGTTCTAGCTTGGCTCAAAGTGTTCTTAACGAAGCAGCTATTTATGACAATGATGAAGGAAGGGAGCTCAATGCAAGTTCACATTTATAGTTTAAATTCAATTTTGTCTAGGTTCATAGTTACCTAAATCGCGGTACGCTCTGGGAGGAGTATGCAATTTGCTAGATATAGTGTATTTGGTACGAAGCAGCTATTTATGACAATGATGAAGGAAGGGAGCTCAATGCAAGTTCACATTTATAGTTTAAATTCAATTTTGTCTAGGTTCATAGTTACCTAAATCGCGATACGCTCTGGGAGGAGTATGCAATTTGCTAGATATAGTGTATTTGGTATGGAGGGGTTAGGTTCATTTCGGTATGAACTGGTACGTTGTACCATTTATAACCGGTACAGTGTACCAAAAAATCATAACATAAAATATAAAATTCCTTTTTAGAAATAAAAAAATTTTAGAAATATAGTTGATATGTGGAGAACATAATTACATAATTGAAGAAATTAGAAGAAGAAATCGGTGAAGAACATAGAAGAAGGAATTGTTGTTCAGCAAAATTAGCTTTATTTATGACACAATTAAACTAGTTTAAATAAATTAGGAATTAGGACACCAAATCATTGATTTTTCACGCCGGAATGTGAATCATCTCCGTACAGGGACATGAATCGTAGCTGTACCAGAGCATGAATCGACATCGTATGAGAGCATCTTTACCGGAACTTGTTTCTATCAAATCGGGACTAACCAATTTGCCGTAGCGGAGCGATTGGTGACATCGGCTAATTGTGAAGGGGTACAATGCGATCTAATTTGAAATTTGTGGCATGACTAGCGAATTTGGTAATTATGTCCATGTTAAACTTTGTGGGAACTAAATTTGATGATAAGACTCAAGCTACACTGCTGCCAGCTTCATTACCGGATAACTAGGCTGGGATAGTTATTGTTGTTACAAGTTTTGTGTAGGCCTGGGAAAACACATTTAATCTTGTTTAACATGCTAGAGATGACACAATTATTACAAGTTTCAAACATGAAAATTACTTATTTAACTACTTTATATCTCATGTCTATGACTTTGTTATATGTTTTATGTTCCAAGAAAGAGAAATGATAGAGCCTAGCCTTCTATTATTATATATATTAAAATCCATTAAAATAAATAGTAAATATATATATATATATATATTTTTTTGAATAGTAAAAACAAATACTAAATAGTTTTATATATATGTTATATTAAATAGTAAAATTGTATAGCAAGTGTGTGCGTGTGTGTGTGTTACATATGTATATGTTAATTGCGAAGCATAGTAAAATGAATGCATAAACGATTGGTTTTTATTAAAATTCAGAGATTTGTTTGGAGATCTGGGTTTTTGTTTTAACACAAACGATTCGTTGCCGGTAAGAAGGATTTTGTGAGTAATTTTATCTATTATTTTTGTAACATATTTGTGTGGATTTTGTATGATTTTATGTTTTTATGAAATATTTTATAGAGTTTGTGATGAGAGATTTGTTTTTGTTATGTAACTTATGTTTCTGCAAATGATATATAATATCTGTTCTCGGGAGTGTAGTGTGATAACCCGCTGCAACGCGCGGGGGTGAATAAACCTAGCTTTTAATTATTTATAAAAAGTATTAAATTACATAGTGTATTTTTGATTAAACTAGTTTAATTGTGTCATAAATAGGTCAGAAATTGCCAGCTCTAGTTTTGTGGGAGCCAGTGGTATGGCATTTAAAGGGACTAAAGACTTGGATTTTGCTGATGATATAAGACACATGAGTCAAGGTGGATCATATTCTTTTGATTTGTTGAATGAGGGAAAGGGTAGAAAAAATCTAGAACTCGGAATAATGTTACTTGCTCTGATTGTAACAAGGTGAGACATGTTAAGAGTCAATGACCAAAGAAAAAGGGATTGAACACTGCTGAGGATGTTCGTGATGGGAAGGTGTTGATCCTCAATGTTGATAGCAGTGTTGACTCCTAGGCCATGGATTGAAGCTTCAATTCATGCTACACAAAGCAATGAATTGATAAAGAATCCAAGGTTAGAGACGTTGTGAAGATACGGTTAGATTATTGTGAATTTCTTAATGTAACAGGCATCAGGATCTGAAAACTCTATTAGGAAAGACATAGAACTTAAAGAATGTCAGGTTATTCTAGGTATGAAAAAGAAGCTTAGTTCTATCAAATAGTTGAATAACTAAGGACTGAAAGTAAGGTTTGGTGGTGGTAAAGGGAAAGAAATCAATGGTAATCTAGGTATTGCTTGTGAAAAGAAACGTGGATTGTTATATTTGGTTTAAGTACTTTCTAAGGGAAGTATGACCGTTCTGGTTAAGCATGATAAAGTTTGGTTTCTAATGCTAAGAGTGTTCATTTTGCAAACTTGGAGCCACATATGGATGTTAGTTGAACGAGTTAGGAGGTTTAAACAGTTAGGGGATTTGTGACAGTTGAGTTTTAAAGACCGAGATTCCAAATGAAATTTTTTTCTCTTAAGGATTGTTTGATGAGTTTAGAGAGTGTTGATAGTCTTTAGTGTATTTTTGGATATTTTGGAGTGTGTTAGCTGATTGAGACGAAGGACGGGTCAATGATAGTCATGACCGAGTCAAAGATGATTGATGTGTTGGATTTCTCAAAAGCTTCAATGGACATTTTAGATAATAGATTCGGAAAATTTGATTGTAGTCTTAGCTTGTTTATGGAAACTGGAGGCTTGGACGACTTTGTTTGACAAAGATACTTGAGAACTGATGATTGGGTTGCTTTGTGCTTGGATGGATGGAGTCTATCGCAAGGCTTTTGAGTGAGAGATTGTTAGGTTTTGTAGGCCTTTAGGTAGCTTAGCTTAGGGCAGCCGGCCCTAAGCCTGACCCATTTAGTGGTTTAACCTTGTATTATATATACATATTTGGTCATGTAATTGTATATATCGAGTATCTTGAGTAACAAAAGATAAATTCTAGTTGCTCGACTGAACCACGTAAAATCATTGTGTCGGTTAGCTTATGTTTTTTTGCATGTTAATCGTTTGTGTGTCCGTGTGTTCGTTCTTCTATGTGCCTAACAAAATGGCACGACATGTGTGGTAAAGAAGGTATTTGACTTACCTGAGTGTGTTAAAGAAGAGTGATTTCTGCTGGTATGAATGGGAATGACAGGTTTGAAATTGATTAATGAAAAAACTAATTGTTTGAATACTAAATAAGAAGGTATCGGATGCAGAGTTTCTTTATTCGAACTGTAAAACCACTGATTATGATTAAGTCGCAATAATAAGATAATAGCTCCCGTATCTCAAATTCAAACACCCCCAAGTGTTACTTGGTTCACACATGATTGTAGGATGAACCAACAATTAGAGCAAATATATTCAACAGGTTAGAAGCTAAAGAACCAAAGAAAATTGATAAATAAAATCAGCTACATAGAGATAGATACAGAAAACTTGGTCAACTTTATAGAAATGACAGAACCTCAAGAGTCCAGCAATATGACAATCGCCCCTCATACTTTTTAGAAAAACTAACAGACAAATCCGTCTTAATTAATCTGAATAAACAGGTGAAAACTTCCTTCAGTTCTTGATGAACGGAAATCAGATGCAAGATTGAGAGAAGCTTGAGAAATGATTATGGTAGAAATAATTGGACCATATATCTAATCCTTAGAACATGCTATGTGGTATTCTGGTCTCAATAAATTACTAACAACAACCTTACCCAGTATATTCCCACTTTTCAGTAGGGTCTGGGGAGGAAGGATAGATACAAACCTTACCCCTATCCCAATTGAGATAGAGAGGCTGCTCCGAAAGAGTCCCCGGTCTCAATAAATTACTATAACTAGTAAATATATGTTAGTGTATGTTAAGAAATAAAATATATGCTGACAAACTCATCTTGTTGTAGGTTCCATGTGCTGATAGATTTTGATGAAGGTAAACGTAGTTGCAGACGGAAATTAGAATGGCATAACCGACGTAGAAGAAAACCCACAGACTCCAAGGGACCTAGAATTCAATCAGCAGTAGATTATGATGATGGTTGTGATGAAGCTAGAGAAGGTGACAGTAACATCAAAACTTATATATATATATATATATATATATATATATATATATATATATATATATAGGAATTGAATATTTGAATCCAATGAAAGCCCAATCTTAGAGAGAAAACCCTTAAACCCTATGTGAGCCATTGATTTGGAATCTTGCAAATAAATATGTGGTCCACATTAACCAATATAATGATTTGTTTATTCAAAACCCAATTTTTTATTCAGGTTTAATGTGGACCACATATTTATTTTCAAGATTCCAAATCAATTGCTCATATAGGGTTTAAGGGTTATCTCTCTGAGATTGGGTTTTCATAGAATTCAATCCCTATATATATATATATAGGGTGTGGTTCCTTTGTTAATCCATGTTTATTGCGTTAACCGAATAACTACATCTTATTACTTTTGGGGCCCACATTAAAGTAAATCTAAAGGTGTGGGCTTTTTCTTATTTTTTATTAATGTAAGTGGGCCCTACGTTAATTAAAAATGAAGAAAAAACCTACACCTTTAGATTTACTTTAATGTGGGCCCCAAAGTAATAAGATGTAGTTATTTGGTTAACGCACTAAGAAATGGTTAATTTTTTATCATCTCCATACACACACACACACACACATATATACATACATACAGGGATTGTATCATGTGAAAACCCGATTTTAGAGAGAAAACCCTTAAACCCTATTTAGGCCGTCCATTTGGAATCTAAAAAATAAATATGTGATCCACATTAAACCACATTTGATTATTCAAACCTAGTTTTTTATTCAGATTTAATGTGGACCATATATTTATTTTCAAGATTTCAAATCAATGGCCCCGATAGGGTTTAAGGGTTTTCTCTCTAAGATCGGGTTTTCGCATGATACAAACCCTACACACACACATACATTCTTTTTGTTTTTAAGAGGTTAATTTATCTCATGATCCACTAAACTTTAAGGAATAATCATGAAACTAAGAAAGATACTGTTTTTTTTTAATGATGAAATATTAGTGGAAGTTATAGTTCATTCTTTGGAGCTGTTTAAATTCAAGGTTTGGAACTGATTATCTAGTTATAGTGATTTTAAGTCACAATAGTCGGATTTTTATGTTTGGATATACATATTTGTGCCTTGACTACGATTATTTAGGGGTTTATAATCAGTTTTAGTTAATTGGTTTCATACCAGCTGCAACAAAACCAATCATCCAATTGTAAATTAATATTGCTTATTTGTATACCTAGTTTCATGACAGCTACAACAGAACTGAGTATCTTCGTGTAAAAGGCAATTACATTTTATTCCCTTCTTTTAACCTAATTTGAGAATTGAGAGACTGCTACTCCCATTTCAGAATATCTTCCTCCCTTTGTTAGAAAAATGTCTTGCTTTATCATATTATAATTGATATCTTAGTTGATTGCTAATTGCCAAACATTCAAACATCTGATTTTCTAAGCACACCTACACTATTTCTACAATTTGCTTTATTACTGTTGATTATCTGATTTTGATTATAAAATATCCCATGATCACTTTTGAACCACACGTACAAACTGTCTTCTTAATGCAAATAGCGTGGAACTTGCATTACAATTAGGATCGCTGAAATAAACTCACATGATTGGGAATTTGGGACTTTTGTTTTTTTTTTCTTGGTGATATATTGGGTAGTTGATGGGGTCTCTTTGGAAATAGCCTCCCCTTCTTTCCCCAGGGATATCCCATGCTCCCCAGATCCTACCAGTAGCTTTGTTATGAGTGGGATTTACTGGGCACCGTTGTTGTTTCTTGAAGTAGTTTGATGTTATGATGTAGGTGGCAAATCTATGAGTAGGGAGGCGGCTGCCGGTGGGAAATTATCCTTAGCAGGTTTAAGGCATAATTCCAGCTCTATTGTTGCCCAAAATATTCATAGTGATAGCATTCCATCTTTAGCTGCTTCTGGTGAAATTCAAACTGATGAAGAGAAAGATAAAGCCGTTCTTTCGCCATCCTTTTGCGATGAAGAGAATGCTTTCTCTTCCATGGTAGGTCTAGGCTTCTCATATTTGATATGTTTGCTGTAGATATATGACTAGTGCTTAAATACATGACTAGGGCTGCAAATAAGTTGAGCTAGTTCTAGCATAAAAACGAGATTGAAATATACAGCAAACCAAACTCAGAGTTTGTAAGGGTTTGGCTTGAGCTTTTCAAGCTTTAATATTATCCATGTGTGTGCAAAAAAATATATGATTGTGAATTTTCAATATCTATAAGTGTAAGAGTTATTGCATTAGTTTATTCTTTGCTTTGGAGCCAGTCTCTCTGGAGGAGCCTCTCTTTCTGTAGGGATAGATGTAAGGTATCTTACATCTGATCCTGCCCATACTCTACTAATTTTTGTGCTATGAGGGAGATCTACTGGGTATAGTAGTTGTTTCAAGAGTTATTACTTTGAGACTTTTTTAAGAAGGTTTTTTTGACTTGTGGTTAAATTTAACTGTCTTTTTTATATTTATATTTGAAATGAATTCTTTTGATGTGTATAATTTTTATTTTTACTTAAAATAATTTGGTCATCGAACATAATTTGTATATAAAAATTTGAGCTGTTAGAGCCAAGCTCGAGCTGATCTTGAATCCTTCTTGACCAAGTTTCAGCTTGCATCATCAAGGCTTGTCGAGCTATTGAGCCTAACTCAAGCTCTGTTGAGCTGAGCTCTTCTCAATTTGTTTGTGGCCCTATAAATGACAAAATGGCTATGTGATTTCCGGTACATGACAAATTGGTCCCATACTCCCATTGTCCCTAAACACGTTTTGCTCCACTATTTTGATATACGTAAATTGTGCAACAAACAAGATATAAAAAAGCAGTATTTTTTAGTAATAATCTGATTTTTAAATAAAATGGTTTGAGATCTACACATTAGAAATGCAATTTTAATGTTACTCGATCCATTTGACCTCTTTTTTGAGCTAGTTTTATGTCAATTGGTCTACCTCTAGCTTGTTGTCATACCTTATTTTCATATAATTTGTTTCTTGTATACCATATGTATTGATGATTTATATTTTACTGTAGTACACAACTGGCCGGATCTCATTCAAGCTTTATGATTGGAATCCAGCAGAGTTCCCTCGTAGACTCCGGCAACAAGTACTACTATAACAGTTACTATTTGCTTGAATTCAAAGAAATTTAAGTACTTGTATTACAATGTGATTTGATATAAGTGACTGCTTTTTACAGATATTTCAATGGTTGGCCAACATGCCTGTTGAATTGGAAGGATATATTCGTCCTGGATGCACGATCTTGACTATTTTTATAGCAATGCCAAGGTTTATGTGGCTGAAGGTGATGCAATTTTCTTTTATTATTATGTTTTAAAATCAATGCTTTTAAAATGATATAAAGTATAAACATGACAAAATGCTGTAAGATGCATCTACATTTTCTAACTTGTGGTAAATACTTGAATAGTTAAGTGAAGATTCTGTTGTATGTATCCATGACCTCCTTGCATCACCAAGAAACTTGCTCTCAGGACGGCAAACATTTTTTGTTTGTCTAAACAACACGATCTTTAGTGTCATGAAAGGTGCGTTGACTTAATTGTGTTTTTAGGTATCATAGTTTTTGTTCCATTATCAGTTCATTGACCAATTACAAATTTCTTTTATGACCACCAAAGTTCAATTTCAAGTTCGATGAGTGTATAGGTTAGGTTGCTTTTATTGCTACATATATCTGCCTTGTATGGGATTTGTTGGTATGCAATATATATTGAAAATGTTGTAAGCAATCTTTTGTTCCTAACAAAACAAATGTAAAAGAAAAATGATGATATTATTAGACTAGATTCACATAGTAACAGTTAAGACCCTATACTATACATCAATGACATAATAAGTTAGTTACAGTTAAGACCCTATACTATACATCAATGACGTAATAAGATACAACAACACGTCAAATTCATCGTAAGACTCATAATGATCAACTTTACGAAGATCCCATTGTATTCCAACAAACGAACTGAAAATTACGAATGTTTCTAACCTACACTCAGACCATGCCTCACCTCCTTCAACCCACCCAGTTAATCCCACTTTGTGGGGTATTTTTATTTTTATTTTTATTTTATTTTTTTTTTTGGGGGGGGGGGGGAGGGTTGGGGGTGTGCTTTGTGAGAGACCCCAAGTTTAAAAAGTTTTCAAAAATTTTCTATATGTATATATATATTATAACTATTACAATTAGGATTCTCTTGCTTTTATCCTACACTCCAGGAACACCTTTCATTGATCATGTCCTCAGAGAGGTGCAATTTTAACAAATCCTGGCGAATCTGTTCATCCCATGTCAACCCAGGTCGGCCTCTATACCTCTTCCCCATCACAGTGAGGTCATCTACTCTTCGTGTAGGCGCCATCCGGTCTCTTCTCTTCACATGTCTGAACCATCTAAATTTTCCTTCCCTTACTTTGTCTGAGATGCATGACTCTCAGTCTTTCCCTGATGACTTCGTTCCATATTCGGTCAATCTGTGTATGCCCACACATCCATCTTAACATCCTCATCTCTATCGTCTTTAACTTTCTTGGTTGAGTCTTCTTTATTGGCTAGCAATCACTTCCGTAAATTGTCAGTCTAATACTCTAATTGTGACCTTATAAAATTTGCCTTTAGTTTTTTTGGAAACCTTTTGTCGCATAGCTGCTCTCCACCGGTTCTAACCTGCCCGCACACGGTGGGCTTACATCACAATCTATGTCTCCATCACTATGGACGAACGATCCCAGATATTTAAACTTTCTTCTCTTTGGCACCTCCTGGTCTCTGATAGTCACATGGTTCTCCTCCTCGATGGTACTGCTAAAGTTAAAGTATAGTTACTGTTAGGAATCAAGCGGCGCAGCAGAACCAGATTAAACAAACACGTACTCGATTGCAAAGAAAAAACAGAAAACAGAAAATAAACGACACGAAGATTTAACGTGGTTCGGTCGATGTGACCTACGTCCACGGGCTGCAACTAGGATTTATCTTTTATTACTTAGGTGCTCAAAGATTACAATTACAAGACTAGGATATATATAGAGGATGAATTAGGTTACAAAACATAAACTGGGCCGGGCTTAGGGCCGGCTGCCCTAACTCCCTCCTAAAAGGTCTCCGAAACCTAACAATCTCCCACTCGGAGGCCTTGCGATAAGATCAAGTCTGCCATCCAAGCACACAATAATCTAGTCTTCCAATAACTCAAGTAATCTTTGTCAAACAGTCTTCCAAGCCTTCAGTTCCCATAAACAAGCTAAGACTTCAATCCAATCTTCCTAGTTGCAGCAACCCTTCTCATCAATTACCTGAAGGGCTCGTTGAAGCTTCCGAAAGCTTCAACACATAGTCATCGCGGACTCAGTCGTGACTGTAACCATCATTGACCCATCCTCTGTCTCAACTGGCTTGCACATTCCACCAGATCCAGAGATAAGCCGAGAAATATTAACACTCTCCAAATTCAGCAAGTAATCCACAGGAGAGATTTTATCAGTCGAAATCTTGGTCTTGAAAACCCACTGTTGTTTTGGAACTGTACCCGAAACACGAACCGTGCTCCCACTATTACCAAAACCCTATTAGGAATCAAAGAGGCGCAGCGGAAACCGATTAACTCATACACGCACACGAAAGCAAAGAAAATAAACAGACACAACGATATAACGTGGTTCGGTCGATGTGACCTACGTCCACGGGTTGCAACTAGGGATTCGTTTATTGATTAGGTGTTGAAGATTACAATTACATGACAATGCTTAAATAGAAAAAACAATTAGGTTAAACCCTAATGGGCCAGGATTAGGGCCGGCTGCCCTAAACCTCCCAAAGGCCTACGAAACCTAACAATCTCCCACTTGGAGGCCTTGCGATAAAATCAAGCCTGGCTTCCAACATAAGCAATCCAGTCATCCAGTAAATCCAGTAATCTTCAATAACAAGTCTTCCAAGCCTCAATTCCTAAGAATAAGCTAAGACTTCATCATATCCAGACAAATCCCCCTAGTGCAAACCGCCCCTTAATCATCAAGTACAAGAAGGGCCATTTGAAGCTCCCTCGAGCTCGAACTCAGTCGTGACAAATCCCGTCAACGACTCATCCTCTATCTCAATTGGTATGGACACTCCACCAGATCCAGAGATACACCGAGGACCACCAACACTCTCCAAGCACAGCAAACTACCCACAGGAGAGAATTCTTCAGTTCTAGTCTTCAAAACCCAACGGTTCTTCGTAACTGTACCCGGAACACAACCCTTGCTCCCATTGTCACCGAATCCCCTGAATGGTTTAGACTTCTGAACACGTTCAGCTAACATCTCCTTTGCTCCAGACTTCACGTTTGCAAAATGAACTCTCTTAGCACGAGATTTAGCGAACCAGATTTTGTTTCGCTTAACTGGGAGCCTGGGACGGTCAAACATCCCTCAGCAGGTTCATCAACCAAATACAACGACCCATGCTTCATTCCACGAGCAATCACGAGATTTCCCTTGACCACCTTCCATTCATTGCCACCAAGCCTTACTTCCATTTCCTGTTTATCCAGCTGACCCACAGAAATAAATTTCCTATTCAGCCCCGGAATAACCCTGACATTCTTCAGGTTCCATGTAGTTCCCAATGAAGTAACCAGATCAACATCCCCCATGATCGTGACTTCAAGCAACTCGTCATTAGCAAGTCGAACCTTCCCAAAATCTCCTTTCTTCAGATTCAGCATCGTTTCCCCCCTGTCCATGGCATGAAACGAAGCCCCTGAATCCATGCCATGGACAGCGGGGAAACGATGCTGAATCTGAAGAAAGGAGATTTTGGGAAGGTTCGACTTGCTAATGACGAGTTGCTTGAAGTCATGGGCATGGGGGATGTTGATATGGTTACGTCATTGGGAACTACATGAAACCTAAAGAATGTCAGGGTTATTCCAGGGCTGAATAGGAATTTGATTTCTGTGGGTCAGCTGGATAAACAGGGAATGGAAGTAAGGTTTGGTAGCAATGAATGGAAGGTGGTCAAAGGGAATCTCGTGATTGCTCATGGTATGAAGCATGGGTCGTATTTGGTTGATGAACCTGCTGAGGGATGTATGACCGTCCTGGATAAGCGAAACAAAATCTGGTTCGCTAAATATCGTGCTAAGAGAGTTCATTTTGCAACGTGAAGTCTGGAGCCAAGGAGATGTTAGCTGAATGTGTTCAGAAGTCTAAACCATTCAGAGGATTCGGTGACAGTGGGAGCAAGGGTTGTGTTCCGAGTACAGTTACGAAAAGTTGTTGGGTTTCGAAGACTAGAACTGAAGAAATCTCTCATGTGGGTAGTTTGCTGTGCTTGGAGAGTGTTGGTGGTCCTCGGTGGATCTGGTGGAGTGTCCATACCAGTTGAGATAGAGGATGAGTCGTTGACGGGATTTGTCACGACTGAGTTGGAGCTCGGGGGAGCTTCAACTGGCCATTCTTGTACTTGATGATTGAGGGGCGGTTTGCAACTAGGGGGATTTGTCTGGATTTCATGAAGTCTTAGCTTATTCTTGGGAATTGAGGCTTGGAAGACTTGTTATTGAAGATTACTGGGTTTACTAGATGACTGGATTGCTTATGTTGGATGCCAGGCTTGATTCTATCGCAAGGCCTCCGAGTGAGAGATTGTTAGGTTACGTAGGCCATTGGGAGGTTTAGGGCAATCCTGGCCCATTAGACGTTTAACCTAATTAGTTTTCTATATAAAGCATTGTCATGTAATTGTAATCTTTAACACCTAATCAATAAAAGAATCCCTAGTTGCAACCCGTGGACGTAGGTCACATCGACCGAACCACGTTATATCGTGTCTCTTTTTTCTTTGCTTTCGTGTGCGTGTATGAGTTAATCGGTTTTCGCTACGCCTCTTTGATTCCTAACAGTAAACATATCCATACTTAAATAAGAATATTGCCCGATCCCACCGCTTTTGCTTTTGCTTTTGCCATTTTCCTAAGCGCTCTCTGCACCTCTTCTTTAGTAATGCATCTACAATGGTAGTTGTTCCGTTGTGTTTCTCTGTTAGTGAGATGCTCACTACCTTCTATGTTGTCCCTGTTGTTGAATAACTCATTAAAGTATGTTTGCCACCTCTTTTTAATGTTATTCTCCTTTACTAGACTCGTTCATTCGCTCCCTTTATGAATCTCACTAATCCTATATTTTGTCTCTTCCTCTTGCTAGCATTGGCAATCTTGAACATGTTGTGCTCTCTTTCGTTGGTTTCAAGGTGTTTATACATCTCTTTGTATGCCTTGTCTTAAAAAAGGAGTTTATAATTACTAAGTTATGCGCCATCGCAAAGTCCAGAAGGTTGCTGCCACTCTCATTTCTTGTCCCGAAATCTCGACCTCCGTCTATCGATGGGTAACCCTCATTCTCTTTCCCGATGTGGCCATTGAAATCTCCTCCTATAGATAGTTTCTCATCTCTTGGATGGTTCTTATGACTTCATCCATACCATCCCAAAATTATCGCTTCTCATTCTCTCCTAAACCCGTGTGTGGTGCGTAGGCACTGATGATTGCTACTGCTTCTTCCCCTAACACCATCCTCAGCAACATTATCCTATCGTTGCACCTTCTTACCTCCACCACCTTGTCTTGAAGTTATGTTGCGACTGGAAAAACCCACTCCATTTTTTGCCCCGTCGAACCTGAGTGCCATAACTTGTATCCGTTTTACTCAGCGCCTCTTTTCCCTTTCCATCTTGTCTCTTGAAAACATGCTACTTGTGTTCTACGTCTTTTGAGTGCATCCACTATCTCCAGTAGTTTTCCAGCAAGTCTTCCTATGTTCCACATCCCTATGCGCAAAATAGACCCCTTCTTTCCCCTCCTACTGGCACCTCTCCTCACTGGACACGTTCTCAAGGAAGCATAATGTACCTTCCTGTCTATGCAATACAGTCAGTCACACAACAATCCACGAGAAGGTAGAAAATACACCAAATACACAATCGGTCAGGCACATAGACAGTGGTCAACAACACTGAGGAATCAGCTAGGCACAAATCTACAAAAGTATGTAAGACTAAACCAAACACACAACAATCACTTATGGACTCACACCAACCAAGGCAACGAATACACAATACTGTCAGGCACACAAACAATAATCAACAGAGCGTAGGAATCCATTAGGCATTAATCAAGACAGGAAGTAATACGAAAACAAACGCACAATACTCAATAATAGACTAACACCAGCAAGTAGATAAAACCGAATATGCCCAAGAATACTATACGGTCAATCGGAACACACAAAGAAAACAAAAGGCACACAGAACAGCCTATAGCCCAAGCACACAATACACTCCTGTACGATATATGTGCAAAACTAACACACGTGTCAACCCCGATCAAACGACAATATAACAATCACAAATGCCCCAGATCCCGCAAACAAATACACCAGATCGTACAAGAATCACAATGAAGATCCAATAACTATATACTGTGCAAAGTGGTATCCTGTATGCAATTGGTAATGATCAGACACACCGATACAGTTCACTCACAAGTATATGAGAAATGAGATAATAGAACAATCTCACCACGGGGCGCCCAAGTTAGGGTGTTCCTAGTTCACCTCAGCACGTGTCCTGGTGTTCAGTTAACCACCTTTCTCTTACTAGTCTCCTTGATAGCTTGTATTGAGCTTTGGCAGCAGAGTTTCTGTCTGATGTACCTGCAGAATACAACACTAGTAGGGCCTGTTTCCGGCCTAACCAGCGGTTGACCTATGATGTTGGGGTAGGTTGTGGGGTGTGGTTGTTTGTGATTGTCAGTCGCTTGTGGGGTGTGATAGGTGGGACAGCTAGGCCACTGGTAAGCTGTGGTCAGATGGCAGTGGGAGTAGGATTCCCAGTGAGCGTGGTCGGTCGGAGGTCGATGCAAGGTTTTCTAGCGATTGAGTCGGGTGGGTGCAGCGAGGGCTTAGTCCGGTGGGTTGTGGGCTCGGTGCAGCTAGGGTTTCCGGTTGAATGTATCGGTGGGCTGGTAGTTGGCTGAGGTATGATTTCCGACCGGCCGGTCAAGGGGTTAGGGCGTGGATGGTCGACATTGAAGAGAGAGAGAGAGAAAGAGGGAAAGAGGAGAGAGAGAGAGAGAGCGAGAGATGAGCTACTACACCTGGTGGTGTTGGATGGCCGGCCGGCGGTGGGGCCCAATAAATCAGAATTATTAAATTTAATCTTTTGCTAAATATATTGTTTTTCTGCTTACCCAGGGGCCAATAAATCAGTTTCATACTATCTGCAACAACACTGATTATCAAAGGGCAGTTGTTGACAAATTATTACTCTCTCACAACCCACAAGGCGTCTCCTTTCTTCGTAAGGACCTTGTTGGTCATTTTATGTAATACTTTTTCTAGATATAAGAATTCCCAAACACTGAAGCAACTAATTATGTGATTGTTACAACTTCAAACAACAAAAGCAAACAAATGGTATATTCTATCACTTGATTCCATCCTTCAAGACTAGCTTTTTAGAGGCTGTATGCCACTTAAGTTTTCATTTTGTCATTTAATATTTCTGAATTATTTAATAATTTCTACACCAAAATCTTCAATATATCATCGTCACCTACAAGCAAGTGTTCATGATCTTAAATATTCGACTTATTTTAATAAAGTCGGTTGCTTATGTCCAATCAGTTCTATGCAGGTGGAAGGTCTGTGATTAGAATCAAGGCAGGGGAAAAATCCCCAAAGCTTCATTATGTTGAGCCTACATGCTTTGAAGCGGGCAAACCCATTGAGTTTATGGCATGTGGAAGCAACTTACTTCAACCCAGACTTAGGTACATCATCAACGGTCTTTCTTTAATATTCTTGGCTTAATCCTAATTTCAGTAAGCTCCTATTATTTCCAACATTTTTTAACGAATAAAAATGGTCTATTTGGTTGATTTTACTTCTTGGTATTTCAATCTTTTGCTTGTAAACCGGGATATAGAAATCTTGTATCTAACTATCATCAGTCTTTTTTAATACATTATAATTAGTGAAACCTGTTTAAAACTTGCACTATTATCTGCATCTATAGATTGTATATTCATAAGAGAGAATCCACATGACTTTGATGATTGTTAACTGCATTACAAGTGCAGGTTTTTAGTATCCTTTGCTGGCAAGTATTTGACAAACAATGTGCGTGTTTCCTCTCTGCGCAACCAAAATGACAACTCTACAACAAACTTGGATCATCAGTTTCTAAACATATGTGTCCCTCGTACTGAATTGAATATTTTCGGCGCTGGATTTATCGAGGTTTGGTTCAGTTTACTTTTATCTTTATGTATATGTATAATGATATTGAATGGACTTACTACTTGTTTTGATACTTGATACATATTATAGGGCGGCAAATTGGGGGAGTTGGGTAATGTTCAAAAGGGTAACTTTTTGGATGAGATTGTTTCAGGTGGAACCAAAGCACCTTGTAAAAAAAAACTACTATTTATAAATAATTATAATAGAATAGTGGAAAGGATTAAATTGCTCGTGTTTTATCTCAAGACTCAAATAAATAAGCAGTTAAAAGTGGAATGTGTCAAATGGGCTGTAAGTAGTTCATAGTCTATTTCTAATGCATACAATCTTGTAACTTGTATAATTTTTTTTAGATTATATCATCCTATTCACAAATGGAATAATAATTAATGTATATTTACTTATTTCAATAAAGCATAAAAAGTGTTTGTGGGTTTAATGCAGTACATCCTGCCCTTTCAACATGTAAAAATGACTAACAAACAAACTTACTCAGTATATTCCCACTTTTCAGTAGGGTCTGGAAGGGAAGGATAGACACAAACCTTACCTCTATCCCAGTTGGGATAGAGAAGCTACTCTGAAGGAGTCACCGGCTCAAAGTTATCGTTTGAAGTGTTGGGTTAATCTTGTAAATTAATTAGGTTAAAGGGTTAAAGGTTTAATTTGTTTTTGGTTTATCTATTGAGTTTAAAAGTTAGATTAGATTTGTTTTTTCAGCAAGTTTGTAGGGATAAGGTTTGACTTTTGGTTTATGGTTTTATTAGGGGTTTAGGTTTAAGGTTTTTCTTTGTACCAATCAATTATTAAATAAGAATTCTGAGTTTTTTCTTGTTCTCATCACGTTTTGGGTTCTGGGAACTACATCAGAAGACATCAATTGGTATCAGAGCTTTTAAGCTCATACCTGCGACTCAAAGAAAGGTGATCGGCGAGGAGCAGTGGTCGGCAATCACGATCGGCGGGAAGCATCTGTTCCCAATCGGCAATCATTATCGACGGGAGGCTTCAATTGACTATAAAATCAGTGCAATTAAAGGTTGATTAGCTTCGATCCAAGCCAGAAGAAGGAAGATTAGTCCGATTCTTGTGTAATCATCTCAAGTCGTGAACAGCAAGGAGGGCTGTTGGTGCGGCAGGTTGAAATCAACGAACCTGGTGCAGTAAACGAATCAGCAGGGGGAGCTGAAGGAGTCGTTTGTCACCAGAGAGACAGAAAAGCAAGGGCTGGTCAGATTTGTTGATCAAGAGAGTTGTTCACAAGAGGGTTGGATTTTTTTTGGATAAAGCAGCAAGCTTTGAGCAGATTTGATCGAGATCATGGCTCAACCAGAAAATCAAGCTCTGGTCAATGTTAAAGAAAATAATACCATGTCTCTTCAGTGCCCGGTGTTGTCTTCTACAAACTACACGGTATGGGCTATGAGGATGCGAGTGATTTTCAATGTTCATGGGGTGTGGGAGATGATAGAGCCTGGAACAAACTTAGATGCTAAGAAAAATAACATTGCAATAGCTCTTTTGTTCCAAGCCATGCCCGAAGAACAAATACTACAAATAGGAAATCTTCAAACCGCGAAGGAGATGTGGGGAGTTCTTAAAAATCGTCACTTGGGAGCGGATCGGATTCGGGAGGCAAGGCTTCAAACTCTAATGAGAGAGTTTGAAAATCTAAAGATGAAGGATCAAGGTGTGATTGATGAGTTTGCTAATAAGTTATCCGAGTATGCATCTCGAGCCAACTCACTTGGTTCGGTTATAGAAGAAACAACGTTGGTTAAGAAATTTCTTAATGGGTTGCCTAAACGGTTCATTCATATGGTGGCTTCTATAGAGCAAGTTGTAGACTTGAAGACCATTGGTTATGATGATGTTGTGGGTCGACTTAAGGCTTATGAGGAGAGGATTAAGGATGAGGAGACCCAAACCGAGCAAAATCAATTGTTATTTACAAGGTTAAGTGAAAAGGCAGCAGAAAAGGGGGACAAATGTGAGCATTGTGGATGTGAAAGCTCTAACCGGGATGACTTTGGACGTGGCCAAGGTAGGGGTCGGGGGTCCGGGAGAGGTCGAGGAGGTGGTGAGAAAGTTCCACGAGATAAGAGTCGTATTAGGTGCTACAAATGTAGTGAGCTTGGGCATTACTTGTCGGAATGTCCTAGTTGGGAAGAAAAGAAAGAAAAGGTCAATTTGGCTCAAGTGGATGAGGATCATCTACCATTGCTTTGAAGACTAATGGATTACAAGATTAGGGGGGTGATTGTTGGGTTAATCTTGTAAATTAATTAGGTTAAAGGGTTAAAGGTTTAATTTGTTTTTGGTTTATCTATTGAGTTTAAAAGTTAGATTAGATTTGTTTTTTCAGCAAGTTTGTAGGGATAAGGTTTGACTTTTGGTTTATGGTTTTATTATAAATAGGGGTTTAGGTTTAAGGTTTTTCTTTGTACCAATCAATTATTAAATAAGAATTCTGAGTTTTTTCTTGTTCTCATCACGTTTTGGGTTCTGGGAACAACATCAGAAGACATCATGAAGTTGATCATCCCAGCACTTTTAACGTTTCTTTCACAAAATAAGTAAAATAACGTTAAAATTAGTGCAATTTTACTTTGGCCCTTGAGGGCCCACACATATATACATTATATGTGTACATAGCATATGTGGTGTAATATGTAGAAATGACTAACCAAAATAATGTTTGACCCTACCCAACCCACCCATTTTGCTATCTCTAGTTTTAGTGATCATCACATCTTTTAGTTGATTATTCTTCAACTTTTCTATCTTGAAGGTTGAGAATGAATCTGGTCTATCCAATTTCATCCCAATTCTTGTTGCAGATGAAGAAATATGTTCTGAGATCAAAATAATGCAGATGAAATATTATTCAACCCTCCATTCAAGAGACAAGGAATCTAGTTTTTGTGACTTTGCTGTTAGCAAGTTCTCTGAAGTGCTTGTAGATATGGCATGGTTACTTAAACAGCCAGTTGTAGAAGACAAAGAATGTGTTATAATGCCATCCCAGCTGCAGAGATTCACTTTTTTACTTAATTTTTTAATTGAATACGAATCTACTACAGTTTTGAAGCGTGTATTACATCGTGTTAAGACGAAAATTGATATATTTGAAGCTGATAAAACACTGATTCAGGAAACTCTGAATCGTGCTACAGAAGTCTTAAATCAGCGGTTGGAGAAAAATCTGAACTTTGGGTCACATGAAAATGATATTTTGTTAGAAGATGATGATAAAAGCTGTGGAGATGAGGTGCATCCTTTCATCTCAACCGTTAATCAGGTATTGAAAGTATTTGTTTTCTCTATCTTTGCACTCGAAAAGTTCTCATATAGATGATTAATGATCTTTTATTTCCTTTTATATGACAATGAATTATAATGGGGTGTTTAAAATTTTGCCAATTGAAATTGACATTTGACAGTTGCAATTTTAGGGGTCAAATAATTAGTGTTTGGTAATAAGTTTCAAATGAAATTGATAAACAGCAACTTAAAATGATCTATTGCAGCCATTTGACAGTTGCAATAAAATGAACTTTTTAAAAACTGAGTTTGCCAAATAGTCAACCATTTGACTTTCTCATTATTGCAGCCTTTCATGCTGCAGAACCTCATCCAAACTGCATCTTTTACAACCCGTTTAATACTACTTGTTACGCGTCTATGATTATTCAATACACAGCTTCTATTAAAACAAACATCCATTTCTTTAAAATTGTGTGGGCCCTGAGGGGCAAAAGTAAAATTGCTCTAATTTTAACGTTATTTTACTTATTTTTGTGAAAATAATGTTAAAAGCGCTAGGATGATTAACTTCAAACGATAACTTTGAGCCGGGGGCTCCTTCGGAGCAACCTCTCTATCCCAACTGGGATGGGGTAAAGGTTTGTCTTCGTCCTTCCCCCTCGAACCCTGTTGAAGAGCGGGAATATACTTGATTTGTTTGTTTGTTTGTATCCATTTCTTTAAAATGAAAATTATATGAAGAGGGTGTTTGGAGCTGTGTTTCGAACACCCATTCACTGTTATATGATCACTTTCAAAGCATACATCAAAACCCCCCTCAAAACCTATATATATATATATAAACCTATAAACTTAATAAATAAGTAACTGATGTGTTACAAGCTGCAATTTTGTAACCCAATGTCTGAGTATCTAATATTCTAAAACTAATAGGTTCCATCTTCGGGGCATGAAAATGGAAAGGCTGGACTTTTAAAATCCGATTGCGTTATGAGTGTGACACCCTGCAAAGAGCAACTGGAAAAACACAGAAACAACATGTTCAATTATAAAACCAATAGATTTTTTACTACCCGTCATCTCATCCTTGTGGCTGCTTTGGTTACTGTATGTTTTGGTTTATGTGCTATTGTTTTCCACCCTCACAAGGCTGCTGCAATTGCCATAACCATCCACAAGTGTTTATTTGGTGAAATCTAGTCTTTCATCTATTATCTTCAACTTGTTGAAGGGCTAACTTGTAAATTAACTGTTGTACTTGTAGATTAACTGTAGAGTAATGTTAGTCGAATGAATTTTATTTTTGGAAGGATCTTGTTATTCATTTTTAACTAACATTCCTTCGGTTGCAACTGGATGTCTGTACTATAGATGTGGAACTATGATCTGGTTGAGCACGTTAGGCAACACGTCAAAATGGATAGTTTTTGGCATGGAACTTTTGGTTCATAACTTATATTTGTCAAGAGATAATTACACAGAAAGGATAGTTTTTCTTGAAGAAAAAGATCAATGACTGTTAAACATATATTTTTTTAATTTACTTTCTTTATCCTTCCTTATGTGATGAGTGATGAGTGATGAGTGATGAGCTGTTGACTTATGATAGATTATCAAATGCCTTTAAATTAGTTTCATTTAATTTCTTTTGGATAGTGAGAGAATGACTGAACTGTTGGTGATCATGCATGGATGGAATGCTTCCTAGGATCATGTCCTAGACATACATCAATTTCAGACATTTATTCTCTCATTGAGCATGTGTCAGGGATGACAATGATCTAATTAAGCGATAGGTTTTGATAGTCTCATCCTTATATCTGATTATAAAGTGATTTGGGTATGTGTTAGATTTTATAATTTTATTCTCATATCTGATTTTAAAAATGTATCACATACATGTCACTCAATAACCATTTGGGTATGTTGTATATGGTAATACAGTATACCTTGTTTTTTAAGCTAATGCTAAAAGTCACGTGTTAAAATGTCCTTTACTCCAAATTCACCTTAATAATGAACTTGAAATATGTATATGAAGTAACCAACTACATTCTTACAATTATACAATTTTAAAAACTGCAAGTGTTAAACAACTATAATTGAACACATACATACATACATAATGCATGCATAAAATTAAGAATAAAATATAACTCACTCCTATTGTACTAACCCAAATAACTTCGCAAACATCAATCCAAATATTGAATTTTTTTCCAAACATCATTGTAACAAACATATAACACTTTCTTTTACATGTATGTGTGAATTTAAAATCATTTAAGAGTTAACATTGTTGTAAATTTTTGGATATAAACAGTTACAATAATGTAAACCAGATGTTCGTTAGAACTATTATAAGCCAGATGTTGTCTCAGGACCACACGTTGAAACCATATTCTCTATTATGGTTTTAAGAACCTTGTTAATTCACCTATTTCTTGGGCTTTCTTATTTTCAAATTCTTTTGGACTCGAATGCTATAAAATATTCCAATCTTAGAACAAACTCATCTCTCTTTTGACATGTTACAAGTTTTACTTTTTTACTGTGGTGTTTGTTTGTTTTGTTTTTCAAATTTTTATCCTAAGCATGTCTTAACAAAATCAACATAATGTTTGACAACTTGTTTATATACCATGGCCACTTCCAAATGGTTTCTTCCCGCCGACTAATCGAAATTGTTTTCATCACCATGAGGTACCGATTGCTTATATTATATCCCAACAAAGTTGGTTACGTTAACTTTTACTTTCACCTTCACCTTCTAAGAAACAATCCAATAAAACGTTTGTCTTCTTTATATTTTCAAATGTGACTCTAAAGTTAATACCTTCCATATTGACTTATCGAGCTCAATCTCTTCTCATAAGAAGATTTGGAAGCTTGTTCACAACTCAGCTTGGATCGTTTATTATTTAATTATTTGATGAATTTACTTTTTATTATTAACTTTAATATATATCATATTATAATTTAATTATATTGATCATAATTTTAAACATAAATTAAGTAATTATACATACATACATACATACATACATACATACATACATACATACATACATACATATAAATACACACTTATTATATTAAATATAAATTATATAACTAATTATGTTGTTTAAGTTTGCGAACCAGCTCGAACTAAATATGTGAAGTTCAAGTTCATGCTTGATAACTAAATGAAACATATTTTAGGGCTTGAATTCAGGTTCGAGCTCGGGCACAAGTTCGTTAGGCTTGATTTATTTGAGTTTTTTTTATTGATCCAATCATGAGTAGCTCACGAGCTTTCTAGTTTTGTTATTCACATTTTGGCTTTTGTACATATGAAATAGGTTCATATTATAATAAAAAAGATACATAGTGTAAAAATTGTAGTAGAAATTAAAGTCATTGGATCTATAATCAAAGACTTAGACCAATTTGTAGAGAAAAGTTGTTGGAAGAATATTTTAGTCGCATCTTTTTTGTTGACTTTTCTTTTATCATTTTCCCCTAATTTTTTAGGGATTTTTACATATATCTCTTACGAAGAGTCTTTATTACATATTACCTAACCCTTAAACTCAATTACATATCTCCCCTTAGGAGGGGACATATGTAATTGACTTTTTTATTTGGAAGAGAAAATATGTTTCAAGAAGGGGAAATGTGTTTCAAGAAGGAAAAATATGTAATTGACTTGTCACGGTGTCTTTTGCTTGTAATTGTGTCTTTTTGCTTGTATTATGTTATACAACAACAACAACACGTACCCAGTGTAATCTCACTTTGTGGGGTCTGGGGGGGAGAGATGAACACATACCTTACCCCTACCCCAGTGCGGTAGAGAGGCTGCTTCGTGAGAGTCCCCCGGCTCATGAGTTTTTTTTTCCATTATTACTATCTATATATATATATTTATTTATTTATTTATTATTATTATTATTATTATTTTATTTTTTTACTTGTATTATGTTATACGATTTTTATAAATGAGTTTTGAAAAGCATGATGCTGAAAACATAATTTTGTACTTTTAATATATAAATCAAAATAATAAAATAACAAAAAATTATTTAATGTATAAAAAACAATGATCATATGATATGACATGATTAGAAACACAAAACACAATAACGAATACATATAACACAATAACATGAAATATGTGCTTTCTAAAATGATTAGTTTTGAAAAACAAAATGATAAAATAAAAGAAATTATATACTTCTATTCTATAAAATATAATTAAATAGCAAATTTATTTAATGTATAAAAAGCAATGATAAGAAACAAATCTAAAATGTAAAACACATTGTGAATACATATTACACAATGATAAATACATAAAAGACAATAACATGGTACATAAAACATAATGATCATAATACCATTTTAAAAAATTTATGAAAATACCACACATCAACTTCACAATTATTCTCATACTTTTTACCATCAAAACCCATGTAGTAGTGTAATATTCATTTTAAAAAACATATTATACGTACCCAAATTTATATTCACATGAAAATAATTATATAACCTTCTAAACTTGTGTTTTTTTTTCCTTCTAGACTTGTGTTAGAATCAATATTCCGGAAACATCATATTCTCATTCTTATATAATAATATTAATTATTAATTTAAATTAGACAGTAATGTTTTTTTAACGTAAATTAGAAAAAAATATATATAGAAGTAAAATATTCACATATTTTTTCTTCTAAAGAAATGCTTGGTTGCTTTTTCTCCTAACAGCATTTTTATATCAATCCGTCTTTAGCTGGACCTAAGCTCATGCATTCGGACGAATTAACATTTTAATTCCAATGAGTTTATTATTTGAAATGAACCATATATAAATGATTACTTAAAGAAGGGTTATGAGGTAAAAGAGTGGAAAGTAGCAACAAGATAAAGAAACATAAAGTTAAAAGAAAAAACATGTCTTAAGTTTTGAAGTGATGAAACTCAAGTAAACAAGAAGAATAATGATTGGTGGGGTTGGATTAAAATCTAATGGTGTTTGTTTGTTAAAGAGTTTGGAAAAGAGGGAACATGATGGCCTCCATGTTTACATTTACAAGCCTCAACTCCAACATTATCACTCCTTCTAAAAGATCACCAATCAATCTCTTGGAACTCACACCACATTACCCATATCATATCTCTTTTGTACTCCCTTTTGCTTTTTGCCAAATCCATGACACCATCTTTATGTCATCAACCCCCTTTCATTCATTACAGGGGCATCTTTACAATATCTATCTGTCTCTCTATATTCATGGATAGGCTATTATTATAACAAGTCATGTTTATAAGACACTTGTATTATTGTAATAAGGTCTAAGAGAATCATAAACTTGTGACAAGTGAAAGCAGCATGCTTGTGAGTGCAATCTCCCCAAACAAACATAACAATATTCTTATTTTATATTTTTTAACTACAAACCTTTTTCATCTATTTTTGTCTACTATAAAACTTGAATCCTTAACTATTTTATAAAGTAACACCTTAACTCACCTTGTATTATAACAAGTCTATTGTAAGTTAAAAATAAATAAAGGTTCAAATTACTTGCATTATAATAACAAGTCTATTGTGAGTTAAAAAAAGGGTAAAATTAGTGATGGAACCATGACATTTTAGTCGTGCAAAATAGTAAATTATATTTTATTGTGTGTAATTATAAAATGCTATTTTATTTTGTGCATAAGTAGAAATTTAAATTATGTTTTTCTTAGTTTTTTTATGTTCACAAAGAGAAATTAATGAATTTGACACCCTAGAACGCCTTGATAAGTCGTTGATGCATAAATTGATTTATTACACTACTAGATTATTAAACCGTGTATTACACGGATTAAATATAAAATATTAAATAACTATTAATAAAAATTTAAGAAATATAAAACGTTATTTTGGTATAAAATGATTAAGGTAAATATTTATAAGTACTTTAAGTAGTAGAAAAATACTTAAAAACTTTAATAACTAAAGAATTATTTCAGACCATCTTACTTTGTAACAAGTGAGATTTTTAAATTAACTGTTGAAAACTTTATATAGTTTTTTCTTTCAAAAGCATAGCTTTCCATATCATTTTTATAATTTTGGTTTATAAAAAAATAATTTTTAATCCTTTTGTTTTAAAAATGTCATTTGTTTATTAAAATCATTTTGTTTGAAAACTAAGTTTTATAGTTACTTTCATTCTTAAAAAAATCATCTTTTAAGAAAATTTGTTTTCTCAAAAAATTTTAATTTTCTAAAATAATGATTTATGTTTCTGTTATTTAAAAAAGTTATAATTTTTAGAAAAAGTACATATTATATAATAAAAAAATAATTTTTAATCTTTTTAAAACTATTTTTAATTTTTAATATGGAATAAGTAAATAATATGATTAATATTGAAATTATTTATTATGAAAGATTATATAACTATTTAATATGAGGGAGAATTAATTGAGATGATAATAAAATGACATGTGGCAATAGTAATCTAAAACTATGACAAGTGACAACAATTGATTTTTGTTCATTAAGATAGTAAGATGTCGTGACAATGAGTTATTACAAAGTCAATGAGCTGATAACAAGTTAAAAAGAGGTTTTATGATAGTTTTATTTTATTATAAAAATAAGAAAAAAAATGATTTTATTATAATTTTGAAATAGCTGAAAAACTACATAATTAATAATTAATAGCAAAATGAAGGATCATCATTGGTGTAATTTAATTCCCTCAAGCTACAATACAAAAGAGTATTATTTTTTAACATTAATTTTTGCTTCTTAGTTCCATCTAATCATCTTTTTATTATCTTTGTTTATTTTATTAAGTTTGATTTATCATATTTTAATTATATAAATTTGAGAGATAAACAACAAGAACTAAATGTTCAGCTTTTTTATTAATAACCAATCTAACTAGTTTTATACCTATTTGGTAGCCAAGCACTACTATTATAATTTCATAACACAATTTAATTGCATTTTAAATAAAAACAATAAATATTTGATTAATCAAAGTATGACTTATAAGGTAGAAAAATATTAATCTTAATAAATTGAGCCGAGGAGAGCCATGCTAGGCTTAACTCAAGCTCAGGCCGAGCAGAAATTTTTTTCGAGGAGGAAATTCGAGCTCGAACTCGTAAAAAATCTAGAGCCTCTTTTTTTTAACACACAATATATATATATAAGATTGTGAACAAATAATAACCCACTTTTAAAGCATTAACTCGAAATTACTCGTCAAAATGAAGTTAAATCTTGGATTTTTTAAACATCATTGTAAGACATCTACAATACTTTTTTTCTTTTATGAGATTGCAAAAATTTATCACCGTTTGAGGCGTAACATCGTTGTAAGTTTTAGGCCTAAAACAGTTGCAGTGTTGTAAGTGAAAAACTTACAACGATGTTACGTCTTAAACGGTGATCAATTTTCGCAAATTCATAAAAGAAGAAAGTGTTGTAAATGTCTTATAATGATGTTAAAAAAAATAATACAAGATTTGGCTTCATCATGACATGTTATTTTCAGGTTAATGCTTTAAGAGTGAGTTATTATTTGACACTTTCCTATATATATATTGGATTAAGTATAAATGAATAACAATACTATATATATGTTAGATGTGTGTTATATTACATATATATATATATATACACACGCATATATCTATGTATGTATGCATACACACACATACATATGAATAATAATATTATATGTGTATATATTATACACACATTTAATCTAATATAATGAATATATTGGATCAAATATATAGATATATATACATACATACATACATACATACACACACTTGTAATTAAAAGCGAGCTGAGCTGATGAGCCTCGACCTTGGCTCGGCCTTAGCTTGCTTTAAAAGTGCTTATTTCTAGTCGAGTTTTTTTAGTTAAACTTTTCGAGCGAGTTTCACGTTGCGAGCTTTTTTGTAAAAACCGGCCTAGGCGCTAGGCGCCCTCTTATCTTGTCAATTTAGCTCTAGTCGGCTGGAAAAGTGGTAGGCGGCCTAGTCAGTGCCTAGGTGACCAAGTCGGAGGAAATCGGCCCAGACCATTTTTTTTACTTGTTGCAACTAAAAAATGACCAGATCCATGATTATTCGAGACATTTCACATCCTAAATCCTTAATATATATGTTTCTGAAACATCGAATTCAATATCTGAAATGTCGAATCCAGCCACTTAACATCGAAATCAATCTCTAAACTTTAAAATCAGCTTCGATCTTCTTTGTTGTTCGAGTCTTCAATCTTCTTTTGTTGTTCGAGCATTTACGTTTGAACTTTGAAATACTTGACTTTGTATGTTTAAGTTTATTTTTTAAATTATTTGAAGTGTTATATTGAATTATTGAGATTCATGTGCTATATAATATATATTTGTAAAATTACATATGAAAATTACAATCCGCCTAGCTCTGATTAATCCTCATTAATCTTTAGGTGGTACCTCGCTGCCCGACTAGCGTTTAACACCTTATACAACCTTGGTCTTAATTAAAAGCACATAAAACAAATAAAATCAATAACATGCAATTAACATCGAACTGTTATGTTGTAACCGTCACAAACCATCACGTAATCGCCGTAAACCGACGTAGCAAACAACAAATTGATGTGATCTCATAACCATCGAAAACTGTCACTAGCCAACAAAAATCATCATAATTGTCAGAAACATCATATAACCGCCCCAACCATCTATTTAAATGGTTTAAATCTTGTTTGAAGATAATCCAATAATAGAGATCGATACTAGCATTGGTTACAAGTATCGATGTGTGTGCGCACTCGCGCGCGCACATATATAATTAGACTAAAAGGCCATAAGATATTGTTTAACATTAAGTATAAATTTTTTTAAAAATTTATTTCATTTTTAAAGAAAGATGAAGAGGGGAGTGAAACTGGAAACATAATAATAAGGGAAAATGTAAATGTTATAATGGAGATGATGAAGCTTGCGTGGAGCAATCGAGTGAGATTCCAAGGCAGGCACGAGTACAATGATGTGGCGTGTAAGTTGTAACCCCTTCCTCTATCTCCAAATTTCAAACTATATTTCCTTTTTTAAATAATATGTTAAATTTAAATAAATATTAGGACTAAAATGAAGAGTAAAGTTATTAGTTTTTATTAAGGAATTCACAAGTATTTTGTGATTTTCTATCATTTTCCATAAGTCTAAATTATCAAAATTTAGATAAATTACATGTTTATATATGTGTTAACTAATTAATTTCACTTTGATTTTTATAAAACCCTTGAAATCAGATTTTCTATTTTATTTAAGTTTAATTAGCTAAACAAGTTTTGCATGCCATGTATATTTGTGCCATATAGACAATGTTTATGTTGGTAGTATTAACATTCGTAGAACTTTTCTATATAATTAGCATAAAAACCTATATATTTGGGTAAAATAATAAAAAAATTACAATATATAAATTTTAATATATTTTATTTTAAGTTATAAATTACCAAATCAAAAATGATAGGGAATAGTGACACTAATAAAATAAAAAGAGTGAGAAAAACATAATAGGATGAAATGTGTGTTCTATATGTAGTTATTCATTAGAGGAGGATGATAAATGTTTGGTGGAAAATTAAAGTTAATGTGTTTTTAAAACATGTCATGTCTTCACATAAATTTTGGATTAGTACAATAGGTAAATATAATATATGGTTTTATGTGTTAGATGCATAATTGTCTACTAATTCAGTAATTCATTTATTTTTTTCAAAGAATGTCATTAATAAAAATAGTTTTGAAAAAATCGGTCAACGCGGCCGTCTAGACGCTAGGCGCCCTCCAATCTTGTCGATTTTGTCTTATGCGGTGCCTAGGCGGCTTATTTATTTATTTATTTATTTATTTATTTATTTATTTATTTTACTTTTTTCAGGTAAAAATGACCCAGATCAATGATTATTTGAGACATTTCTCAACCCAAAATCATTAATATGTCTATAAAACATCGAATCTAATAACTGAAACATCAAATATAGCTATTAAACATCGAAATCCAAATCTAAACTTTGAAATTAGTGTTTAAGTTTGAACTTTGAAGTACTCACCTTAGTATGTTTAAATGTATTTTTTTAATTATTTGAACCAGTATATTAAATTATTAATATTGATGTGTGTATATAGTATATATTAGTAAAATTACATATAAAAAATCAAATCCGTCTAGCTCCGATTAATTCTGATTAATTTCTAAGCGGTACCTCGTCATCAGACTAGCACCTAGCAACTTTTACAACTACGATAAAAATAATTCTTTTATCCACAACTATATAATGTATGTGGTAATGTCATGAAATAATAACCAAGTTTTATTATTTCATTTTCTTTTAGTTTTTAATTAAGTTAAGATACACTCGTGTTTTTATTGTGGTTTTGGATTTTTTTTACTAGGTTAAGTGTGTTTGCCAACTAAAGTGACACTATATTTCAAAGAGTTACACTAATAAAAATAATGATGGTATAACCTATTATGTGTGTTTAAGGGATGTTCAACACATAATTAGTTATAAGTATAAACTCCAGAATTATGTATACACGTATACTTGTCGATTTAAACATGATACGTTTTTCTTGAACAGCTAACGAGGACTCAACGGCATGCCTCTTCATAGCCCAAATAAATCCTTGGACCCAACAACCCACGCGCTGCGACCACAGTCCGCTTCCAACTCCCCGGTATCTAAAGCCCAGGTGTTGGCGAGCGCTGAATCGAGCAAATCCACCTGCTTTTCAGGAGGAAACCCACTATGTGGTAAAACCCCCTACTGACCGCTTTGGCCATGATTTGAACCCATAACCTCACAAAGCCTAAGCTTTATGAAAATCATAGAGTGCCAGTTGAGTTACAAGCTTATTGGCATTTAAACATGATACGTAACACAAAATTTTAACTGTTTATCTTTCTATTTCTCATTGTATGTAATTATCTTATACTTAGAATGATTAATCAATATCAAAATCACACACATATATGCTTGTTCATTTGAAAAACGATGTACCAAGATGCACCAAGAACCATATAAACCGAACTTACCATTGTATTAGGCCACTAGAAGTCGTCCCATTTTTCTCCATTTTTCCCCATTGCCACATCAGCGCCACATCACTTTTCCCCATTTTACATGGTGTCGTCCCAGTTATTCCCATTTTCAAATCTTATTTTAATTAATTTTTTTAACAATAAATAATAATAATAAAATAAAAAAGATTCATTAAATTAAAAATAAAAAGAGAGTACAAAAAAAAAAAGCGAATACAACCTAAATAATTAAATAAAAAAAATAAAACTGAAAAATCCAAACATTCGTCAAATGGTGGAAGCTCAAACGTAAACGGATCCATTTGTTTAAACTTTATATAATTTGATTGTAGAATGAAGGATGAAAATGATAAAGAGTGTGAGTTTTGATGTAAAAAATGATGATATTTATAGAGTTTGAATTTTTTTTAATATAGCAACGGTCGAATTTTTAAATTCTCCCACGTCCGGCCTCAATCGGTGACCCAACCCCACTTTCCCCCGAGCCGAAACCGGGGGCGAGGTGTTTCCGGCCGGCCCCGGTTCGGTAAGACACTTCCCGTCCTTTTCCCGTTGTCCACTCCGAGTGGCCTAAGTCCTATAAACAACAACATCCATGCCCAGTAAAATCCCACTTAGAGTGGGGTCTGGGGCCTAAGTCCTATAAACGATGTACCAATATGCTTAATATTTAGTTTAAAAAATGACATCTGTAGTTTTTTGTTCAAATACATATATGCATCTATACTGTATTTAGTAATATATGTATATATTGTTAACAAAATATGAGATGAGATAAAAATAATATCAAAATTGTGAGATACATACACCAGTTTCTTAATTTTAGTAAATTTAATTAAAGTGATTGTTATGTAGGAGTGTGCAAGAATGAGTTTTTGGTTTAACCTAAACCTAAACTGAAATTTTAGTTTCTCGGATTTGAAACCTCTTTGTGCTCGGTTTTTTCAATTTTATGTTTTTAAAACCCGTTTGGTTTCAGTTTCAGTACATAAGCGTAACTTTTTTGGGTCCAGAAAACAAATGACTTAAGAAATTATATTAAGAAAATTTTTTTGGACTTATAATATTACTTAACACTAAATTAACAGATAAATATCTATAAATTATGTAATAATCTTTTGGGCTTTTGATATCATATACCTAAACCAACATACATATGTCATTTGATAAATTTGAAGCTCTTCGTACATACATATGTGCTTATGGTATCATAAAAGTAGAAAAATAAAAAAGATAAAGTTTATACATCATCGAATTTTGTGCAAGCTAATATACACACACACAAACAAATATATTGTTTTTTTGCCAGATTTAAGTTTAGGTAAAACCAAAACCGACGACACATAATTTTGGTGTTTTAAAAAACTTACACCAAACCTATTAGTTTTATTCGGGTTCAATTAATTCGGTTTAGATAAGTTCTTTTTTTTGTTTTTGTTTTATGCACACATCTATATATTGTTATTTGTATATTCTAAACATATTATTAGCTTCGAACGTAAAGCAACAGTTTATACATATATATATATATATATTTAAAGTTAGTATCAAGTACAAATGTCAAAAAGGCAGGATTGAGAGGGGGAGGGCTCGAGGAGGGAGAAGAATGAAGTGGGATTGGTGGTGTCGGGAGGCATGACAATGAACTTGAATCTCACTAACATGTCATGTCTTGCTGGTCTCATAACGTGCCACCTATTCACAATCATTCTCACACCACCCCTATAGGGAAATGTTTCATTGATAACCCATTCCAAATGTGGTAACCTATTAACTCATTTCTATTGTTTGTTAAAATAAAACCTTTTAAAATGAGTGGTCCATATTCAATCTGAAAAAACATGTGGATGAAATTTGTTTAAGGACATTTTTGATATTTGGTGGGGTGTACTTGATTCCTTTTTTAAAAAAAGTTTACCCCCAATTTTTTAAACACTCATAACTTTTATATACATTATTATTTTTTTATAAAAATTTCACCATTAAATTTGTCACTTTTTTATCTTTAATTCAAGTATAATTTTTTCAAATTTTTTTAAAATTTTCGTAATTTGCACTGATGCAGCGACATTTTACACTGATTCGACGACGTTTTACACTGACGTAACGAAATGCATTTTTTTACACTGATTTGACATTTGGTGGGGTGTACTTGATTTTTTTTTTAAAAAAAGTTTACCCTCAATTTTTTAAACACTCATAACTTTTATATACATTATTATTTTTTTATAAAAAATTCACCATTAAATTTGTCACTTTTTTATCTTTAATTCAAGTATAATTTTGTCAAATTTTTTTAACATTTTCGTAATTTGCACTGATGCAGCGACGTTTTACACTAATGCAACGACGTTTTGCACTGACGTAACGAAATGCATACTTTTACACTGATGTAATCACAATGATGTATCGAGCTGAATTTTTACAAAGTTTTCGTAATTACACTGATGTAAGGATCTGGATTTTTTCAAAGTGTTCTTAATTTTTTAAAATATTAATAAACTAATTTTTGTAATAAAAAATAATTTGTAACAAGATGGAAAGATTTTACGGTGGTGTAATTGCAAACGCTCGAAAAAATAAGAGAAAATTACGAACGCTCAAAATAATTTGTAAAACATTTTAAAGATGGAAAGATTTTGAAAAAACGAGAGAAAATTATTGTATTTATTGTTCGTTACGTTGGTGTAATTACGATCGCTCGAAAAAAATTCAAAACAAAATTGGCATGACTATTATGGAATTAACGAGAAAAATATAACGAGTTTAATGGTGTAATTTTTATAAAAAAATAACATATTACAAAAAAGTTATAAGTGTATAAAATCAAGGGGAAACTTTGATTTAAAAATATTAATGAACTAATTTTTGTAATAAAAAATAATTTGTAACAAGATGGAAAGATTTTACGTTGTGTAATTGCAAACGCTCGAAAAAATGAGAGAAAATTACGAACGCTCAAAATAATTTGTAAAACATTTTAAAGATGTAAAGATTTTGAAAAAACTAGAGAAAATTATTGTATTTATTGTTCGTTACGTTGGTGTAATTACGAACGCTCGAAAAAAATTCAAAAAAAAAATTGGCATGACTATTATGGAATTAACGAGAAAAATATAACGAGTTTAATGATGTAATTTTTATAAAAAAATAACATAGTATAAAAAAGTTATAAGTGTATAAAAATCAAGTGGGAAACTTTGATTTAAAAAAAGAAAAATAGATATATTTTTATGATGTGGGTGAATCTGATTAGCTTAAATCAGTTAATAAAAAGTCCATAATACCCTCATTAAAGCAAAAGGGAATCTATGATGTGGGTGAATCTGATTGGCTTATATGGGTTAATAGGTAACCACAAATATGGTGGGTTCTTATTTGAACCAAATCATATATATATATATATATAGGGGAAGTGATCTATTGATAACCTTAGGATTCATCAATAATCCAATAACTTCACCATATTTAATGATCAAATTACAAGGTGCTGATCTAATGGTTAATATTTAACTATAATATAATAATGTATTTGATTTAAAAGAAAAGCGAATAAGGGTATTAATGTAATTTGCTATATTAAATACTTTACCCCCTCTTTTTTTATACATCCATAACTTTTTTATACTATAATATTTTTTTATGAAAATTGCACCATTTTACTCGCCTTATTTTTCTCTTTAATTTCGTTATAGTCTTGACTATATTTTTTTTATTTTTTTCAGATGTTCATATTTACACCAATGTAAAAAGTATAAAAATAACAAATTATTTGTAACGAGTTGTAACGAATTTGGGTTTACAAATAGGGGTTACGTTTAAGAGTGTAAATGAGCAAAGCCGATCCCGAGCTCGTTATTTAGGTTATATTCTTGACTAGGTTTTTTTATTTTTTCCGGATGCTCGTTAATTACGTTATATTCTTGATTTTGTAACAAATTTTGGTTTTTAAAGTATTAAAATGTGCTTACAGTTTTGTAGATATAATTTTTAAAGTATTAAAATGTATTTACAATCTTATAGATATAACGAATTTTGGTTTTTATCAACAAAACGTTATAGTATTTTTTTTAAGTATTAAAATGTATTTACAATTTTGTAGATATATATTTTTTTAAAGTATTAAGATGTATTTACAAGGACGAATTTTGGTTTTTATCAAGAAAATGTTATAGTATTTTTTAAAGTATTAAAATGTATTTACAATTTTGTAGATATAATTTTTTTAAAGTATTAAAATGTATTTACAATCTTGTAGATATAACGAATTTTGGAGCATCCGGAAAAAATAAAAAAACCTAGTCAAGAATATAACGTAATTAACAAGGTCGGGGTCGGCTTGGCTCGTTTACGCTCTTAAACGTAACCCCTAATTATTCTATAACAATATAAACCTCAATTCGTTACAACTCGTTACAAATAATTTGTTATTTTTATGCTTATTTCATTGCTGTAAATACGAACATCCGAAAAAAATAAAAAAACCTAGTCAAGACTATAACGGAATTAAAAAGAAAAATAAGACGAGTAAAATGTTTCAATTTTCATAAAAAAATATTATAGTATAAAAAAGTTATGGATGTATAAAAAAAGAAGGGGTAAGTTAGTACAGAAAACAAATTACTAATTTACCTCTCATCAGATTTTTTGAATAATGCCATGTGCCACCTTCAGATTGGATGTTTAGAGTTGATGGGTTATTGCTCTAAGAAAGGGTTATAATTTGATCACAATCTTATATATATATATATAGGGTAAGGAGTGAATAATAACCCACCTTAATTGCGGTAACCCATTAACCCTGGCAAAAAACGCTCAAATCGCAAAAAAAATTTTTTCATGGTTTTTTTTTATGCAAAAATATGGGGCTCCTTTTTTAAGCGTTCGCTAATTCACAAGCGTTAAAAAGTTAAACGAAATGTAAGTTTGCGTTACACTGCGAACATTTATTTAAGTGTTGCAGTGTAATGCAAACTTACATTTCGTTTAACTTTTTAACGCTTGTGAATTAGCGAACGCTTAAAAAAGGAGCCCCCCTATTTTTGCATAAAAAAAACATGAAAATTTTTTTTTTTGCGATTTGAGCGTTTTTTGCCAGGGTTAATGGGTTACCGCAATTAATGAGGGTTATTATATGATCCCTTTCCTATATATATATATATATATATATATATATATATGGTAAGGAGCAAATAAGAACCCACCTTAATTGAAGTAACTCCTTAACCCTGGCAAAAAACGCTAAAATCGCAAAAATTTTTTTCATTGTCTTTTTTATACAAGTATATGGGGCTCCTTTTGTAAGCGTTCGCTAATTCACAAGCGTTTTGTAACATCACTATACTTTAGGTTGTCCGTACATCTGTACATCCGTACGATGGTACTGTTACGACATGAGATTTTGTAATTAATAATATTGACATATTATTTGATTATTATCACTGTTGCTGTTATGCATGTTTATAACATATGATATGCGTAAACCATGGAGAGTTTAGTTGTAACCCAACTAAACAGAACCAGAGAGTTTATCGCAGTTACATTATACTGATTATGCATTATTGGTTTGGAATGGATTTGGAATGGAACTGGGAGTTTTTTATGGTCTGGTTACTAAACGTAGTCAAGGACACATGGTCATGGTTTATCGAAATAGCGGTGGGACGGTGTAGGGGAGGTTGCGATCTACCTCTGCATATGCCCTATATATATGCATATTTCGGTCTATCATGGATGTGTCAGTGACTAGGGTTTAGTGGGTTTTGGTTTGGGAATGATAATATTAAAGTTAATAAATAATGGGAATTAATTACGCGAAGTGAGGTTACGGACATCATTTAAACGCGAATATTAATTCAGAAATGTTAACCTAATAAATGTATTCGTGCGGGTGACGATTCACACGAATATAATTATTAGGAATAACATTCTGAAACGATATTCCATAAATCGTAAATTGAAATGCGGTACGAGCGTTGGATTCGCAAAGGTGACGATCTTTACGAATACGTACGTAAGTAACGTGTTTCGACGAGATAATTAAATAATATCCAAACGATATTAAATTAATAAAGAAAACTAAAAATATTTATTAGGAATCACAACTTAAATTAAATTCGAATAATCGGATAATTTAAATAATTAAATTAACGAAACGAAACGGAATTGTTTTACGAAATGATTTATTTGAAATCGTTTCCTTAAAAAAATTATTCTTTTATAAAAATGAAACTTAACTATTTAAACGAGTTATATTTTAAAGATGTTTACGTTGAAAACCGAACATTTATCATGTTTTATCGCGATAAAAACGAGACCGACCACGAGTTGTTAATACGCGATAAAAGAAAGGGAAGCTTTCTTCTTCCTTCACTTTTCACCACCACATTTCTCTCTCTAAAAACACACACACCCCCATCCTCTCTCTAACTTCTCTCTAGCTTATTAAGCTCATTTCTTGACGGAATCGTGAGATCTTGGTGTCAAAACAACCATAAGACCAAGGAGAACAAGAAAGTACAAAGAAATCGCGAGTTGGGCCGACGAATCCAGGTAAACCTAAGTTTTATTTTCGGTTTTATGGTGAAAAACTAATGGGTGAGATGGTTATCAACTTAGATCGAGTTTATGGTTTCCTCTTGTGTCGAGTGAAGTGGAACGAGGCTTGGGACACCACGACTACACCGGTTTAAGCCTAGAACATGAGGGTGATGGGGATGACCTGCCGACCATGACAGGTTCGTGAGCATGGGCGCCGGTGGTGCAGGGTTCGCAAAGGAATGAGGGTGGCCGAACCTAGGCTGTGACTGCATGCGGCGAACCATTGTCGTGGACCGAACCCTAGCAAGTGCCACGAACCTACCTTGCTTAAACGAACCCTGGTAGCCGAACCATAGCTGGACAGGTTGGGGCTGCGAACCTTGGCTCGCCGAACCCATGCCAGGCAAACGAAACCCTCGACCTATGCGAACCTGTTGTTCCACGAACCCTACTAGCTGGACGAACCTTAACCCTTGCATGGCGAACCTGGGGAAGAAGTAGCCGAACCTCGGGCCTCCCCTCGTTCTAGCCGAACCATTCTAATGGCCAGCGAACCTTAGCGGGTCTATAAGGAGGCGAACCTTCTTCTTTATTCGAGCAGAACCTAGTCCCTTGGTCTAAAAAGGTTCGCTACCTAGTGGGGGGATACCATATAAGAGACGAACTAAGATCAAGAGGAAATAGAAAAATATATGTAAATACATAAACATGCATGCATGACCAAGCTAAATTAACATGTTTCCATCTCTTCTAACTTGAGTTTTAAAGGAACTAGGAAATTATATGTGTATGGAACTTGTGAATTAACTAAGGTAAGTATGAATATTATTTAATTTAAATGAAGGTGTTACAAACTTTAAAATATGATGGTTAGTACAATTGATCATGCATGAATGTTTATGTATAAAAGAAATTAGAGTTACTATCTTTATACAAATATATATATGGGTGTATACTCGGAGGATCAAAACTTTTTGCCCTTGGAAAATGATGAGAGAACCAACAAGTCTTACTATTAAGCGGATAATGAATAACTAATAGAGGTTGGTTTAAACACTTTAACTTAGAATAAATAAATTAGGTTAAGGTGATACCAAGTAATTAAAAGTTAACACTTATGGGTAATTAGCTTAAATAAAACACGAATACTTATGAACACAAACACACTTATAAATACAGGTTGTTGAGTGGTTTGATTTCTCTTACGTGAGCGCGCACATTACAAGAATTCAAATTCTAAAGGACTCAGGTGAGTTCTCATAACCTCCCTTTCTTTAAACAGTTTTGACATTACAAGAATTCAAATTCTAAAGGACTCAGGTGAGTTCTCATAACCTCCTTTTCTTTAAACAGTTTTGGTTTTAAAACTCGGAGGTGAAACATGTATACCAATTAAATATTGTTTTGATAACACAAGGTTAATACCTGTTTGTCAATATGATATTCACAATTATAAATTATCATTATTATTGGATTGTCTCTTATAATTATATATCCGTGTAAACATTGTTATTGACTTCGGTCAATAACAACGATTACATGTATTGTCACAAACTCCGTGAATCATTGCTTTTAACTTCGGTTAATTGCTTCGATATCATGTATTGTCACGTGGATGTTTTCCACTCCGTGAATCATCGCCTTTAACTCCGGTTAATTGCTTTGACTTCATGTATAGCCACGTGGTTAGCTACCACTCCATGGATCTTGTTTTTAACTTATGTTAATTACATAATGTCCATGTATAGTCACAGATATTATTTGAGAATGTTGATATTGAGATTGATTGATTTGTTATGTGGGTTGATTATCTCTTTCTGACTATGATTATCTGTGATTGATTATGACTGATTGGTTATGTGATTATGTGTTTGTGTATGTGCTTGGTTGTTAAGTTTGGGGATTGGTTGGATTATCTCATACATGTATTATTGTGGATTTTCTCAGGAAGTCATAAGCCTTTATACTCATTTTATCTAAACCTTTTATAAAACCATTTTTAAACTTAAACTCTTAAATCCATTTTATAAAAACTTATGATTACTCACCAACTACTTTGTAGTTGACACTTGATTTCTTACATGTTTCAGGTGATGGAGACAAGTAGGATGAAGAGGGTGATCTTTTCTATTTTGGACATCATCATATAGGGTCTTGGACTTAGCTAAATAACTAAATATCTGGCGACTAGAATTTAGTTAGATAGCTAAATTTCTTTTGTATTTGTTGTAACTATTTCATGATGAACATGATTTTTGTGTAATTATTTTGGTTGATTGATTGATATATGATGATTGGATTTAGATGCCCATGAGCTTTTGAACAATCTACACATCCCTCGTGGCATCCCGACGTTTCCGCCATCGGTCGGGGTGTTACACGTTTAAAAGTTAAACGAAATGTAAGTTTGCGTTACACTGCGAAGATATATATTTAAGTGTCGCAATGTAACGCAAACTTACATGTCGTTTAACTTTTAAACGGCTGTGAATTAGTGAACGCTTAAAAAAGGAGCCCCGTATTTTTGTATAAAAAAGACCCTGAAATTTTTTTTGCGATTTGACCGTTTTTTGACAGGGTTAATGGGTTACCTTAATTAAGGAGGGTTCAAAAGAAAACTCCTCACCTTGGAGAAAACTAAGAAAACTCCTACTAACCAATTAATTTTTTTTAAAAAAATTTTCATTATTTTTTATTATTAGCTTAGAAATGTTATAAACAAATAAAATTTTTTAATAAAAATATCTAGATCACGAAGTTACGTATATGTAATCTATAAAGTTACATATATTTAACTTGTAAACTACATTTTCAAGTTACATATATGTAATAACTTGAATTACATATATTTTTTTTTCTTTTTTTCTTTTTGTTAACAAATCTAACATTATAATAAAACAAAATGTAAAATAAAAAACGAAAAACGAAATTGATTAATAACAATTGTGATTAGTTTTCTAAGTTTTCTCAAATATAAAGGTTTCTATGGAACCTCCCCCTATATATATATATATCAGGGAAGGTTCCGTTGGTAACCCACTGTTATTGTGGTAACCAAGTGAACTTTGACCAAAAATGCCCGAATCTTTGGTTTTTTTTATGGTCATTATTATACATATTTAGGGGGGGTTTCTTTTTTTGTGTTTTGGCTAATTCGCAGTGCAAATCGAATTTGCCTTGGTGTAAATTTGAGTTTCATTTCGCAACATTTAAAAAAATGCAAAAACTTTACACCGATGCAAATTCAATTTGCATTGCGAATTAGCCAAAACACAAAAAAGAAACCCCCCCTAAACATGTATAATAAAGACCATGAAAAAAAACCAAAGATTCGGGCATTCCTTGTCAAAGTTCACTGGGTTACCGTAATTACACAGGGTTCTTATTTGAACCAAATCGTGTATATATATATATAGGGGATGGTTCCATTGTTAACCATCCCTTATATCGTTAACCCGTGTTAACCCGGAATTTTTTGCCCGAATCTTTGTTTTTTTTTCATGGTTTTTGTTATACATAAATAGGGGGTTTATTTTTTGTGTTTTTGCTAATTCATCACCGTTTAGAAATTATTTACTGTGATAACTGCGTACGAGGAATTACGTCAGCAACGAATTGAGCACAGTTGATTGTGTTTAAAATTCACGTTGAGTTGACAATCGAAATTGATATGGGATGATAGTATGCGAAAAATGAGGGACATGGGCGAAAACCGCGTACAAAACTGAGTTACGGATGGCCCGGAATCGCAAAATGAAGTTTCTATCGAAAAATGGAAAAAAATGGTCTTCGCGGTACGCGATGCATGAAAATATCTTAGATTTCTCCGGATTTCTTAGCGGTACGCGAAGCCTACTTTTCGTTTCTACGCGGTACGCGACGGATGGAGATGTCGCCAACTTGCTTAAAATATCAGATTTTCATCATCATTCTCATTCTTATCTTCCAGCCGACGCCACCACCACCTTGCACGAAAATCTTATCATCCAACTCACAAAATCTCTATTTTGAAGGCCTCACGACGTTCAGATCGCATCTAGAAGTGTTAAAACGAGTCCAGATCATCTTTTCATCCGCTGGAATCTGTCAGAATAGGTAATGGTTCATTTTAAACCTTCTGGTTTGATTATGAATGATTAAATCTTAGTTTTGAACGTAATGATATAGTTAGGGTTGTTGATTATTGCCTAGATGATGGCTAGGATTGATTATGAATGACAAACTCGAATTGTTAACGGGTAAATCCTTGTTTTGAGCCGTTGTAATGCCCGGCTTGCATGAAATCATAACAATGATTATAATGGTTTAAACCATTTGGTTATGACAATGTAGGTGATTAGTTTGATTAATCCTTGACATGCAACGTGAAGGTTTAGTGTTTTAAACTAATCACAATCATTAACATACTCATTGGAACGATTATCTGATGTTACTGATAACAGTCAGATTAGTATGTTAAACATGGTTATTAAACCTAATCTAATACTACATTGTGATATTTCATGATAGTTGGGTAATCAATAACAAGGATTGATCATTCCTAAGCCATTAAATTGTCTAGAAACTGCTTTAGCATTAAAATCAACAACATTAACTATTTGGTTAGTCTAAGATTATATGGATTAATCAAGGGTGTCATCAACCTAGTATTAGGAATCTGAATCAGTATAGGTTCCTACATTATCATACATTGTATGATATGATAATAAGATAATCATTAAAAATTCTATATTGGTTTGATGACTATTAAGGCAATGTCTTTGACATTGGACGTTCAATAAGATTTAATCAGTAAGTTAAAACATTAATAATTTATTAAACTTAAACTAATGCAGAATTACATCATTAGCACCAGTTGCGAGTGTTCCTATTGCTGTGAGATATCAAGTGAGTTTCGTACAACCCCTTTTCTCTTTATTGTTTTATAAACATCGGGGTAACTCTGCAAACTGTTTTCTGAACATATGATATGCATCACTGATATCTGTGTGATTTCATATGACTTTTTGTGTGATTTCATGGGATTTTGCCGTTAGTAACAACTATCACAGTATCAAAAGTCCTCATTCGTGAACTGTATCTAGTGAACCCATGTGCGGCCGAACTGGAACCATTGATAGTACTATTGGCTGACAACCCATTTGCTGGGAGGATTGCATCTCCCCTTGTGTGAATGTTTGGTACCTGTTTCCATTACAACTTCTTAATGTTAGTGATAGACATTAAGATAATGAGGCATTAAGATATCTACCGACGGGTAATATCTTCGTGAACAAACAACTGTCCGAAAGGAACTAGATACGGGTCCCATGGTTATCATTAACTGAAACTTTGAGAACATACTTATCATATCATATTGTTCTAAATTGAACTGTCGAACTCACCAGCTTTGTGCTGACGTTTCAAACTTAACATTTTTGCAGGACAACGGTGATGACACAGTGAGGATGCACTTCACATAGTTGAACTTTAATGTAACATGTTGTGTAATAAACTTAGTTGTAATGTTGAATGTAATTACGAAACCCTTGTAATGTATTTATTTTAAGTGAATCTGTGTGCTGTGATATCGGTTCAAGTAAGTTACACCCCATCTCTGAGACATCATCACTATGCTTCCGCAACCAATAGAATGAGACGTATGACATCATCTCAGGTGACGAGAGGTGGGGGTGTGACAGGGTGGTATCAGAGCCACAGGTTATAGAATTTAGGTGAACTTAGAGACCTAGACTATAACCATAGGCTCGTGTAGTAACACAGAGAGTACCGAACATAATTAACGAACAAAACTTGTTTTGATTTAAGCCAGGATAATCAGGTGGTACGAATCTCAGTTATATTAACCATCATATCATTACAGTAAAGGTTAGCTTGATTTTATTTTCGAAAGGCATCCGATTTAAAACCAAATAGTAGATTACATCAAATACGTCTTTCTAGAGGATCGAACATTTGATCTTAACGAGCAAGTTTATGCTAAAACATGTTTAACTGGTCAGTTTAATATATGAGTCGAGCTGGACTATTTATGAAAGAAATTCAAACTTTATCTTCAATAATTAATTATCATCAATGCAATGTTATTATAAATATGTAAGAAAAGCCAAAAAATTAAAAACCATTGATCAATTATATAAATAATCAATTTGATCTGCTCATCTTTTTGTTGAAATTGATTAAAAAAACTATGGTTGATGATAAATGTCTCGGCCAACATCTGAAAATAATAGGTTAAATTATATTAGATAACCTTTAATCAGTTCATTCTCTTGTAGTTGGGTTTGGGCCCGAACTAGACCGAGACCGATATTATAATAAATACGTATGGAATACATATATGTACAAGTATACATTATTTGTGCATTTATTGTATATTATTTATTATACAAGTATACATGATAATTTACTTTAAAATTATTATTTTAAACATACAAAAATTACATTTATTTTAATTTATTAAGCTACATGATTAATTATTATTTATTTATTTACTTTTTATTTTATGTTATTATTATACAAAATACATACACTTATAAATTTTATCTTGGGTTATTGTTATTATTATACACAAATCTTATACTTTATTTATATATAAAATAATTTTATTTAACTTTATTTATATTACTTTATTATTATTATTCAAATACTTATTTGTATTCAAAATTGTTTATTTGTTTATTGTTATTTTGTATTACATTAATTTTATTTTGTATACAAAAAGATGCATATTATTATGATTTATTATTAAACTTTGTTCTTGAAAGTTATTATTATTGTTATTATTATTTTCGTATTATTGTTTTTATTTTTATTTTATTTCTATTCTGACAACATATATTATTATTATTATTATTTTTATTTATTTTTTTCCTTGCCTGAAATTGAAATAAAAATAAAGAAAAAGAAAAACTAAAATTTGAGGGCCAGGCAGTACGTCTGGGAACCAGTAACTAGCTCCGGGTGCTACGCCTAGGGCAAAATGTGCCGAAAAAAACGTAATCCGGCTAACTCAAGGCTAACCGGACCGAATTTCTGGTCAAAAACAACACCAAACAATCCTAATCAATTCTAAACTAATTTATTTCTAATCTAGAATTCAAAAATATATAGAAAAAATGGAGGTTTACCGGTATTCGAGTGGTGATTTGGAAACAGAAGGTGTAGGATGGTGGTGCGGCTGTGGAGAGGAACTATAGAAGATGGAAGGGCGGTGGCGGCTGGATGGCGGTGGTCGGAGTACGGTGGTGGAAACAAGTGCGGTGGATGGCGCCTAGATGATGATGGCAGTGGATGTGGTGGGTGACCGGTAGCTCCCTGAGATGGTGGTGACGGTGGTGGGGCTCGGTGGAACAGTGGTGGTCGAAGAATAGGGTTGGGGTGTGGTGGTTTGCGGCTGAAGGCGTGGTGGTATTTGGTGATAGGCGTGGGGTGAATGGTGGTTCCCTTTTAATTATTTATATTTTTTTTCGAAACTTTTGAGGCCGCGTGTATCGCCTTAGACCAAGCGGTGGGATGGTGCGGTGTGCGCTAATTTAATTTAATTTGAATTCTGATGCATCCGCGCGCATCGCTGAGCTTGGTTACTCTGGCCAGGCGTAGCGCCTAGGGTTTCATTTTCTGATTTTCTGTTTTTTTATGTAAACTAATCTTAAATTAAAGAAAATCCTAATTAAATTTAAACTAAAGAGATTTAAATCTACGTTAATTCCTAAAAACGATTACTAATGCATTTAAACTTAAATAAAATTCTAACAAAGGAAAATTAAATTAGAAAATTAACTTAAACTAAATTCTAATAATTAATAAATGCAACTAAAATTAAAATAAAAAATATTAAAACTAAATGAAACCCTAATACAAATTTAAAACTAAAATTAACCTAATAGCAATTTAATTAAAATTTTTAACTAAAAATCAAGAAAACCGAGGCAAGTGTTTCGTGATGCAAATAACGATCAAATTCTAAGCATGGAATGGAAATCACTTGTCCGAAATGGTGATTCGAACGTACGTGACAAATGCCCACACTTGAATCTAATATAGTCGTACAAGCATAAGTGCATCACCAATCACATATGACCCGATAAACTAAACTAAAGTTACTTAACTAAGCTATGTACACTATATACAAATTGGGCCAAAACCCGAATCTCTATCCTGCTCGGGATTCGAGGAGAACAACCTCCTCATCAGAAGGAATCGGGCCCCTAATGTAGGGTTTCAAACGGTGCCCATTGACCTTCCATGTATGGTCCCCTGATTCCAACTCCACCGCACCATGCGGGAACACCTCACGAATAACAAACAGGCCTCTCCACCTTGACTTTAGCTTTCCTGGGAATAGCCTCAGTCTCGAGTCATAAACCAGAACTCGATCGCCCTTTTCGAAATCCTTCACCTTCTTCAATCTACGATCTTGCAGTGCCTTCATGCGCTCCTTATAATTCCACGAACGAGCATACTCCTCGTTGCGTAGCTCATCCAACTCGTGCATCTGGAGGAACCGGTGCTTGGCGGCCTTTGACAAATCCAAGTTCACAGCTTTCAAAGCCCAAAAGGCTTTGTGCTCAAGCTCTACCGGCAGATGACATGCTTTCCCATAGACCATTCGATAGGGAGTTGTCCCAATCAGATTCTTTAACGCGGTCCTAAAAGCCCACAAGGCGTCATCTAATTTGTCGGCCCAATCTTTCCTAGTGTGGCCGACAGTCCTCTCCAAGATCCTCTTCACTCTCCGATTCGCGTTTTCCACCTGACCACTGGTTTGTGGATGATAGCGGTTGACAGTCGGTGGGTGACCCCATACTTAGCAAACACTTTGTCCATATAGGCATTGCAAAAGTGCGTGCCTCAGTCACTGATCAACGCTCTCGGGGTACCGAACCTACAGAACAACTGCTTCAGAAATCTCACCACCACTCGCGTGTCATTAGTGGGGAGTGCATGTGCCTCCACCCACTTAGAAACATAATCAATCTCGACGAGGATGTACATGTTCCCTCGAGAAGCAGGGAAAGGTCCCATGAAATGAATGCCCCAGATATCAAAGATTTCAACAACCTGTATAGGATGCTGGGGCATCTCATTCCTGGATGAGATGTTTCCTGTCCTCTGACAGGAGTCACACTTCCTAACAAGATCATGAGCATCCTTAAAAATGGTGGGCCAATAGAAACCGGAATCAAATACCTTCTTCGAGGTGGAAGATGGTCCATGATGGCCACCGGTCAGCCCCTCGTGACAGTCCCTAAGGATCTCTAATCCTTCTTCCCTGTTCACACACCTTATAAAAACCTGATTAGCACCCACACGGAAGAGATAAGACGCATCCCGGATGTAATGCCTCGTGTCGGCAAAGAACTTCTTGTGCTGCTGGGATGTCAAATCCTTAAGAAGGAAACCATTTGCCAAGTAATTAGCAATGTCTTAAAACCATGGTAATCTTTCATCTAGCCTCTCCGTGCGGCAGATCTCACCTATCCCTACTCTCATCAGTGTCTAATGGGGAAACCTATCCCTCATCGCGCCCTCGTGAATGAACTCCTTCTCCGGATCCTCTAGCCTTGACAAATGGTCAGCGGCTACATTCTCAGCGCTCTTCTTGTCCTTGATCTCGATATCAAACTCAAACAGAAGGAGGATCCACCGAATCAGTCTTGGCTTCGCGTCCTTTTTTGCAAAAAGGTAATGCAAGGTCGCATGATCGGTATAGACTATCGTCTTGGAGAGGACGCGATAAGACCTAAATTTATCAAATGCGTAAACTATTGCCAACAACTCCTTCTCAGTAGTTTCGTAATTCTCCTGGGCGACATTGTCGCATAATAAATTGGGTGGAAGTGCTTATCCACCCTCTGTCCCAAGACAGCCCCCACAGCGAAATCACTCGCGTCACACTAGAGCTCGAACGGCCGGCTCCAATCGGGGGCTATCAGAATGGGTGTGCTCACCAATCTCTCATTCAGATACTCGAAGGCTCTCAAACACTCATCATCAAAAACAAAATCCACATCCTTCTTGAGCAGATGAGTGATAGGTCAGGCAATCTTAGAAAAATCCTTAATGAAACGTCTGTAGAACCCGCATGACCTAGAAAGCTACGCACAACTTTAACACTCATAGGAGGATGAAGTTTGCTAATCATCTCAATCTTAGCTTTATCAACCTGGATGCCGTCACGTGATATTTTATGTCCAAGAACAATCCCTTCGGTGACTATGAAATGGCATTTCTCCCAGTTGAGCATAAGATTGGTCTCAACGCATCTCCTAAGCATCTTCTCCAGGTTAGTCAAACACTGATTGAAAGAACTTCCAAACACAGAAAAATCATCCATAAATACCTCCATGGAAGTCTCGATCATGTCCTAGAAGATGGAAACCATGCATCTCTAAAAAGTAGTTGGAGCATTACATAACCCAAAAGGCATACAACAATATGCAAAGGTACCATACGGGCATGTAAATGTGGTTTTCTTCTGATACTCTGGTGCAATAGGGATCTGGAAATAACCTGAGAAACCATCAAGGAGACAGTAAAACTGCTTACATGAAAAACGCTCCAGCATCTGATCAATGAACGGGAGGGGGAAGTGGTCCTTTCGGGTGGCGTCATTCAACTTCCTATAATCTATGCACACCCTCTAACCTGTGACTATTCTGGTGGGAACTATCTCCTTCTTCTCGTTCACCACCACAGTCATCCCTTTTTTCTTAGGGACTACGTGAACTGGGCTCACCCAAGATGAATCAGAAATAGGGTATATGAGCCCAGCATCCAACAACCTAAGGACCTCCTTCTTCACTACCTCACCCGTGTTAGGATTAAGCCGTCTCTGTGACACCCGGCAATTTCAGGTAAATTTCAACTCTTACACTCTCTGTATTTCACATTCATACTTGTTGCATTTCATTTACTTATGTCTAATTAGATGAGTCAAACACAAACAACTGCGAAACGACAGTTCGAGGAACTATCGAATCGTACATTGCACATTGGTTTTGGAAACCAAGTGTGGCAAACACAAACGCAAACGCAAAACAATAATTTAGGGAATTATTGGATTGTGCATTACATGTTGATTATGTTAAGTCAAGCATGCAAACAGTTCGTAACGACGAACACAAACTATCAAAGATAATTCGAGGAATTATCGAAACACACACACGAGTCTCACGAACGTTGGTGAACAACAAATAATCAAACAATCTTATGTGTTATTATGTGAATATGTGCTAAACATGTATTAGATGTTTTGGATAAACTTTAAGGATCGATCACGAACGATATCGAATCAACAAAATCAAAAAAATGAAAAATGAAGCCTTCGCGGTACGCCGAGACTCCTCGGAGAAGATCTTGGCGGTACGCGAAGCAGGAGAGGGATTTGAATCCCGAAATCCTTGGCGGTACGCCAAGGCCATGCATGATCGGCCTTGGCGGTACGCGACGTGTTCTAGAACTCAAAACTTTATAAAGACATCCCCAATTCATTTTGTTTGGTTTCTATTTGTAACATTAGTTTCGGAAATGTCACCGGAACAGTGATCTGCACAGTAACTTGCACAGTAACTCAGGTACAAACTACGTGAACTATGTATATGCTATTGACGCTTGATGCTTGACACTAAACTATTATGCAATTGTTCTGAAATATGATTTAAACCTCATGGTTTAATAGTCAGAAAACATCAGACAACACTGAACTGACACACAGATGCTTGATTTAATGCTATATTGTGTAAACGTATGTGAGGCTAAGCAGAACAAAATCATAACAGATGTCGTTGCAGAATGCTAAACCGACAAATTTTTCTTATAGGTGACGATCTGTACGAATAAATCTGAAGGTTAATCTGAAACGATGACTAAAAAGTAGAAAACAAGAATCAGATAGTGAAACCAACGTCGTGTTCGTTCGGGTGACGATTCGAACGAATACGCGCGAAGGTGACACATTCTGACGAAAAGAAAACGAACGACGAAATAAATGATGATAATTTAAGAAAATTTAATATTTCACATTTATTAGGAATAACAATCTTTTAAAAACCTTAAAGATAAATTCATTATATTTAAAATACATAGAATACACGCGATGGTGACGCGAGTTGACGAAACCCTTAAAATAATCGATTTCGATAAAATAATTCGAGAAAAACAAATTTAAAAGATTTACTAGGAATAACCACTTTTAAAACTTAAAAACAAAGTCTTTTAATTAAAATACGAAAAATACGTGTAACTATTCGGAAACGCAACGGAGACGAAAAACGAGCAACCGAAACGAACCCGAACACCCCGGAGTATAAAAAGACTAAATGAGGGGCTTTTCCTCATTTCTCTCATATTTCTCTCTCTCTAAAACACTCTACCCATTTTTCCCTCTCTCTTTAAAATCAAAGACTTCAATCCTTCATATCTAGCTCAATTCTTGGTGAAATCGGACGTTCTTGGTGTCCAAACGAAGCTCTCGACATCCTTTACAAGGAAGTACAACTGATCTGAGGTTTTGTCCAGCCAAACTCGAGGTAAAAAAGCTTGAAGGGTTCAAAAACTTAGGGTTTTTCACTTTTGTTTTGTTACACTAACCCTAACCGGTTCTATATCCAACCCCTAACTCGAACCACACTACCACGGGAAACCATTTTCGCATAACATGATCATGTAACAGCCTTAGGATAGGTGATGCTTGATGAAGATGAGGATGACGAAGGTGCAGGGTTCGTGGAGGCAGATCAGGCGAACCTAAGGGTGAACAAACCTTGGGGTTGGTTGAAGACTAACCTGGCCGAACCTCCATCTCCACGAACCAGAGAGGAACGAACCTTAGACTTGTGGATCATCAGCCGAACCAAAATACCACGAACCTTGGACCTGAGCACCATCATCCACCGAACCTGTATCATCACAGAACCCATAAGGGAGCTAAACGAACCTACATAGCCGCGAATCTTCTTGGCTAGACCACCCTTGGCCGAACCTGTATTAAAATCGAACCTCCCCCATATGAACGAACCTTGAGGTTCGCTGATCAATGGCAGGGCCGAACCTTCGACTAACTAAGCCTGAGGTTCGCTGGAGTCAAGCCATGCTTCCCACTTCGATCGGTATAGACCCACTTGCTCGACCATGAGGATAATCTGATCTATACATTCAGCCCACACCACTGATTGACCCAAGCGACTGAGTTGGCTCGTGTGACCTCTTCAGCCCATCAACTGGCCCATCTACAAACATAGCCCATATAACAACAGTCGGCCCACACAATCCATACGGCCAACCCGTTGTTTCGGCCCAAGAGCTGATTATGCCACTTTACATTCGGCCCATGAGGGTTAATATGGCCACCATACCTTCGGTCCATGTTAAGTGTCGGCCCATTTGTACAAAATGTAAATTAAAACATGGAATCAATTCGCTAAGGGTAACGTGTATGAGGTTAGTAACCTAATACTACAAAGGTGATGGGATTGGACTTAAAGAATTTCACAAACTCAATATTAAGTTTTACAAGATGGTTACATGGTTATTTACTAACCATGTACCAAAATATTTCAAACTTAACTAGGATGACATGTGAGATCCTAAATCATAGAATTAAGTTATACATATGGCTTGAGTTGATTTATAGAAATCATATCAATACAAACAACGAACACATAATGACCAAGCCTTGAAATTTCAAGAATGAGTTAGAGTTTAACACACAACACAAAGACACGTAATACTAATGATCTACAACAATAGGACCAGGGCCGAATGAAGACCGAGACCCACAAGTGTTAGCCAACTTTAGGGCTAACACATACACACATAACACACATACACATCAACTATAACTTATACTTACGAGTTACATACGACATGAAATCAATACAGGATCGTGAAAACAACAACAAATACTACAACGAGCGCGTGCATTCTAATTTAAGATAAGTCAACCACTTCAACAACAAGGTGAGTTCATTTGTCCCTTTTCAAACTAATTTGTTTTACCTCGGGACTGAGAAGCATGTTATACATTTTAAACAAGTATTGAAATGTTATATAAATGCTTTTATACTTATTCATAATGCTAATACCAATGCTTATGCTTGTTATACTTATTCTAAAAGCTAAAAGCCAAGACTTTAACCTAAGTGCTAATGCTACATGCTAATGGGACTACTAATGCTATATGTTACATGCTAATGCTAATACTAATGCTACAAGCTACTTGCTCAACTACATGCTAATGCTAATGCTATGAACTACATGCTACAACTCGATGCTAATGCTAATGCTATAAGCTATATACTCAAACTATATGTTAATGCTATAAGCTATATACTCAAACTATATGTTATGGCTAATGCTCCAAACTATATGCTCACACTATATGCTAATACTAGATGCTAAATGCTACTAGCTATGATTATATGCTAAATGCTAAGCTGGTATCTATGCATGAGATACATGAATGCCAAACTATGCTATTGCAAGCTGGTATCTATGCATGAGATACGTAAATGCTAAACTATGTAAAGGCTAAGCTTGTATCTATGCATGAGATACGTGAATGGCAAACTATGCTATTGCAAGCTGGTATCTATGCATGAGATACGTGAATGCTAAACTATGTGAATGCTAAGCTTGTGTCTATATATGAGATACGTGAATTCCAAACTATGCTAGAACAAGGCTTGTATCTACATATATGAGATACGTGAATGCTAAACTATTCTGATGCAAAGCTAGAATCAATTAATGAGATACGTAATGGCTAAACTATGCTAGAGCAAAGCTTGTATCTAATCATGGGCTACGTAAATGCTAAACTATGCTAGAGCAAAGCTTGTACCCATGCATGATATTCGTGAATGCTATAAACTTGTAAACTTTTAAACAGTACACTAAAGCTATGATGAAGACTGGATTGGGTTGTAGGTAAAATGCTTAATTATCATTAATAACAGTGTCATATGTGGATTAGTATGTGGTGGGATGGCGTTTGGGCGGGTTGTAGGCACGACCCTTTCTTATGCCCTATATATAAGCATACCGATCTGGATATTACATGTGATGTTAATGAGGTTAAGGTTGTTACCGAAAAGGTTTGCTAAAGCTATTTTTCAACTACTAAACAATATGAACTCACCAACCATCGTGTTGACTTTGTTTTCTTACATGCTTTCTCAGGTGACGTACAGGAATAAGCTAAGGCTCAGGATTGTATACTAGGATGCCCAGTTAGAGGACCTAGTATATTTTTGGAAAGCACATGTTTTGTTTATTGACACGAATCACTTTTGATATCTCGTACAGTTACAAGATAGTAAACATTTGATTCTTTTAATAGGTTTACTTAGCTAAATTATCAAACATTAGTAGTTGTAATTTAACTTTGTAATCCTAGTTTAATGCTTTATTGTGCTTTAGTTATTCTCAATGTTGATGCTATGTAAACAATCTGATCATCACGATTATCACCCTCGATATCGCGCCCCGAGAATCTTCCGCCTGACGGGAAACTCGATCCGTCCCACCGGCTCGGGGTGTGACACTATTACACACCATCGATCCTTTTCTATCAAAATCGACCAAAACTCTCTGGAATCAACACTCAAACTCTCTGGAATCAACATTGAAGCCATTTCCCTCATCCTTTTGTGATTTTGGAGTCCTTGGAGATTGGAGGAGGAGCAAAGAAGCTAGAAACGACCATCAACAACTAGAACTTCATCATCAGCAGCTATCCTCATCAACAGTTAATCTTGCCTTCTAAGGTAGTTTTACGTGTTTTTCTATGGTTAGATTGAACATTCAAAGGGTGAAAACCCACATGCATTAACATCCACCCACATGCAACTCCATGTGGCTAGGGTACACGAATTTGTTGGTGATTTGATGTGTTATTTGATATAGATCTACTGATTTTAGAGTAGATAAGTGTTTGGATTGAGTTTTGATAGGTTGTTATGTTGATTTTGAAATACTTTCCATAAAAGGAAAGTTTTATGTTGCATGTTGTAGATTTGTGATGATCTAGACATGTTAGATTTTGTAAAATGCGTATTGAAGTGTTTAGAAACACGTTCAGGTATTTGATTTGGTGAAAAACATGATTTTTGTAGAACTTACTATTTATGGAAACTTTTTGAAATCAAAAGAAGGGTTTTGATGTTTTAACTTATTTTGGAGAATTGTGATTATGGAAATGTGGTTAAGAATGATTTTCAAGCATATTGGAAAATTTGATTTTTGAAAGACTTACTATTTTAGGAAATTTTATTTGGGGCAAACAGCATAAAAGGTGATTTATGTACAAACGATGTGTTTTAAGTGTTAGAACGTATTTTTATAAATATACAGGAAGTATTAAACTTTATGAAATGGGATTTCATAACTATGCTTTCCAAAAATAGAAAGTTTCTAAATATAGAAAATTTCCCTAAACAGAAGCGTTATGATTTTTGAAACATAACTTATGTGAAAGCATCATGATTTGAGTTATAGGATGCATGTTGATGTCATACATGCATTTAAGGCACATAACCTAACTAAAGGCAACAACGTATCACCAATGATTTGTAAAGTCAACACAAGTCAACACACACACTCGGATGAGCACACCAACACTTGGAGTTGTATGGGATACAACACCCCACAAAACATACTCACACCAATATGGTTATAGGTGCATACTAGCAGGTGCTAGCATTCGCAAGTCGCGAACACATACAAACCGAAACTACTTTAGCAGGTGAGTTCACGGCCTCTTTTTATCTTTTCTACCTTTGGGGGAGAAAACATTGGATGATAAACTGTTTTTGATACAACAACTTATTTTGATTGCTTATGGACATGCTTTATCACTATATGTATATGTGTGGCACAAATCACAAACTCAAAGTTCTCGCAAACACACCTCGGACCGTTAGTAGCGCGGAGCGCCTAGCGTGCTAATCTTGGATAGTACTATTTGGGCCCGACAATCCCCACCCATCGCGCCTTGGAGGCCGACCCGACTGGAGGTCGGAATTGGTGCAATATTTAACAATACACTTTGCCATTGTCTTGTGATAGACATGGCAGGAGGCACAACTATCAGCTTCTGTACGAAGCCACATATAATATAACTGTATTGACTAGCTATCAATCAATACTGCATTGTAATGATATGCAATCTAGCAACATTTACTTTAAACATTTTGATGTTTACTGCTTATGAAAAACCTATGTTCTCACCAACCATTGTGTTGACCCTTTTTACTCACATGTTTTTTCAGGTAACTAAGGCACGTGCACGAGGACTAGGATGCTAGGATGGATTCCATGCATCAGTTTAGTGTCTTAGGTCATTTGAGAACATTTAAACAATTGACTTGTTATGTAATGATAAATACTTAAACCGCTTCTGCGCTATTTACTCTTTATTGTTTTGAAAACTGTTTTTAACACTGCTTCCGCAACTTATATTTTTAATGTTGTTTTGACAACTTAAACATTTACTTATGCAACTCTGATTTTATTAAACTGTTTTGTCCAAGTATTTGGATATACGTGTGAAACTAGACATGTAGGTCTCGCAACTGTATGACCGGAGACAGCGATCTTGTCATTCACGTCGCGCCCTCGGTGTAACATCACTATACTTTAGGTTGTCCGTACATCCGTACATCCGTACGATTGTACTATTACGACCTAAGATTTATTATTATTAATGATAATGGATTATTTATTGATATTATTGATTATTATCACTGTTACTGGTATACATGATTATAACACATATTATACGCGTAAACCATGGGAAGTTTAGTTGTAACCCAACTAAACAGAACCAGAGAGTTCATCGCAGTAATATTATTGAAAATGATGATTGTTGGTTCGGAATAAAAATGAATATGGGGTTTGGTTTGGGAATTTTAATATTAAAATTTATAAAATAATGGAACTGATTACGCGATGGTGAGGTTACGAACGTTATCTAAACACGAATATTAATTCAGAAATATTAACTTAATAAATGTATTCGCGTGAGTGACGATTCACACGAATATAATTATTAGGAATAATATTCTGAAACGATATTCAATAAATCGTAAATCGAATCGAAATACGATACGAGCGACGAATTCGCAAAGGTGACGATCTTTACGAATACGTACGCGAGTGACGCGTTTCGACGAAATAATTAAATAATATCAAACGATATTAAAATTAATAAATGAAAACTGAAAACGGTTATTAGGAATCACAACCTAAAGCAAAACCGAGTAAATCAGTTATTTAAAATAATTAATTTAGTAAAAAATAAAACGAAATCGTTTTACGAAATAAAATTATTTAAATCATTTTAATTAATGAAATCCAATTATTTAAACATGTTATGTTTAAATATGTTTTCGTTAAAAACCGAGCATAACCGATCATTTATTATATTTTATCGCGATAAAAACGAGACCGAACCCGCGGGAAATACGTGGGTTATTAAAGAAGAAGAAGCCTTCTTCTTCTTCACTTTACACACACACTTTCTCTCTCTAAATAACCCAACCCGTCACCACTTTCTCTCTCTACCTTCTCTCTACCATAACTCACTCAAAACTCAACCAAATCACCTCATTCTTGCGCCAAATCGAAGCTCTCGACATCCCCTACAAAAAGGTACCAAGGATCGGCCCTATCTCCATCTCAAACTCTCGAAATCTTAGAGAGAAGTTTCGGTTTTTAGGGTTTTCTACAAACCCGACAAAAACCGAACTTTAACCGGTTCAAAACATCACTTTTTCGACCCATACACCTTCTAAATGAGTTTACTCATCTAAACCCAGTCAAAACGACTATATATACGACTATACCTCGAAATCATCTTCTCCCATGGCTGAAAACCCGTTCCGGCGAATGGCCCATGAGTATGAGCCATTCGGCCGAATGAGTCGGGAGAATGAGTGGAGTATGAGTCGGGAGAATGAGTGGAGTATGAGTCGGGAGAATGAGTGGAGTATGAGTCGGGAGAATGAGTCATTCGGGTGACTCATTCGGCGAATGACTCATTCGGGAGACTCATTCGGAGGACTCATTCGGGAGACTCATTCGGAGAATGACTCATTCGGGAGACTCATTCGGCGACTGACTCATTCGGGAGAATGACTCATTCGGGTGAAAACTCATTAGCATGAGCCATTCTTATGAAAATCACAAGAATGAGTCATTTTCACTACACCATCTCAATTAACAACTTAGATTTCAAAAAGAGCAAACAAATAAGGGATCATAACTTTAGATAACATTTAATCAAACACAGGACTGTGAATACAACATCAGTACGACAACGGTGAGCGCGCATAATACGAGAACACAGATACTAAGGACTTCAGGTGAGTTCTCATAACCTCCCTTTTTAAACTGTTTTGTTTTAAACTCGGAGGTGAAACATGTATACCAATTTTTAATATTATTTTGATAACACATGGGTGATCCCTGTTTATCAATACGATATTCATATTATGGGATTATCACTGTATATGGATTAACATTGATTATTATAACTCCGTGTGGCATTTCAGATGACCTCGGTTATCCGAAATGATCACATGTATTGTCACGTGGGTTACCACAATTCCGTGTATCGTTGTGTTGACTTCGGTCTTCCGAGACGATTACATGTATTGTCACTTGGATTATCATAACTCCATGAGACCTTGTTGTTGACTTCGGTCATCCACCATGGTCACATGTATTGTCACGTGGTTGGATACCACTCCATGAATCATGTCTTTAACTTCGGTTAATCACAATGATTTCATGTATAGTCACTTATACTATTTGAGAATATTAATGTTTGTGATTGGATGAATGTTTATGTTAATGATTATCTATGATTGATTATGACTGATTTGATATGTGATTATGGGTTTGTGTATGTGTTTGATTGTTGAGTTTGGAGATTGGTTGGATTATCTCATACAGGTATTATTGTGGATTTTCTCAGGAAATCATAAGCATTTATACTCATTTTATCTAAACCTTTTACAAAACCATTTTTAAACTTAAACTTTTAAATTTATTTTATAAAACCGTTTAAGTATAAAAACTTATGATTACTCACCAACTACTTCGTAGTTGACACTTGATTTTCTTACATGTTTCAGGTGATGGAGACAAGTAGGATGAAGAGGATGATCTCTTCTATTTTGGACATCATCATATAGGGTCTTGGACTTAGCTAAAGTTAACTAAAATTCTAGCGATTAGAGTTTAGTTAGTTAGCTAATTCTTTTGTGTAATTGATGTACTTAATTCATGATGAACATGATTTTTGCGTAATTATTTTGGTTTATTGAATGATATATGATGATTTGATTTAGATGCCCATGAGCTTTTGAAAAATCTACACATCCCTCGTGGCATCCCGACGATTCCGCCGCCGGTCGGGGTGTTACAGATTGGTATCAGAGCCTGGGTTATAGGGAATTAGGTTACTAGAAATGGTTGACCTAGTCTGTAACCGTAGGATACCCTAGTATGAAGAAATTCATACACTAGTTAGTATATTAAGGATTTCATGCTGATGTGTTTATTACATGTTAACTGAACTCCTATTATACATCTGATTATATATGCTGATTATTAATTGTTTGCTTACTTGTGCCCTAATGACTCGATAAGGACATACTCGTGGTGTATTGTAAAGGTGGTGGGACGGTGGTTTGGGCGGTTGCGACCTACCCTTATCATATGCCCTATATATATACCATTTACAATACATCGGGTGGATGTCAGTATGGAGGAATAAGGGAACTACCCATTTGGGACACTTACTTGTTTAAAAACTTAACTGCTTAGGAATTTATCTGCTTTAGGAATTATCTGTCAGATCTTGTGATCACCAGACAAGGACACACTCGTGGTATACTACAAAGGTGGTGGGACGGTGTAAGGGAGGTTGCAATCTACCCTTGCATATGCCCTATACATATACCATTTGTGGTATATCGGGGGTCTGTCAGTGTCAGGAAACATAGGATATTATTAGGATATGATTAGAAAATATTCTATAGTGGAGTTTGATGGATTGTCGATAGTATGTTTGTTGAAAATGTTTGGATTGACTTGTGGATGATCACACTTGATAAACACTTATAAATTCCCTTATGAAACACACGGATTGGACACGTAGGGTGCATAGGATCAATGAACGACGCGAACACTTAGTGATTGAATTGTAGAATTTGATGATGATATAGACACTTGGTGATTATATAAACGCATAGTGATGATACTAACACTTAGTGATGGTATGGACACTTGATGAGAATAAATCATAGGGGAGGATATGAACACTTAGTGACAATAAGAGCACTCAGTGATGATATGGACCCTTATTGATGATTATAGACATTGAGATTTGGTGTGGAATTTAGTGAACTTAGACATTAGGGGAACTTTAATGTCAGGTGAACTTAGACATTAGGTAAACTTAGAAATAGGCAAACCTACATGTCAGGTGAACTTAGACATTAGGCGAACCTAATTGTCCAAGGGAACTAGAGACCACTTCACTCAAAATTATCCTACCCGGGATAAGGGTTGTGAAGTGAGACTATGGTGAGATACATGATACACCCTAAACACTAACAAGGGCATAATCGTGGTGCAATGGAACGGTGGTGGGACGGTGTAGGGGAGATTGCGATCTACCTCTGCATATGCCCTATATATAAGCTTGTTGCATTGCATCAGGAGGTTGTCAGTGTTGGTATAGGGTGGGGATTGTATAGGACTTAGGAATAGCTAGCTAATATTAGTTATGACCAACTAGGACACTTAGTATAATATTAGAAAATTTATAAATGTTATGAGTTTAATGACAGATAGGAGAGAAATATAGTTTCTATATGTAATCCAAACTGTTTGAATGAACTCATTTGACCTTTGTTTGTATGACTTACGTTGCAAGCGGTAGTAACATGTTTCTAATTTCTCAGAAACATGCCGCCGCACCGTCACAACGAAGATGACTCAAACAGTGGGGATGCTAACAACGGTAATGCCAACTCCGGCATACAAGAGTTAGCAACACTCATCTCTAGATTGGTGAATCAACTAACACAAGCCAATCAATCTCTCACTCAGAACAGAGGTGGTGCAAACCCACCAACTTGCACATTCAAACACTTCAACTCCTGTAATCCACTGAAGTTTACGGGGTCTGAGATTGCCACTGGACTACTGCAGTGGTTTGAGAGCATGGAGAATACCTTCATCAACAGCGACTGCCCCGATAACCTGAAAGTTCGCTATGCCACCAGTGTTTTCCAAAAGAGGGCACTGACATGGTGGAATGGGGAGAAACGAACTAGGGGAGTTGATGCTGCCCTTGCACTGACATGGACAGAGGTCAAAAATCTGATGACCACTGAATTCTGTCCGCGTAGCGAAATGAGGAAGCTTGAGACTGAGTTTTGGGAACTCAAACAGGATAGTGGCGAGAACGTCATCTACAATACTCAGTTCCATGAGTATAGTTTACTGGTACCTCATATGGTGACACCCTTGGATAGGGCAATTGAGAAGTATATCGGCGGATTGCCTGTACAGATTCAGGACACAGTCTACGGGAGCAATCCCAAAATGTCACACCCCGGGCCGGCGGGAACGGATCGGGATTTCCCGTCGGGCGGAAAGTTCCCGGGGCGCGATATCTTGAGTGATAATCGAAATGATCAGATTGTTTACATGGCACATGATAAATAATGAGAAATCCTAATATGACATATAATATAGAATTACAAAGTTAAATTACACAGTACGTGTTCATAATTTAACTAAGTAAATCTATTTTAGAAGAATCGTGTAGTTTCTATCTTGTAACTGTACAAGATATGCGAAATAGATTCACAATCTCATCAAAATGTATGCATCCAAAAGTAAGCTAGGTCTTCTAAGAGTCCTCTAGCTTAATTACCGATGCTTGTTATCTAGACCTGTCCGTCACCTGAGAAAACATGCATTTAAACAAAGTCAACACTAGGTTGGTGAGTTCATAAGTTTAGTATTTGAAAACCATTGAATTTATGTCAGTCATGTTCATAGTGTATCACACAGATTGAATTGATGATTAACTCCCATGTTTCACACAATGTCCTCTCCATGGTTGGATGTACAGATAATGTCTCATCCAGTCAAGCATGCTTATATATAGGGGCATACGAAAGGGTCAAGCCCAGACGCCACCCCACCACATGCTTAACTGCACTCAACACTGCCTGTAATACAACGATGGATACCCATTTCCTTTCACCCATGATTTCCCGGTATGTTTATCCACTGAGTCAAAAGAAAAGAGACGAAATCGTCTCGGTTGACCATTCCTTATAGAATAATCGGCATATAACATAACTCAATGAATAAAGTAAGAGATGAAATCATCTCTGTTAACTAATCCTTACGAATTAGCCGGTGTGTAAAATAAACCATAATTGAATAAAGAGACATAATCTCTGTTAGCTAAATCCTTACGGATTAGCCCGGCATGTAATATAGACCATAATTGAATAAAGAGACATAATCTCTGTTTGCTAAATCCTTACGGATTAGCCCGGCATGTAATATAACCCAATTGAACAAATAAGAAACGAAATCATTTCTGTTAGCTATTCCTTACGGATTAGCCCGGCATGTAAGATATCATACTCGATATCTAGAACGAAACTTAATAGTTTCTGTAACTAATCATTACTGATTAGTCCGGCATGTAGAATACCCAACAATTGAATAAAGAAACATAATAGTCTCTGTTAGCCATTCCTTACGGATTAGCCCGGCATGTAAGATATCATACTCGATATCTAGAGCGAAACTTAGTAGTTTCTGTAACTGTCAGTACTAACCAGTCCGGTGTGTAAGATATCATACTCGATATCTAGATAGGAACATAATAGTTCCAGTAGCTGTTTCCCCTGTTCAGCCCGGCGTGTAAAGTGTCCAACTCATGATTCCTAGTTAGAGACATAGTAGTCTCAGTAGCTGTCATTTCTGATCAGCCCGGTGTGTAAGATATCATCCCACGATATCTATTGGAATGAAACATGTTTCCTAGCTTTTATGAGTATTATCTATATGATTGATAGCACCTCTCGTGCATGGTGTGATTTCATTTGATCTCCCCAAGCCCCGATTATTAGTTTTAAAGATTTACCCAACTGATCTACCATTGTGTAACCGACACACTCTGACGGTTAGGGAATGTACTCTAAATAGAGTCTTAGTAAGTAATGATGGTATGTGTGTGATATGCAATCCCAAAAGCGTGTGTATGTAATATCCCCCTCGATATCACAAGTGAATGTATCAACTGTTATCCCAAGTTTGCGTGTTCTAGCGAGCTTAACAAAGTGTCATAAGAACATGTCTTATACACAATGTTAGTGATGTGTGAATGATATTGCTATCATGAAGTTACCTTATCATGATAATCATTCTTGTCATTAATAGTTGTTAATGGCATGCTATCCCATGGTTTTCCCTCGTTGTTCTATCGTGTAAGAATAATATGCACGGTTGTAAGATATGTTCTTAACAACTCACATTATCCTATGTGTTAAAGTGTCATGATTCTAGGCTAGCATGTAGCATCCTAGTTAATTCAAGTATGATAAAGTCAAACAAGAAAACATGTAATGATAAACGATAATGATAATAATCAATTATTATTCAAATCATGAAATAAACAACATGTTAATAGAAACTTTTAAATAAATAAAAGTTAAGCATGTTTCTCAGCCCCGAGCTTTGAAATCAGTAAAGATTTAAGAAAAGGGGCATATGAACTCACCTTGATGTTGTGGGGTTTGACTTAGCTTAAATGAGAATGCACGCGCTCTCTTGATTGTTCTTGTGGTTGATTTCACGATCCTGTATTGATTTCACATAGTTTGTTCTTATAAGTATAAGTTATAAAGGTTTTGTGTACGTGTTTAGGTGTTAGCCCGAACGTTGGTTAACACCAGTAGGTCTTGATCATCATTCGGCCCGGTTCTATGGTTGTGGGTCATACTCATACTTAATCAAATAAGATTGAGTTTAGTATTTCTCGTTATGTGTTTTGGGTTCAATATTGTTTCGACTCTTGTTTGCCTCAAACCCCTCCTTGTTAATCCAAGACTTTGCCATAAAATATTATTTAATTGTATTTACAGGAGACTTAGTAACTAAATCCAAAAACAGGTTTAGGTTTATGATTTATGGCTCCACATGTTGTTCTTGTTACACTTGAAACTATTGTTACATAATTAATAAATAATTAAGAAACAACCCATTGTTATACGCGATGTTTAAGGTTTGTGATATTCATAAAATTCTATTCACCGTCTTTGTAATAAACTCCCATATTTATGCATATTATTTTATGAAATGGATTCAAAGTGTGGTTTCTAAGACTTAAGTTGTTAAGTTATATGGGCCGATTTAATAACCATGAGCCGAATGAATAAACTTGGGCCGAACCAAGTGTGTGTGGGCTGAATTATTGGGCCCAATGCTTAGTCTTGTTTCAATTGGGCTTGTTCACTTGGACCTGATGTGTGTGTGTATGTGGGCCAATTGGTTGATGGGCCGAATAATTAGGCTGACAAGAAAGCTCCTAGGCCGAATTTATGTACTTGGGCCATGACAGCTAGATGGGCCTAGGCCCACTAGGCTTGATTAAGCCGTATGACTACCATGGACCAAATGAGGTGATCGACTAGCTTCTGGTGGCCGACTAGGGTTGTTGTCGAATGAACATGGCCGATCCATGGTAGTGGCCGAATGAACTTGGCCTGGATGGAGTATGGCCGCGAATGAGTGTGACCTGGCGAATGGTTGAGGTCCGGCGAACGAGAGTCGAATGAGTCATGGCACCGGCGAATGAAGCAAAAGCGCATGAGGTCCTTCGGCCGAAAATGCATCCCCCACGAATGTCATGGTCGAATGAGGATTTACTGCCGACTGGTTAGGAACGAATGGGTGTGGCCGAAGGGTTGTTTCGGTCGGCAGCTGGTTCGGCAGGCTCACGGCCTTGCGGCCAAGCCATTCGACCGAGTGGCTCCATTCGGCGAGCTGATGGTGGCAGACCAGCTGTGGGTGTTCTAACCACGGCCCTAACCATCCCATCATGGTTCTTGTGGGTAAGGGTGTGAGGTCTAGTTTCCAAAAGTGGGGATAAGGATCCATGGGTTTTAAAACGGTTGAAGATGATGTTCAAGCAAGAAGGGTACCGAAAACCCTAATTTTCGGATTATTCCAGCTCTAATACCTCGAATTTCAGTGCGTTTTGTCTCAGATCCGTTGTACTTTCATGTAGAGGAGATCAATACCTTCGTGTAGGTCCAAAGATGGAGCGATTTGGCCAAGAAATGAGTGAGTTAGAAGGGTTTGAAGGTGAGAAAACCCTAACAATGGTGGTGGCCGGATTTTGAGAGTAGGAGAGAGGATGTGAGGGTGTTAAATGAAAGAGATGAACTCTTTCATAGTATTTATACCCCCGCGTATATTCGGGTTCCTTATCGTTGCTCGGTTCGTTAATTCGTCGCGTTTCCGGAAATTAAAACGCGTATTTTAAAATCTTTTAAACAAAAGAATTTAATTAGTTATTTTGATGAGTTTCAAAATTGTAAAATTTTAAACATTTTATTTTATTAATTTTATTTCGTTCGCGTCGCGTTTTCGTTTCTGTTTCGTCAGATCGCGTCACTTACGCGCGTCTTCGTACAGAGCGCTAACTGTACGAACACGATCGTAAGTTTCACTTTCTGATTTGGTTTTCTAATTATCGTTCAGAACGTTAAACTCACAGATATGTTTGTGTGAATCGTCACCCATGCAAACACGCTGTCAGTTTAATTATTCTAAAACAACACTGCATTATAATTTGAATTGTGTTTCCTCACTGTCGGACTCAATTGAACATCCTGTTATCACTTGATTTTCGCATTGAATTGTCGGTCATCTGATTCCTGTCATCTATGGATATCAGATCGCAACGGATTCGTTATTGTTATTCGTTTGAACACTGTTGTTTCTCTTGTGTTGTTGTAGTTACTGTATTTAAGTTTTCACTTAAACACATACAACTGAAATTTGTTTTCCGAGTTCTGTTGTCACACAACTGTTTACGTACTGTATTTACACACAGTTAACGTGAAAGTACACACACTGTACGGACTTGCCGTACGGTTTAGTACTAGTTGTCACACAAAACACTGGAGGCTGCGATCCGTCTATCTGCAACTCTTACTGATAATCACGTGAAGAATGGAACACTCACTCGGAAGGGATACAAGAAGACTGACACCAAGGCTGCTACAAAGGAAGTCAAAACTGAGGTCAAGTCTGAAGCTGCTAGCACTTCTAAGAGCAGCAACAAAAAGAGGAAGACCAGAAATTTCATGGTCACTGCTCCTGCTGCTAAGTCTGCGCAGCAATCATCAAATAATTCAACTGCCAGGAATTACACTGGGAACACTCCCCAATGTAATACATGTCGATATCATCACGTACCGAACTTGCCATGTCGCGTTTGCAACAACTGCGGCAAGTTTGGTCATTTTGCTAATGTCTGTCGGAGTGCACCGCAAGCACAAAGGATGCAACAAGCACCGCTTGCACTGCCAGCTCCGCATGCACAACCTATTCCAGCTGTACCCGTTTGCCAGGTACCTCAGGCACAGGCAAGAGCCTGTTATGAGTGTGGTGAAGTGGCTCATTTCAGAAATCAATGCCCAAAGTTGATCGGGAATAATCAGAGGGTGGCAAGAGGCCGGGCATTTCAACTGAATGCTCCAGCTGCTCAAGCCAACCAGGACGTCGTCAACGGTACATTTTTGATCAACAGCTCTTATGCATCTGTCTTATTTGATTCTGGTGCCGATAGGAGTTTCGTTTCATATGATTTTGAATGTTTGCTTGGTAGAACACGTACATATTTAGATAAACCGTTCAATGTGGAGGTGGCTGACGGAAACACTATTGATATTGACACTGTTATTATTGGATGTACTGTGAACTTAAGTGATCACGTTTTCCCGATTAATCTTATACCTATGCATCTTGGTAGCTTTGATGTTATCATAGGCATGGATTGATTAGCCACCCACAAAGCTGAGATTGTATGCCATGAGAAATATATTCGTATTCCGTTACCTTCGGGTGATACTTTAAGAGTTTTTGGAGAAACTTCTAGTAAAGGTCTTAAGCTAATGTCATGCACTAAAGCACACAAGTACCTTAGAAAGAAATGTATAGCATTCTTAGCTCACATTGTGGAGAAGAAAGAGAAAGGAAAGAGGATGGAAGATGTTCCGGTGATACGAGATTTTCCAGAAGTATTTCCAGATGATTTGCCGGGTCTTCCACCAGAACGCCAAGTAGAGTTTCGAATTGACTTAATACCTGGTGCGAACCCTGTTGCCAAGGCTCCCTACAGACTTGCGCCTTCGGAGTTGCAAGAATTGGCGAGCCAACTGCAAGAACTTACTGATAAAGGATTTATTCGCCCGAGCCATTCACCATGGGGTGCACCGGTCCTGTTTGTCAAGAAAAAGGACGGGTCATTCCGAATGTGCATCGATTACCGCGAATTGAACAAACTTACAATCAAGAATCGATATCCACTGCCGCGCATCGATGATCTCTTCGATCAGCTTCAAGGCTCGGCATGGTTTTCAAAGATAGATCTCAGGTCTGGTTATCATCAGCTTCGAGTACATGATGATGATATTCCCAAGACTGCTTTCAGAACAAGATATGGCCATTATGAATTTCTGGTAATGCCTTTCGGCCTTACCAATGCACCTGCGGTTTTCATGGATCTCATGAACCGTGTTTTGCAGGCCATACTTGGATAAATTTGTGATTGTATTCATTGATGATATTCTGATCTACTCAAAGACCAAGGAGGAACACGAGAAACACCTTAAGTTGGTTTTGAAGATTCTGAGAGAAGAGCGACTGTATGCCAAATTCTCTAAATGTGAATTTTGGCTTAAGGAAGTTCAATTCTTGGGACACATAGTCAACGAATATGGTGTTCACGTGGATCCTGCAAAGATTGATGCGGTGAAGAATTGGAGTACACCGAAGACACCGACGGAGATTCGATCGTTTCTCGGACTTGCCGGCTACTATCGGCGGTTCATTTCAAATTTCTCCCGGATTGCTGTCCCTCTCACTTCTTTGACACAGAAGAATAAGCCGTATGAGTGGGGACCAAAGCAAGAAGAGGCATTTCAGACTCTGAAGCAGAAACTTTGTGATGCTCCTGTCTTGACACTGCCTGATGGAAATGATGATTTTGTAGTCTATTGTGATGCATCTAACCTAGGTCTCGGTTGTGTTCTCATGCAACGGGGAAAGGTTGTGGCTTATGCATCAAGGCAGCTGAAGATTCACGAGAAAAACTACACTACACACGACTTGGAACTTGGTGCAGTCGTGTTTGCTTTGAAGATATGGAGACATTATCTTTATGGCACTAAGTGTGTAGTCTTTACTGATCATAAAAGTTTGCAACATATTCTCAATCAAAAGGAGCTTAATATGAGACAACGGAGATGGGTTGAACTGTTAAATGATTATGACTGCGAAATTCGCTACCATCCTGGCAAGGCGAATGTCGTAGCAGATGCGCTTAGTCGCAAAAGTCAAGTTCAGATTCATAGTGTCCGAGTGCACACTAATCTCCGTAATGATGTTCTCACAGCCCAACAACTCTCATTAGCTTAGGATAACTTGAAAAATGAGATGTCTTGCGGGGCTGAAATTCTATTGGAAACTAAGGATGACGGTTTGATGTATCATTTGAATCGGTTGTGGATACCGAACAGGGGTGATCTTAGGATGCTGATCATGGATGAAGCTCATAAGTCTCGTTACTCAATCCATCCAGGTTCCGATAAGATGTATCAAGACCTTAGGGGCTTGTACTGGTGGCCTGGAATGAAGAAGGATATTGCTGAGTATGTGTCTACGTGCCTTAACTGTGCCAAAGTCAAGGCCGAACATCAGCGACCTTCGGGATTGTTACTACAACCAGAGATACCGATGTGGAAGTGGGAGAATATCTCTATGGATTTCATTACCAAACTCCCACGAACCACAAACGGTAAAGATAGTATCTGGGTAATTTTTGATAGATTGACCAAGTCGGCTCACTTCTTGCCGATACGCGAAACATACCCTGTGCGGAAGTTAGCGCGTATCTACATTGATGAGATCATTAGCCGACATGGTATTCCCTTAAGCATAATATCGGATCGTGATGCTCGTTTCACGGCACGATTTTGGGAATCACTTCATGAAGCCTTTGGAACAAGACTGGATCTTAGCACTGCTTATCATCCTCAAACGGATGGTCAAACAGAGCGAACGATCCAGACATTGGAAGACATGTTGAGAGCGTGTGTCATCGATTTTGGTGGCAACTGGGATAGCCATTTACCATTGGTCGAGTTCTCGTATAACAACAGTTATCACGCGAGCATTGGTATGGCGCCGTTTGAAGCTCTTTATGGCAGGAAATGTCGGTCACCTATTTGTTGGACCGAAGTCGGCGACTCGCAGATTACTGGTCCTGAGATTATTCAGGAAACAACTGACAAGATCCGCCAGATCCGCGACAATCTGTTAGCTTCTCGCAGTCGACAGAAGAGCTACGCGGATAAACGAAGGAAACCTTTAGAGTTTGAAGTTGGAGATATGGTATTACTTAAAGTGTCGCCTTGGAAGGGCGTTGTTCGATTCGGAAAGAAAGGGAAGCTTGCTCCACGTTACGTTGGCCCTTTTAAGATCCTTGAACGGATCGGGAAGGTTGCCTACAAATTGGAACTTCCTCCTGAACTTAGTAATGTGCACCCGACGTTTCACGTGTCCAATCTAAGGAAGTGCTTAGCTGATCAGGATCTTCAGGTATCACTCGATGACATTCGCATCGATGATACCATGCATTTTGTTGAAAAACCAGTAGAGATAATGGATCGTGAGGTTAAACAACTCAAACGCAGTAGAATTCCAATTGTCAAAGTACGTTGGGAATCGAAGCGGGGTCCAGAATTCACGTGGGAGCGAGAAGATCAGATGAAGCTTAAGTACCCACAATTATTTACTACAGTCACTCCAAGTTGAATTTCGGGACGAAATTCATTTAACTAGGGGAGACTGTAACATCACTGTACTTTAGGTTGTCCGTACATCCGTACGATTGTACTATTACGACCTAAGATTTATTATTATTAATGATAATGGATTATTTATTGATATTATTGATTATTATCACTGTTACTGGTATACATGATTATAACACATATTATACGCGTAAACCATGGGAAGTTTAGTTGTAACCCAACTAAACAGAACCAGAGAGTTCATTGCAGTAATATTATTGAAAATGATGATTGTTGGTTCGGAATAAAAATGAATATGGGGTTTGGTTTGGGAATTTTAATATTAAAATTTATAAAATAATGGAACTGATTACGCGATGGTGAGGTTACGAACGTTATCTAAACACGAATATTAATTCAGAAATATTAACTTAATAAATGTATTCGCGTGAGTGACGATTCACACGAATATAATTATTAGGAATAATATTCTGAAACGATATTCAATAAATCGTAAATCGAATCGAAATACGATACGAGCGACGAATTCGCAAAGGTGACGATCTTTACGAATACGTACGCGAGTGACACGTTTTGACGAAATAATTAAATAATATCAAACGATATTAAAATTAATAACTGAAAACTGAAAACGGTTATTAGGAATCACAACCTAAAGCAAAACCGAGTAAATCAGTTATTTAAAATAATTAATTTTGTAAAAAAATAAAACGAAATCGTTTTACGAAATAAAATTATTTAAATCATTTTAATTAATGAAATCCAATTATTTAAACATGTTATGTTTAAATATGTTTTCGTTAAAAACCGAGCATAACCGATCATTTATTATATTTTATCGCGATAAAAACGAGACCGAACCCGCGGGAAATACGTGGGTTATTAAAGAAGAAGAAGCCTTCTTCTTCTTCACTTTACACACACACTTTCTCTCTCTAAATAACCCAACCCGTCACCACTTTCTCTCTCTACCTTCTCTCTACCATAACTCACTCAAAACTCAACCAAATCACCTCATTCTTGCGCCAAATCGAAGCTCTCGACATCCCCTACAAAAAGGTACCAAGGATCGGCCCTATCTCCATCTCAAACTCTCGAAATCTTAGAGAAAAGTTTCGGTTTTTAGGGTTTTCTACAAACCCGACAAAAACCGAACTTTAACCGGTTCAAAACATCACTTTTTCGACCCATACACCTTCTAAATGAGTTTACTCATCCAAACCCAGTCAAAACGACTATATATACGACTATACCTCGAAATCATCTTCTCCCATGGCTGAAAACCCGTTCCGGCGAATGGCCCATGAGTATGAGCCATTCGGCCGAATGAGTCGGGAGAATGAGTGGAGTATGAGTCGGGAGAATGAGTGGAGTATGAGTCGGGAGAATGAGTGGAGTATGAGTCGGGAGAATGAGTCATTCGGGTGACTCATTCGGCGAATGACTCATTCGGGACTCATTCGGGAGACTCATTCGGAGGACTCATTCGGGAGACTCATTCGGAGAATGACTCATTCGGGACTCATTCGGGAGACTCATTCGGCGACTGACTCATTCGGGACTCATTCGGGAGAATGACTCATTCGGGTGAAAACTCATTAGCATGAGCCATTCTTATGAAAATCACAAGAATGAGTCATTTTCACTACACCAACTCAATTAACAACTTAGATTTCAAAAAGAGCAATCAAATAAGGGATCATAACTTTAGATAACATTTAATCAAACACAGGACTGTGAATACAACATCAGTACAACAACAGTGAGCGCGCATAATACGAGAACACAGATACTAAGGACTTCAGGTGAGTTCTCATAACCTCCCTTTTTAAACTGTTTTGTTTTAAACTCGGAGGTGAAACATGTATACCAATTTTTAATATTATTTTGATAACACATGGGTGATCCCTGTTTATCAATACGATATTCATATTATGGGATTATCACTGTATATGGATTAACATTGATTATTATAACTCCGTGTGGCATTTCAGATGACCTCGGTTATCCGAAATGATCACATGTATTGTCACGTGGGTTACCACAATTCCGTGTATCGTTGTGTTGACTTCGGTCTTCCGAGACGATTACATGTATTGTCACTTGGATTATCATAACTCCATGAGACCTTGTTGTTGACTTCGGTCATCCACCATGGTCACATGTATTGTCACGTGGTTGGATACCACTCCATGAATCATGTCTTTAACTTCGGTTAATCACAATGATTTCATGTATAGTCACTTATACTATTTGAGAATATTAATGTTTGTGATTGGATGAATGTTTATGTTAATGATTATCTATGATTGATTATGACTGATTTGATATGTGATTATGGGTTTGTGTATGTGTTTGATTGTTGAGTTTGGAGATTGGTTGGATTATCTCATACAGATATTATTGTGGATTTTCTCAGGAAATCATAAGCATTTATACTCATTTTATCTAAACCTTTTACAAAACCATTTTTAAACTTAAACTTTTAAATTTATTTTATAAAACCGTTTAAGTATAAAAACTTATGATTACTCACCAACTACTTCGTAGTTGACACTTGATTTTCTTACATGTTTCAGGTGATGGAGACAAGTAGGATGAAGAGGATGATCTCTTCTATTTTGGACATCATCATATAGGGTCTTGGACTTAGCTAAAGTTAACTAAAATTCTAGCGATTAGAGTTTAGTTAGTTAGCTAATTCTTTTGTGTAATTGATGTACTTAATTCATGATGAACATGATTTTTGCGTAATTATTTTGGTTGATTGAATGATATATGATGATTTGATTTAGATGCCCATGAGCTTTTGAACCATCTACACATCCCTCATGGCATCCCGACGATTCCGCCGCCGGTCGGGGTGTTACAGATTGGTATCAGAGCCTGGGTTATAGGGAATTTGGTTACTAGAAATGGTTGACCTAGTCTATAACCGTAGGATACCCTAGTATGAAGAAATTCATACACTAGTTAGTATATTAAGGATTTCATGCTTATGTGTTTATTACATGTTAACTGAACTCCTATTATACATCTGATTATATATGCTGATTATTAATTGTTTGCTTACTTGTGCCCTAATGACTCGATAAGGACATACTCGTGGTGTATTGTAAAGGTGGTGGGACGGTGGTTTGGGCGGTTGCGACCTACCCTTATCATATGCCCTATATATATACCATTTACAGTACATCGGGTGGATGTCAGTATGGAGGAATAAGGGAACTACCCGTTTGGGACACTTACTTGTTTAAAAACTTAACTGCTTAGGAATTTATCTGCTTTAGGAATTATCTGTCAGATCTTGTGATCACCAGACAAGGACACACTCGTGGTATACTACAAAGGTGGTGGGACGGTGTAAGGACACTCAGCAGTACTATGTCCACCCCAACATATCTCTCACTAGCAGCTGCCATCTTCAACTCCTCAATGTCCTTAGCCATTGCTTCTAAGGCTGCAGCAGTGCTAGTGTCGGGCGTGACATGATGCATCCCTCTAGTCGGGATCGGTAGTGCAAAACTAGGCTTAACAACCGGTGCAGCTCTCCTCACATAGGGCTGGTCCTCATACTCAGCTAAGGAAAAATCCTCAAACATAGCCTCACACTCCTCCGGCTCCTTCTTATCCATGATGTGTCCCCCCAACAGCAGTGTTGAACCTTCTCTTCGTCTCCAAAGTAAGTCCATTATAGAACTTCTCAACTAAGGCCCAATCAGACAGGCCATGCTGGGGGCATGTGCTCAGAAGGGAGTTAAAACGTTGCCATGCCAAATAATATGACTCATCATCTTCCATCCGGAACGAATGGATCTGATCTCTCAATCTAGCAGATTTAGAAGGAGGATAATACTTCTTCAAAAATTTGGTCTGCAGATCAGCCCAAGTGGTGATGGAATCCCTAGGAAGTAAATTCAACCAAGTCGCGACTCGGCCCTCGAGAGTAAACAAAAACAGACGAAGATAGACATCCTCCTGAAAAACGCCATTGATGCGAAAGGTATCGCAGATACGCACGAATATAGAAAGATGGCCATGGGCGTCCTCATCGTCAAGGCCATGAAACTGAGTCGAGTTCGTAATGGTAAAAACATGACATGCGAAGGAATCTGCCAGTTGTTGTTGTTGACTCCCGGACGTGTGATCGCATATCTGGCTCCAACAACTCCATGACTCGCAAACTCATGAGAAGTCCGCCTCGGTGGCGGGGGTGGTGGTGGCTCCATATCAAAAGTATGGTCAAGAAAACTTACCTGCTGACGGGCACGCAAAATCTGCTCCGGTGAAGTAAACTAAAACTCCGGTGCTCCCTGCGAACGGGTGTGGGGAATACACTTACCGACACCGTAATAAAACAAGCAAATAAGACTCAATTATAAACAAATAAACCTAATCTAAGGCACAAGTAGCAAGTAACAAGTAAAGGCACTAAGAAAGAAATAAAACTAACCCTAAAAATGAAAATTAACCTAAGGGGGGAGAAACTAGGAAAATAAGCAAGAAATGGCCACAATCTAAGTAATCTTTGCTATTGCCTAGTGTCCCCGGCAATGGCGCCAAAAACTTGATGTGCAGCGGTCGTACCCTAAAAATAAGATAAATTAAAACTGTTTAACCTAAGCTAAAGACACTAAAACTAATCCTAGATCTAAACACCTAGTTAAAATCGGAAATCCTAAACTAGACCACTACGTAGACAAGTGTACCTATCGGTGACATCATAGCTTGTGGAAGACCAGATATCGAACCCTAAGGACACTAGTTTGACAAACTTAACCTAGACTGTGAACAAAATAATGTAAAGAGGGGGGGGGGGTGGTGCAACTCCTGAAAACTTGATTGAGACTGTAACTAACTAACTAACTAACTAACTAAGCTAACGACTAAACACTAGAAAGACTGACTAAAACTGCAACTAACACCGGGACTGTAAAATCGAATCTAACTGCAATAAGGAAAACTGGTATACCTAGACTGGGAATCAAAAGTGTGACAAGTGATGACTTGGACTGATTTATGAAGGATGAAGACTAGGATCTTAAGGAACAAACTTAGAATGACCTAATGGAACCCAGATCAAATACCAGGTGACACCAATGGAAATCCTAAGAATGTTATGTATGCACTAGTCAACCGGGTCACCTTCCGGATTTTCCCGATATGCAATTGCACTCAAACGGGTGGATCACCTCCCGGATTTCTCCACTCGCGTGTATCCTAAGACACTATAGAGTTGTAAAGTTGACTACTTTGACATGGATTGACACAAACACTAAGGAAATCTAAGACAACGCCCTCCTGGGTCGTTTAACTCAAATAACCCAAGTGAAATAGACCAACCATCTAACCTATCACCTCCCGGATTTCTAGGTTAGCTCACATATGAGAAATTCAACACCTAATGATATCAAATCCTATGGAATGTGATCACCACTCCACAAACTAACCTAAAACACCAAGTAGTAGGCCTAACATGCATCTAATGATGGAAAGACATTCCTAGATACACATGGATCTATCAATCATCAAATATCACCATTCAAAACATGCAAATATCATCAAAGATCAGAACTTTAAAACTGATTACAAAGCATATATCATCCAATAGCATATATCAAGTCCAACATCACAAAGTTCACAACTTTATCATCCCAAACCTTGGTATAACCCCAGATCTAGCCAACAAACATAATAACAGTAGCAAAACAGATCTGAACAAAGTCTAAAAACATGTTAAACTACTGATTAAACAAACTAAATAAGAAAAGAAGGCAGTTTACTCAAGATCTACCTTGAAATCTTCTCTTCAATCACCCTAATCAAGCCCAAACCTCCATGGTTAAGCTCCAGCTGCTCCAGGGGCGTGATTTAGTGTTTATAGGTGCTAGAAGAGTCTCAAAATCGTTCTTGACGCGGCCCCTTTGTAGAGATGAAGAAATTAGAGTTTTGGAGCTGAAATAGGCATGGGGCGCATCGCCTAGCGGGGGTGCATGGGGCTAGGCGGTGCGCGCGGGACAGAATTGTCGGGCGGCTGAGGCTGACAGACGCATCGCCTATGGCCGCGCACTCTGACCAGGCGATGCGCGCGGAATGTTGGGAATCAGAGAATGTTCCCAGGCGCATCGCTGGGATCAAGACTCGACTCGGGGCGTACCGTGTAGGGTTAATTTATTCGTTTTCTTCCCTCGATCATCCGCACTTGATTCCGATGCCCGTTTGCCTTTATTTCCGCTCCCCCGGGACGTAATCCTGCATAAAAAATAAGAAAATGTAAAAAACGAAAAACGACTCAAAATATAAACAATAATTATGAAAACGGACTCGATTATGTATAAAAATGGATGTGTTAAACTAACACATCACACATCCATTGATAGAGACATATAGTGCCCAACAAAACATAAAAAATGAAAATAAAGTTGATGAAATTCTAATGCAGGTTCAGATGAAACCTACTTCAATGTAAACTATATGTTTGTTATATTAATAAAGATCATGCCACAAATGTTGTGGAGAAAATTTTCCTTTGTCATCTAAAATCTTATGATAACCTAGACTCTAACAAATGCATGTAATAAAGTATTCCCATAAACTTCCAAGTACTCATGCATGTGACATATAAACGAAAATATTATGAAACATTTTGAGGCAAGTACTATAAATATTAATTGGAAAAATTTAAATACAAGTTGTCATCATTTAGTGATTCTTCTAGGACAAAAAATTATCAATACAACTAACACATACTTTTTGAACAACTAGTTCCAGACAAGCAAAAATGTATGTTTTCCTACATATATAACAATTGTGGCTATATTTTACTTCTAAAAGTTTTGAACAATATGTCCCATAACTGGTTGGATGACTATAAGGAAATGTTTATATAAGCATGTACTAACAAAACCTAAACTCTGATCAATGCACAAGCGATATAGGCGGTAAACAACATAAGAACCTAAAAATACACCTTAAATCATCTAACAAGTTGTTGGATACACTAGTGGGAATTGCAGATGAAATTGTAACATCATAGGAGATAGACAAAAATGAAAGTTTTGGAATAAGCAAAGATCAAGATAATGAATCATTGTAGACTTCCACTATTTCATTACCTATTAGTTAAGGTTTTCTACAAAGCTCTTGATTGTTCACAACCGACATTAGAGCTTCTCTATAGGTGTTTTTGCACTTGTTTGATTTAGAGGAATCATGGGTCGAGTCAAAGCACATATCAGTTATCACCTTAAGCTTATAAACACTCATTTGTCATATTTGAATAAATCCGGTCGAGCATAGGTTCGAACTCGAGACTGATTCAAGGGAAAAAGGAAAAAACTTTCAAACCTTAACAGTTTTGGTCCTTGTACATTGATTTTTTTTATTTTTTCTATAAAGTTGTTATAGGCTGAAATGATTTTCCGAATGTTTTGTTTGCGGTCAATCGAGTTTTAATAGTTATTATTCTATGTTTAGAGCTCTTACAGAAGTTAATAAAAATTTACATTAAGCATTTATAACTTAATCTTTTTATTAAACTTATAGATTTAATAATTTTTATCTAAATCTTATTTAATTTGTTTAATTTTATGAAATGCAATTAAGTTATAATCAAATCTTATTTAAATTTCAAATTATATATTTATTTGAATTCCAATATAACATATTATTCTAATGTATGTATATACACACATATATATAGCAAAGCTTAAAATGTTTTATTTCAATAGTATATCAAATCCAAATAAGATTTTATTTTGTGTAATACATATAGTATTTATGCATTGTTATGAATACATACATGTATTTTTAAAACTAAAAATAAGAATCAAATTGAGGATTTCTTATAAATTTTTATTCATTCGACATTTGGCGTAATTACCAAAACCTTAAATGTTACAACTTAGGCTACCTGACTTTAGAGTCGTGGATAGATCGACTATAGGATATTATGTAGTGGTATGTTCAACTCAAGATTATGGGGTAAAAGGTTGCCAATATGAAGCATCCTATATCGCTCCTATAATGAGGTTATCTAGACGTATCATAGTATAAAACATGGTGGGTGTTTGTTTTAGGGGGCTGTTAGGGAGACACCCGACTGGATCCTCGGACACCCTCAATACGGCCCGTAAAGCCCTTTACGGGTCGTATTGAAACGAATATTTCTGACAAAATCTGACACGTCAAATCATAGGGCTGACGCAGGCTGACACGCAGTACATACGGCCCGTAAAGCCCTTTACGGCCCGTATTGAACGCCAATAATTTGAGCAGCGCAAATTATTTGATTTAACGTAATAGATGTATGCGTAAATTAATCGTTTGATATATATCTTCATGGCATACGTTATAATGCAATGCTTGAATCAAAAAATAAAACGCAGACAGGAACAATTTGATTTTCTAAACAATTAGGTTTTGGGGTTCTTTAACAAATTCAAACTCGTAAAGGTTTAACAATGTCGATGGGAGGCAACAACTTCGGTGATGAATATATGTGTGTCTATGAAACTGATCAGGTAACAAACTTATTCGTTTAACGGTTGTTAGTTTATAAAATCTTATACATTTTTTTTTCAGGTTTTTGCCGGTGTTGATAAACTTGTTGATTGGGCGATTGCTAGAGGGCGTGAAAATGGTTATGTGCTAGTTAGACGACGAAGCAAAACTAATGCAACCGGTGTAGTTATAAAAGTGTGGCTTAAATGCGATCGCGGTGGCGTGTATCACGGTGAACCAAAAGTTAGACGTACTGGTTCGAAGAAGACTGGGTGTGAATTTGAGCTGATTGGTAGATACGAGAGAAGTTGTGGTGGTTGGAAGTTGCGTGTGGTCAATAATGAACACAACCACCTAGCGGCTGAACAACTAGGCGGTCATCCATATGCGATGAGATTAAATGAAAATGAAACCCGTCTAGTTGAGCAACTGTCAAACCAAAACATGTTGCCCCGTGATATACTTGCAGCTGTAAAGGACCAAAACCCCGATAATGTTTCCAACCTCAGAAATATTTACAATGCGCGACGGAAGTCTCGTATTGGACAAAACACGGGGGAAACTCCAATTCAGGTCCTTTTTAGCACATTGCAGAGAAATAATTTTATTTACCAAACGCAAGACGATGCGTCGACAGATGTCGTGGAACAGATTTTTTTTATCCACCAGACATCTTATAATATTTGGCGAGCATTTCCTCATGTCTTGTTAATTGACACTACTTATAAAACGAACAAATACAACATGCCATTTGTTCAAATAGTTGGTGTCACATCAACACACAAGACATTTAGTGTTGCACATGCGTTTATAAGTAAGGAACGTGAAGAGAATTTTGTCTGGGTGTTACAAAACCTAAAAGATACACTTCAACAGTGTATGGAACCACGCGTTATTGTAACCGATAGAGAATTGGCTCTTATAAACGCATGTAGAAGAATATTTTCTAGTGCTGCCCAATTACTATGCAGGTGGCACATTTTTGAAAACATATCCAAACACTGCAGGCCTAGTTTTTCGCAATCAGACTGGCAAAAGTTTGGATATATGTGGTCGGTTGTGATTGAATCTGCAACTCCCGATATCTACGAGTATAATTATAGCCGACTACATGAATGGTTATGGACATCTCATCAGAGTAATGTTCTATTTCTCATTTTTAATTGTATTTGAGTTATATGAAACGTATTAATATGTGTTTGTTTTTTAGGGGTTATCGGATATTTGCAAGTAACATGGTTGCAAAAATACAAGGAAATGTTTGTGTCTGCGTGGATAGACAAAAACCGGAATTTTGGTCAACGAACCACCAACAGAGTTGAAAGTCAACATTCTCTATTAAAGAAAAGTCTCCATGCAACAAACAACACGTTAGACAACATTGTTGGGCATGTAATTCAAATTGTTAAATCGCAAGCAGAAGCTATAAACGAAAGCTTTGAAAGAAGCAAAATATTTCGTATGGCACATCACAACGATGATCAATTTGAATTGTTAAAAGGGAATGTATCTCATGTAGCTTTAGATATGTTGGTTGGTGAGAAGGCAAAAATTCAGATGTTGATAGCATCAAATTCATCTTGCGGTTGCCATCTCTTCACGAGTTGTGGATTGCCATGTGCTTGTCGTCTATTGAATAGTATGAATTAATTAAATTTAATTATATATTTACCTATTATTTATGTATAATCATAAATACTATTTTTATTCTTTTAAAACAGATGCTAAAGTTACACTGGATGAGGTAGACTTGTTTTGGCGTAAGCTTGATTTAAACCCGTCGTTACTTAACGAGGATGAAGGTGCTGATATTGATGCGCAATTGGATCGGGTCATACAACATATCAAGCTTCAACCAAATCCAGTTAAAAAGAGTATGATGTCAAAGGTTTTTAGTGCGGTTTTCCCATTTAAATCAATGAAAAAAGAACCCGTCGTGCAAACTAACACTCGAGGGCGACCAAGTTTAAAGACACAACAAATAGACAAAATAATTAAATAATAACGTTAAAATACTTATTATTTTACAACAAAACGATTAAAAATGGTTACGTTTTTTTTCGAACAATTAAACGATATTATAAGTTACTTAAACACGTACCGTACGTGTTGCATTTAACAAATACCGGATTTCAAAACAAAGTACGATTATACGCTATTATAAACAGATATTATTTATAACTTAAAAATTAAATAACTAGACGATATGATATAACAATTAACGTTAAACGCGTACGTATACCGGAATTCAAACAACGTGCGGATTTTATAACACGTATATATAATAATATATATATCATATGTTTAATATATAACGTTAAAAACGTGCGTATAGCGATTAAATATAATTACGTTAAAATATATGTTTTAACCATTTAAAACAGTTAGACAATTACAATGTTTCAAATAAGTTAAACACGTACGTATATCGGGTGGAAAAACAAACCTTATTTTCTTTTCAGGTTTAAAAACGAGTCGTATAGGCCTTTACGGCTCGTATTCCGTTTTCAGCCGCCAGACATCTCACTGACATTTTCTGACACTCTCTGACGGCTTTACGGCCCGTAAAGCCCTTTACGGCTCGTATTGATAGGGTAGGTGTTGACTGATCCGTAGTGGGTGTCCAAATAACGCGCCCCTTGTTTTATTGTACTTTGAGTTGTACTTCGATTTGTACTTTAAACTGTACTTTTTTGTATTTCATTGTTTATGTATAAACTCATGTTATATATTAATTTTTTTATTGAGTTTTAGATATATACATTATACATATATAGATCTTTTGTGTTTTATAAATATATGTTTATGTTGATCTTTTCTATTGTATGTATACGTCTTTGATTTGTTGGTTTGTTTACGTATTGTACGAAGATTATATTGATTAACATATTGAATTTTTTAGAAGTTGGCAATTTAACAAAATGTTACTTTCATTAAAAAAAGTTTCTTAACTTGAATTAAAAATGCTTGATTATATAAAATTTGTTTGAAAAATATGTTGTTTAAGTATATATTAAAAAAACTATACCTTATACACATAAACATGTTTTGAGCCATCAAAATAGCATATTTTAAAAAAGTACCAAAATCAGACATATGATATTATACGTCTCATATAGAAGGCTGTGATTATTAGAATTAAGATCTCTCTCTCTCTCTCACACACACACATATAGGTGATGGTTCGAATCCGAAAAATTGGCTCAACTAGTAAAAAGCCCACCCTCCAAAAATAGAGGTCTTGAGTTCTATCCTTGTTGGGTGCAATTTAATGGATATCTAGGTGACGGAACAAATCAGAGCTTTAATCCTGGGTTCGAACCTAATGGGGGCGAGGGTTTACGGATTCCATTCGGTTTCCACGCATCTGGGGCACACGTGTCTCAAGGTTGGAGATCGAGGGATCGATCTTAGCTTTCAATCGCAAGGATAACTGAAGGTAGTACGACGATACAGTTTAACTGACGTTCATAAAAAAGTTGATGGTTTGAATGTTAACTCTTCCTTATTGCGTTAACCGAATAACTACATCTTATTACTTTGGGGTGCACATCAAAGTAAATTTAAAGATTTAGGTTTCTTCTTCTTTTTTTGTTAATATAAGTGTGCCCTACATTAATTAAAAAAGAAAAAAATATATACACATTTATATTTACTTTAATGTGAGCCCAAAAGTAATAAGATGTATGTATTCGATTAACGCAATAATCATGGGTTAACATTTGATCCCCTCTCTCTCTCTATATATATATATATATATATATATATATATATATATATATATATATATATATATATATCTTATCTTATCTTACTATACTAATAAAAGAAAATAAATTTTGTCACTTGTCATTATATTAGAACACTAATGCCAAATGTCAATTTCCTATTAAATTCATTTAATTCTCTCATATTAAATAATTATATTCTCTTTTTAATTAAATAATTATAATACTACTAACTAATAATATTATTTATCTTCTTATTTCAAAAACATTTAAAAAAATGTTATAAGATATGAAATTTTTTAATATTAATTTTTTTGAAATAAGAAAAAAATTATTTTTAGAATATCTAAGTTATATAAAAAACAATTTTTCTATAAAAATGATTTTTTTGTATAAGAAATAAAATAAACTATAACCTAGAGTTTTAAACAATAAGATACTTATAATCCAATGTCATTTTTTATTTATTTAAAAAAACCAAGTAAAAAAAGTGATAGACAAAGTTACGCTTTTTGTCCTCATGTTTAACGCTATTTTTAGTTCAGTGTTTAAATTTTAATAATTACATAAATTATATTATACCTTATTTATTTATAAAAGTTAACTTTTGATAGAACACATGATGAAGTTTATTATCAGTTAGTTTAAATATATAACTGTTAAAAATCAAAAGATTGCATATTGTTTGTATAGTTATTAAAGTTTTAATTATTGTTTTATTAGTTAAAGTATTAATTAATATGTAAATTAATCATTTTATCTTAAAATAACCTTTTACAATTTTTAAAATTTTTATTACTAATTATTTAATATTTTATATCAAATCTGTGTAATACACGGGATAATATTCTAATATATATAAAAGACGATAGAGATGCGTTCTAGTCAAATGAGCACTTGAAATAAATGTTTGGCTGTTTATATATCTGGTCCGTTAATTTAATATTATAAAATACTATGTTTGACATGTTATGTACTATTTAATTAATTTATTATAGCATAATAAAAAATTATGTTGACACGCTACGTATGCAATTCGCATGCAATGCGAACTTTTTTAATATGACATTCAAATGTTAATATTAAAATAAAAATATTATTCAAATGTTGATATTAAAATAAAATATTATTCAAATGTTGATATTAAAATAAAATATTAATTGTTTTTGTCGGTTAGTAGCATATTTCTTTCTTACTTTACAATATTATTATTTGTGTTCAGAAAAGACGTAAGACCGTGCATTATACACATCCCTGTTGGGTGCGGCGAGCCTCACTTAAACCACTGTGGCATGCGGCTACCCCGCCACTTTATTTTTGGCTGCACAAATTGAAGACCATGGTCCACCATATATGAACCGTGAACCCAATCCAATGACCATTTTTTTAATTGCAATTTATAAATTAAACAAATTAACTCTAACGTATTTTTAAGGGCACTATGTGTTGGATTTTATGAACGGATTCGATAAGTTAACGTAACTAATCGAGCTGTGACCCGTAAGAGTTACACCGTGGGCAACGAACATTAAATCCACTTAATTTGATTAACTGGTAATCACGAACAGTTTTATAATTTATAAAAGTTATAAATTATATAAGTTTAATTATTTATTTATTTAATTAAACTATTATTATTATTATTATAAATTATATAAGTTTAATTATTTATTTATTTAATTAAACTATTATTATTATTTAAATAATGATAATATCTAATAAAATCAAGTGTCATCATTAGAAATCATGTAAGATCTTGTCATATCTGGCATGCCATCATTTGAGATAGATTTACACTCAAAAGACATATCTTGCATGTCATGATTGTGTGCAAGATACACACTCCAACTCTTGATCTCATCTCCATCTATATATATGCTTGAATGATCAAGACTTTGATGAAAAGAGTGAGCTTGATGGTTCTTTGAAAGATTGGTGCAAGAAGAAACTAGTAGAAGATTAATCACCTTCGTCATACTTTCATACCACCACCTGCTTCCGTTGAGAACCAGGAAATTGTTCGTGTTTTGTTCTAGCATTCGTTCGTTGAACCTCGGTGTCTCAAACGGTTAACTATTAACCAAAAGGGTATAATCTTTTCTCATCGGTAGATTAGATTAGTTATAATTATCTGTGTTTGCATGTTTTGTAACCTTGATCCTGATTGGGAATATTAACAGTGAAAATTTTGAAACCGTAATTCCGCTGCGTTAATATTAAATATGGATTTAATATACTAATTGGTCAAACTCGTTTTAACCGAAAAGTCAAACCGAATACCACTACGATTCCCAACAGTGGTATCAGAGCCACGCTTACAACATGCAAATCGGATCCGGTCAGTTTAACCGGTTACAGATCACAAACTCTAAATTGTTTAAAATTTTGAGTTTCTGATCCAGATTTAGATCTGTCTAATTATTTGGGTTAAATTATTTATTTGGTCAAAGTTATAATTGACCAAAAGAATTACCCAGTTTAATTATAAAGTTATGATCGAATATGTAAATCAGGCCCGACCTTGTGTTTGTTTGGTTGTTTATTTTTCAGTTTTGGTTTATTATGGTTTGGCCCATTTTGATGGCTCAAAGTTGTAATAGAATAGGGTTTATATTTTCTCGTTATGTATTTCAATTTCTTGTAAATATTGTAATGACAAAAGACCTGAAAACAAAACTGAAGAATCAAGATCAAGAAGCACGGATCTGGAGGTCAGTAGGAGCAGCTCAAGATCACAAGATGCACTAGATTCATCATTGTGGTTGATTGTGTGTTGTGACCCCGTGACCTAGTTTGTTTTGCTACTTGGCTCTAGCAAAATCAAACACAATTTGGCCTTATGATTTACATATTTATTTAATTTGATATTGTGGTTGCTTTATCTTATAAATGTTATAACATACCAACCGAATACCAAAAAGGTTTTAAAAGGAGTTTTAAAAAAAATAATCGCAATAAAATGTAACAAGTTCAAAAAATTAAACAATTTTACAACTTGTAAAAGTTTTATAAAACAAATGGTTTGTTTTGAAAAATATAACCAATGAGTTTTTACAATCTAAAATTGTTTTAAAACTCAGAAACTTAATATATTAACTATTAACTTTTGAATGGTTATGCAAGTCGCGACAAACTTAGTTTTAATAGGTTATTTAAAATTAAGTGTCCTGAGAGATGAAAGGGTTCATCACAAAGTCACGACATTAAATATAGTAAAACTGGTTTTTACAATGCACGTATGATTAGATCATTCGTTGTGTTTGATCCTTATTCGGTAAACACTAAAATGGATCCCATATATATAAAATCAATAGTTTGTGCTATCCTATTATAAGGGACACTTGGAGCATAATGCGAAACACCAGTGTTTGGAGCCACAGCACCGCACTTGGTGCGTAGTTTGTCCTCTAAGGTGCAAGAGTTTTCGTTGACACATCCGGCTCTTCCACATGTACCTATTTTAGGATGACTATTACTTTCATATCTTGTTACGTGCCACAGCTGTCTGGAAATTAAAGTGAGCATAGATGAGGCTAAACGTATCACTAAATAGACAAGTTGTCTTAGTGGCCTCATACTTGAGAGTTGTGCATTTTTCACAATTGACAAACGTTGTTAGTCTACCTACTATCACTTACTAATGTTGCGTGCCACAGCTGCCTTTAGTAACTGATACTACTAGATTCTCAATCCTTATTCTTATTACTGTTAATGGGTCATTAATTAAATAAGGAATTAAACATCGAAAATACTAATTATTTAATTTTGCTTACCTTAAAGGGATGTCTCACGAAAATAACTCCTCATTCGCTCTCAAGTCCATACTTGAGAAAGATAAGCTGAATAACACCAACTTTCTCGAATGGCACCGCAACTTGAAAATTGTTCTCAAGTTTGCCAAAAAGCACTATGTACTGGAAGGTCCAGTTCCTAATGAGCCTGAATGTAATACGGCTACTGCCCGTAAAGCCTGGGAAAAGCATAACGAGGATGCCATTGAGGTAGCCTGCCTTATGCAAGCCACTATGTCTTCTGATTTTCAGAAGAACATGGAAGACATGGGTGCCTTTGAAACAAGGCGACATGGAACTCATCGTTGGTGATGGGAAAAGAGTACCAGTTCTTGCAACTGGAACATATTATCTTTCATGTCCTTCTGGCCTTGTACTTATGTTGAATAATTGTTTGTATGCACCTGGTTTAACCAGAAACATTATTTCAGTTTCTTTGTTGTTTGAACAAGGATTTAAGTACGTTTTTAATGGTATTGCTATATCTGCCTGCTTAAATGATGTCTTTTATTTTGAGGCTAAACCTCGAAATGGTATTTATGAAATAGATGTTCAACCAAACAATAATGTATATAATCTTTCTAAACGTATCAAATCTGGCATTAATGATACATATCTATGGCATTGTAGACTTGGCCACATAAGCAAATCCCGCATAAAAAGGCTCCAGTCTGAGGGGATTCTTGAATCCACTGGACAGGAATCCTTTGATGATTGTGAATCTTGCTTAGCTGGAAAACTCACTAAAGATCCCTTCACCCATGTTGGTGAACGAGCAAAAGATCTGTTAGCACTTATACATACTGATGTGTGTGGTCCTTTCAGAACTATGTCTAGAAATCATGAAAGATACTTCGTTTCATTCATTGATGATTATAGTCGATATGCATATGTTTATCTAATGAAGCATAAGCATGAAACCTTTGAAAAGTTCAAAGAATTCCAAAACGAAGTAGAAAACCAACTCGGTAAAACGATTAAGGCACTTCGATTGGATCGAGGTGGCGAATATCTCAGCTTAGAGTTCATCAATCATCTGAAAGAACGTGGAATTGTTTCACAACCCACTCCTCCTGGTACACCCCAACTTAATGGAGTAAGCGAGAGGAGAAATCGCACCTTACTTGATATGGTCCGATCGATGATGTGTAGAACTAACTTGCCTCACTCTTTTTGGAGTTTTGCTCTTATGACCGCAACCCGCATTGTAAATCTGGCACCGACTAAGAAGGTAAACAAAACACCATATGAGATATGGTTTGGCACTAAACCCAATTTGTCTTATCTTAGGGTATGGGGATGCGATGCATATGTCACTAGGGATTCTAATGACAAGCTTGATCCTCGAGGCGAAAAGGTTGTTTTCGTCGGATACCATAACAGAAGCGGATATTATTTCTACCATCCTGATGCAAACTTGATTTCCATCAAAAGGAAGGGCCACTTTCTCAAGAAAGAATTTCTAGATCGAGGAACTGGAAGCAATATTGTGGATCTCGAAGAAATTCGAGAACCGCAAACGACCGCTGACGAAGTCGGAACGTCTGATCAACAAGAGGTTGTTGCTAATGAATCGGACTTAAACACAAGCATTCGTAGAAGTAGCAGGACTCGCAATGCTCCTGATATATACCTTGGGCATCTTGATGGTTCTGAAGTCCTGTTAGTAGCTGAGCCTGATAACGAACCTACTAACTACAAAACTGTTATATCAGATCCAGAATCTGCGAAATGGCTCGATGCCATGAATTCCGAGATGCAATCCATGCATGACAATCAAGTCTGGGACTTGGTTGAGCTACCCCCCGGTTCACGGGCAGTAGGGAGCAAATGGATTTTCAAGAGAAAAACCGACATGCATGGAAATGTTCATACCTACAAAGCACGGCTGGTTGCAAAGGGTTTCACTCAAACTCAAGGTGTTGACTATGATGAAACTTTTTCACCCGTTGCAATGATCAAATCGATCAGGATATTACTTGCCATAGCTGCATATTATGACTATGAGATATGGCAAATGGATGTTAAAACCGCTTTTCTTAATGGACATCTCTCTGAAGATGTCTATATGGTTCAGCCTGAAGGTTTTGTTGATCCAAAATATCCTAATAAGGTATGCAAATTAAATAAGTCCATTTATGGGCTTAAGCAGGCATCTCGCTGCTGGAATCTTCGTTTTGATCAAAAGATCAAAGAGTTTGGTTTCATCAAAAACGAAGATGAACCTTGTGTTTAGAGAAAGGCTAGTGGGAGGACTATATCATTCCTCATCTTGTATGTAGATGATATACTAATCATTGGAAACAACATCCCTATGCTTAACGAAGTTAAGCACTGGTTGGGAAATTGTTTTGCAATGAAAGATCTTGGAGAAGCAGCTTACATTCTTGGAATCAAAATCCACAGAGATAGATCTAAGCGGCTTTTAGGGATGAGTCAAAGTGCATACATTGACAAAATGATGACACGCTTCAACATGGAAAACTCCAAGAAAGGGACTATTCCCATGACTAAAGGAACTGTGTTGAACAAATCGCAATCTCCTTCGACGGACATTGAAATTAGGCGAATGCAAGCAATTCCATATGCCTCAGCGATTGGTTCTATCATGTATGCTATGTTATGTACCAGACCTGACGTCTCGTATGCTTTAAGCATGACCAGTCGTTTTCAGCAAAGTCCTGGCATTGCCCATTGGACCGCAGTCAAGAACATTCTAAAGTACTTGAGAAGAACTAAAGAAATGTTTTTAATATTTGGAGGAGTGGAAGAAGAGCTCAATGTAAGGTGTTACACTGATGCTAGCTTCCAGACTGACCGAGATGATTCTCGCTCACAATCAGGTTTCGTATTCACTCTCAATGGAGGAGCTGTCTCCTGGAAAAGTTCAAAACAGAGTGTAGTGGCGGATTCAACCACCGAATCTGAATATATTGCTGCATCGGATGCTGCAAAGGAAGCTGCTTGGATAAAGAAGTTCATAGCTGACCTCGATGTGGTTCCAAGTATTCGGAAGCCTATCGAAATCTTTTGTGATAACACAGGTGCAATTGCTCAAGCCAAAGAGCCAAGGTCTCATCACAAATCCAGGCACATTTTAAGAAAATTCCACTACATACGGGAAATAGTGGAACGTGGAGACATCATAATAAGCAAAGTGGACACAGATCAAAACCTAGCAGACCCGTTCACTAAGCCCATGACTCAGGACAAGTATGATCAGCACAGGAGTGCGATCGGGCTAAGATTAGCTAGTGATATGTTTTGATTTAGTATTTGGATGAACGAACAAATAAGCAGTTGTACTTTGAATTCAGAATTGATTTACTGGTTTAAATGCAAATCTGAATTTTATGACTGTGTTCGATTTTAATACGTTTAATCCTTGAATCTTGTATTCTTAATTATCCATAGTCGGTTAGACTCGTGGGAACGACTCTGAGTTAAGACTATTCTGGATTTGGTCTCAAGTAGTTGACTACCAAATTCACAGATATCATTATGAATGATGTTGGATGTAACTCGCTTCAAATCATCTCCATGGATCTTAGTCATGAGATGTTTTTGATATTGGTAAACTCATCTTGTATCCTCTGACCTGAGATGTATACTAGAACTTCCGTTTACTAAGGGACATTCTTTAATCATTGTCAACCGCTGTCGCGTAATTGCCAGTCATAAAGGCTTTGATTGGGAATGATTCTGATGTTCAGTGGGAGTTGTATATAATCAAGATTGGGATTCTGTACTCTTACATATTTCATGTAACAGTTAGACATTGTGGCGCCCTCGTTGATTCATACTGGTGAAGTGTAAGGCCTTACCCAAACTGACTGTGTGTTTGATTGGACCACTCTGAATCTAAATCGAGAACAACAATAATTGAACACCATATGAGAATGAATTAGATCCATGTCTCATTGTTTCAATTGATGTCTTTTACAGAAAGGATAGATGACTACGATTATCATAAGTCTAGTATCCTACTATAGTAGCATGATAATTTGGTTAATGACTTTAAAGTGTCATACCTTGTTAGGAGCAATCATGTGCAGCTAGAGCACCGCTGACTGTTTACGTTAGCCTTCTATCGAAATCCGTCCAAGTGGGAGATTGTTGGATTTTATGAACGGATTCGATAAGTTAACGTAACTAATCGAGCTGTGACCCGTAAGAGTTACACCGTGGGCAACGAACATTAAATCCACTTAATTTGATTAACTGGTAATCACGAACAGTTTTATAATTTATAAAAGTTATAAATTATATAAGTTTAATTATTTATTTATTTAATTAAACTATTATTATTATTATTATAAATTATATAAGTTTAATTATTTATTTATTTAATTAAACTATTATTATTATTTAAATAATGATAATATCTAATAAAATCAAGTGTCATCATTAGAAATCATGTAAGATCTTGTCATATCTTGCATGCCATCATTTGAGATAGATTTACACTCAAAAGACATATCTTGCATGTCATGATTGTGTGCAAGATACACACTCCAACTCTTGATCTCATCTCCATCTATATATATGCTTGAATGATCAAGACTTTGATGAAAAGAGTGAGCTTGATGGTTCTTTGAAAGATTGGTGCAAGAAGAAACTAGTAGAAGATTAATCACCTTCGTCATACTTTCATACCACCACCTGCTTCCGTTGAGAACCAGGAAATTGTTCGTGTTTTGTTCTAGCATTCGTTCGTTGAACCTCAGTGTCTCAAACGGTTAACTATTAACCAAAAGGGTATAATCTTTTCTCATCGGTAGATTAGATTAGTTATAATTATCTGTGTTTGCATGTTTTGTAACCTTGATCCTGATTGGGAATATTAACAGTGAAAATTTTGAAACCGTAATTCCGCTGCGTTAATATTAAATATGGATTTAATATACTAATTGGTCAAACTCGTTTTAACCGAAAAGTCAAACCGAATACCACTACGATTCCCAACACTATGCTGCTCTCATTCTTATTACATTTCTTCCAACTGTTAAAAGGTTCATAGGAAATGGCTCATAGTTTTATTAAAATAATCTATCTATTATAATAAATTAAGGTTTCTTTGAACACATGACGCATTTTTATAGCATCTCAACTTTGATTTCCCGTCTTTCTCTCCTATTAAATACGTCTAAGATTAAATATCAAATATGATTTTTATACATTTTTTAAAATTAAGAAAATTTTTTTAATACACTAAAAATATATTAATATTAAAAAAACACATTTTAAAAAAGCAATTTATTATAAAATATACAATTTATAAAAACAAGATTTTTAAACAAAATGTTTAAGGAAACATATATTGAAAAAAATAGTGTTTAAAAAATAGTATAACTCTTTTTATTGATAATTAATCCGTGTAATAAACGGGGTAATACTCTAGTAATAAAATATATTAACGATACTCTCGTTTTATTTGGAAAACAATATAGTACAATACCATAGGGGTGTTCCACAGTTCGGTTTGCCGTTTAAACAGTTTTGAAAATTTTTTTAGCCCAACTGTAAACTGATCCGAACCGTATTAGAAATAAGGTAAACCAAACCGAATTCATCTGTATTCAATTCGGTTTGGATTCGGTTGAGAACCGAACAAACCGTATTAAACCGATTTCAACCGTACATGTGAAAAAACTAGGTTTCTTGATCTTGATCTATCTTAACTAGGTTGCCTTATTTTTCCTTGAGTTACCAATCCCTGATTTCCTGAAACATGTGAAAAAAACTGTCAATTACGAATAGTTGGTGAGAATCATATGTTTAAGCAATGATAAGCAATGGTATGATGTAACGAATAATACATAACATAAGAATTATAAGAAGATAATTGTAACCCAAACTATCATCAAGTAAAATAATAAACGAGGTCAGTCCACGATTTTCCATGATAATATGCTTTACCTGTGATCAAGTCCCAAATTACATTTAGAGTTATATCTATAGTTGAAATAAGTGTGTCCAACATGGCCCATGTTGTTAAACTTAATTAAAAACAACTACTACATGTTGTCGTAAATGCATCCAACATGGACCTTGATGTTAAACCTAATTAACACCAATCCGATGTTTTCGTAAATCCGCCCAATCTTCAGTTAGCTTTAAAATATTTAAGGCTAACTCCAGCCTTGTCATAATGTGCCCACTTTCCCTTGGTGTGATCACCCAGTACTAACGTCATGATGTGTAAAGTGATGATTACAAGATGTGTATAAACTTGTCTACAATGATGAGCACCGTGTTACATGTTATGTAAGTTGAAAATGATGTCGAACTGACGTTGTAAGTGATTTCCATCCAAATTAGGTTTCAAATGTTCAAATGTTTCAAAGATTTACTCGAATGATTTTGTTAAGCATTACACCAAGTTTGATAAACAATGTTTGCAAATACCTTGATAAAAATGTTTAATGATGAAAAGCCTTTGTAAAAACTGATAAAAGTTTTCAGAAAGTCTTTGGTACATGTCTTGCCCCAAATGTTTGTAAACAAGTAAAAGAGAGGGCTATATTCTCACCTGTTTGTGCTGTGGAATTGACTTGTTTACCTATATGTGAGATCATTATTTGTAAGTTTGTTGTATTCAAGCCGTGTGTTTCATTCGATGGTGTTCATGATTATGAGTAACTGGTTTCGTTGTGTCGTGTCTATTTATTTCTGTTTGTATTTGAAAACCATGTTATCATCTAATTTTTCTAACCCTAAATAGTGTTAATTACTACATCCTCATGCATGATTAGTATTGCATCTAGGGCTTTAACCCTAACATAAGATGTTTTAGAATATGTTTTGACATCAAAACCCTTATACACTACCAATCATGCAAAGGTGGTGAAGTAGGCATGTTCATGCATGCACGTTCATGTTTAACGATTTCTTCATTCTCGACTTAGTCACTTGATACTATAACACTTAGTAATACCGAAGGATGTTAGGCCAATCATGTTAGTATCTACAACACTTAACCAAACCTTTAAGCATACCAATGATATTAGTATGTTCAAACCATAGTTATTTAAGCTTATGTAAGACCATTGACATTATGAAGTTTGATAAACATTAACCAAAACATACATGCCTCCGATCTCAATATGTTCGATCACCCCTTGTTTGATTCTAGGGAGGCCATTGACATTATCAATGTCGATGGATACTTGGCCAAATCTTGGGGCTTTGATATTGTTAATTTTCCTGGTTGGTGGGAATTAAATGAAGGGTTTTAGGGCTTTTATAGCCCATGTCTTATTACACGTGCTCGGATTCGTTCAATTTTGCGATGACGCATTATTTTGAAAACATGACCTCTTGTCATATTCTTTGTAAAATGGTTATATTTATAACATTTAGGTTGTAATTCCTAATAGATATTATAAATATATTTTCATTATTTTTAAAGTTTGAAAACATTAAATTTTAAATGTTTTTTTTAAAAACACAACTTACGCGCGTATTCGTATAGGTCATCATCCATACGAACATGATGCTTTTTTAGCCTTTTAACTTGGTTTTCTATTTACCAGATATTGCTTGGAAATTTAATCTCATATATATATATATATATATATATATTCATGTGAATCGCCACCCACGTGAATATACTTCTAGTTTAACATTCTCGTCATGCTATCTGCTTGTTGTTTGACTTTCATATTCTCCCAATCGTTTATGGTTTTCAGTGTCATTGTACTTGTTTCCATTGGCTCATCTGTTTCGTTGTCCGTCGTCTAATCCTAGTTATCGAAGGATCTGTGACACGACTGTGGTGTTTTGTCTTTTGCAACCTTTGTCATTTTTGATGTATGTACTTATACGTTTGTCATAACATATATGTTAATTGAACAGTCACATTGTTCCATAACATTATATAGAAATACATGCAAGTATCTATACTTATTATTCGTACACGTAATTCTATCGCACAGTTTCCTTATGGTTATGAACTAGTTGTCATAATAATGGTCATGGAACACTATCCTGTTTTTGCAAGAGCTCTAAGAATTATGCCCATAATTCCATTCGAAGCGAACCCACTTCTCTCTAACATAGGTGATTTGTCCACAAATCATTAAAATCATTTTGGTTACCATGATTTACACATATCATTAACCATATATTATGCTTAGCCTCATACAACAATGTCAATGATTGTTATAGGAATGAAATAGGATGTATCTAAACACCCTTTTATAGTTTAGGAGGATATATATCAACATATATATATATATATATATATTAGCTTATGCATTAATTGTATGACTATGCCCCCATAGTGACCACCATAGATGTATGAGTTAGTTGTCCTATTGAACCTAGATATTGGGATCTACAATCACCTAGGTTAGGTTTCCTATAAATATTTTTGCTTAGGCTTTAATCACATTACTCAATTTAATCTCTCACTAAACCTCAGGTTATTGGATCCAAAAAATTATCTTTGAATTCACCAAGTCAACAATGATTATATTTAACTTCGATAACCCCAAATCCTTAGTAGTAAGGTTTTAAAATTCTTTTATCAATTTCACAAAATATGTTTTAAGATTATAGGAGGTGGGTTACTTTTATTAAAATAATAATAAAATATATTAATGATACTCTCTTTATATATGGGAAACGAAATAGTACAATACCATGTATACTAAATTAATGATAATGTAAGTATAAAATCCAATTTATATAAAGTATTATATATAATTCAAATCGATGTGTACAACAAATTCTTCAAGACTCCTTGTAGTTTTTTGACTCTAGTTTTCAATCTATTTTATCTTCCATTTATTCTCCACTAAAACATGGATTAAACGTGTTGATGATTATGGTTGAGGCACATATTGTAACATCCGGCCCCGTCTAATACCAATATTGTCCGCTTTGCTCACTCAGAGCTCACGGTTTTGCCTTCGATTTCCCGGGTGAAAACTTTCCAGGGAGGTCAATCATCCCTGGATTGCTGCAGCCCAAGCATGCTTAACTGTCGAGTTTTCATATGCTCCACAGCCAGCTAAACCGAAAACGCGTTGGTGATGTAAGAGGCGGATCATTACTTATGAGACATGAATCTCTCCTATTCACGGCCGATGTGGTATTGCTTAGGATGTTACATACACCCCCTTAGCGACTCATCGTCCTCGATGAGGTTTGTCCCACCATCCCGTATAGAACAGGAGTGTCTCTGATACAATTCTGTAACATCCAGCCCCGTCTACCACCAATATTTTCCGCATTGCTCACAAAGATCTCACGGTTTTGGCTTCGATTGCCACGGTGAAAACTTCGCAGGAGGTCACTCATCCTTGGATTGCTGCAGCCCGAGCATTAACTGTGGAGGTTTCATGTGCTCCACAGCCAGCTAAGCCAAAAACGCGTTGGTGATGTAAGTGGCGGATCGTTACTTATGAGACAGGAATCTCTCCTATTCACGGACTATGTGGGATTTCCTAGGATGTTACACCTAGGAGGCCACCTTGACTGTGAGTTGGAACAAAGCAAAATTGACCAAACACATTTGCCATTGTCTTGTGTGATGGACATGGCTGGAGGCATGCAGTCAGCTTCGGTTTCGAGCCCACATATAATATAATTGTATTGACAAGCTATCAATCGGTATTGCATTGCAATGGCATGTAGTCCTGCATCATTTACTCTAAACACTTATTGTTTACTGCTGATACAAAACCTTTGCTCTCACCAACCTTTGTGTTGACATTTTTCTCGCATATTTTCTCAGGAAACTAAGGCACGCTCACAAGGATTAATATGCTAGGCTGGAGTCTCATGCATCTACTTAGTGTCTTACGCCATTTGATAATATCTACTGTTTATTCTGTTATGTATTGCTAAACAACTTAAATCGCTTCCGCACTATTACTTATATTATATTGAAAACTATTTTAACAACGCTTCCGCAACTTATGAATTCAAAACTGTTTTGAAAACTTACACATTAAACTTCCGTAACTCTGATTTTACAAAACTGTTTTTTCCAAGTTATTGGATGTACGTATGCAACTAGACATGTAGGTCTCACTACTGTAATTGGAGGCTGCGATCCCGTGTCAAACCCGGTCGCGCCCTTGGTGGTCGAAACTTGGGGGAGCGACAGTTATGACATTTCATTCTTTTTTTTTGCGATATAATATTCTAAATTCTAGAATTAATTACTACATTAATGTAATTATGAATGAGTATGTATATACATGTGAATGTAGGTATGTGTGACACCAGGCAATTTCAGGTTAACTGCAACCTTTACAATTATGTATTTCACACTCATATGTTTTGGAATTCATTTAATTAGGGTTAACTAAATGAGTTAAACACAAACAACTGCAAAACTATAGTTCGAATAACTATCGAATCGTACATTGCACATTGATTTTGGAAATTAAGTGTGGCAAATTCAAACACAATCGCAAAACAATGATTCGAGGATTATTGAATTGTGCAATATACATTGATTATGTTTAATCAAGTGCGTAAACATTTTGCAAATCATAAATACAAATGATCATCGGTAATCCAGGGAATTATCGAAACACATACGAGTCCCACGAACGTTGGTGAGCAGACAATAATAAAACAGTCCTATGTGTCATTATGTCCTTAGGTGCTAAGCATGAACTAGATGTTTAGGATAGACGTTACAAATAAAAGGTAAACAAAATCGAAAAATCTGAAATTTGAAGCCTTCGTGGTTCGCGAAGACCCCTCGGCGAAAAGCTTCGCGGTATGCTTAGCTTAAGCGGGATTTTGAATCCCGAATTTCTTGGCGGTACGTCAAGGCCATGCAACAAGAGCCTTGGCGGTACGCGACGTGTTTCGGGAGAGAACCCGACTATTTTATTCTTGGCGGTACGCGACGAGTCCCAGAACTCAAAAATATTATAAAAGCATCCCCATTCTCTTTTGACACAGTTCCCTTACATTTTCTCCAAGTTTCCACATTTTCTCTCGATCAAAACCCACTGAAATCAACCCCAAACCCCTTGGAAACATCCTTGAAGCCATCCCTTGGTGATTTGGAGACATTGGAGCTCAACGAAGGTATTGGAAGCCATCAAAAAGCAAGAATGTCATCTCCAGCCAATTTCATAGCCTCACAACCTCTGTCCAGCTCGAATCCTAGCTTCTAAGGTAGTTTTTATGGTTCCTTTGTAGTTAGAACGTACATGCAAGGGCTAAACCCACATGCATGTGTTAATGGTCACATGCAACTTCATATGCTCACTTGCATGAATTTTGTAATGTTCTTTGATGTTATTTGGTGTATTGTAACTGATATTGAAGATAGAAATAACTAGGATTGGTTCTTGATTGATTTGATAATGATTTTGCAAGACTTGCCATAAAATGAAACTTTTATGATGCATGATGTAGATTAAGGATCATCTAGACATGATTAGATGTATCTAGATGATGTCAAATGAGTGTTGAAGTGTTTAGAAACACATTTGAGTAGTTGGATTTGTGAAAAACATGATTTTATGGAAACTTACTATTTTTAGAAACTTTTGAAAACCAAAAGACGGACTTTGATAATTGGTCATGATCTGACGTTTCTGGATTATTAAAATACGTATAAAAATGACTTATAAACATATTTGAAACTTTGATTTGTGAAAACGGATTTTTAAACGGATACTTACTATTTAAGGAAACTTTATTTTGGGCAAAATGGCATAAATGGTAATTTATGCAAAAGGTATATTTTAGGTATTAATGCATTTTATAAACATGTTAGAAGTATTGGTTTAATGAAATCAAATTTCATAACTAAACTTTCCAAAAAATAGAAACTTTTCAATAATGGTAACTTTCCAAAAATGGAAACTTTTAGGATTTCATATGTAACTTATAACTAGAATTGTAGGATGCATGATAAATTCCTACCTTGCGTTTAAGATTTATATGACACACAAACGAACTAAACAAAGGTTTCATACTCATGACCTATATGATTATAGGTGATTACTAGCAGGTGCTAGCATTCGCAAGTCGTGAACACACACAAACCGGAATTGCTCTACCTGGTGAGTTCACGACCCTTTTTTTATATTTTCTACCTTTGGGGGAGAAAACCATTATAAAATGATTTTGAACAACAAACATATTTTGGATACATATGGACATGTTTTATCACTATATGTATATGTGTGGCGCATATCATAATTAAAGTCCTCACAAACACACCTTGGACCGTTAGTAGCGCGGGCGCCTAGCGTGGTAATATTAGATAGCACTATTTGGGTCTGACAAACCCCTCTGTTGCACGCCTGGGAGGCCACCCTGATTTAGAGTCAGAACAGAGCAAAATTGACCAAACACATTTGCCATTGTCTTGTGTAATGGACATGGCGGGAGACATGCAGTCAGCTTCGGTTTCGAACCCACATATAATATTACTGTATTGACTAGCTATCAATCGGCATTGCATTGTAATGATATGTAGTGCTGCAACATTGAATTTAACAATTATTGTTTACTGTTGATACAAAACCTGTGCTCTCTCCAACCGTTGTCTTGACATTTTACTCGCATGTTTTCTCTGGTACCTAAGGAGCATACACAAGGACTAGGACACTAGGATGGAGTCTCATGCATCTGCTTAGTGCTTTAGGCTTTTGAAACCATTTATCATTCTGATTTGTTATTTAATGCTAAACAACTTAAATCGCCTACGCAACTGTTATATTTAATGTTTAAAAACTATTTTAACTTAGCTTCTGCTACTATGATTTTACAAACTATTTTATCCAAGTTATTGGATGTACGTATGCAACCAAACATGTAGGTCTCGCAATTGTGACCGGAGACTGCGATCCTGCAGAAACTGTGAATGGCCAGTCGTATCGCGCCCTTGGAAGGCCAGGAAGGTCGGGTGCGACAGATTGGTATCAGAGCCCTTGGAAACAGCGAATTAGGTTTGCATTTAGTGAACTTAGCCTATAACCATTAGTCTCCACACAACACATAGTGCTTAGTATTGAACTACTTGTATACATGATCGTGCATATACTTATTACGCACATTATAGATATGGCGTGACCACCATCACCACATTTGTTTGCATCCGATGAGGAGGAGCGATAGCTCCAGCACTACCCACATCACCTCTACCGGTAAAGTCACCTGACGATCATCCCCTACCATCTGAGGGGAGTGAGACAAACGATCCCATGGAGGATTCTGAGAAGGATCCTGAAGTGGACCCTGACGCGGATCCTTAGGAAGACCCCGTGGAGGAGTCACAAGACAACGCATCACCCATAGTTGACCCACCTGAGCCTAAGAGGCAGTGTCTCGAGTCGGATGTTATCGCCAGAATGACTCAGGATATTGCATGGGCAGATGATCGGATTCAGTGTCTCGCAGAGGAGCTGAGATATACAAATACCCGACTTGCATAATTCTGTAATGTAGTCAACAAGATGGATCGGGATATGACCTTGTTGATTGCACTATTTCAGGCGGCAGAGAACTGAGCTGCCATTTCTGAGTTTAGACTCACAGAGCTAGAGGACATGATCGTCGTTCCAGACCCAGAGAAGCCTGACACTAAGGAAGAGGAACCAGTAGAAGATGTTGATTCTGATTCCACTATCGACGATGCATTAGATTGACTTAGCATAGACCTAGCAGGGACAGATTGTGTCTCTGTATTGGATCTTTTGGGATCTTGATGCTTTAGTATTAAATGAATTATAACAAGCACAACTTATTATATATCATAAACTATTGTCTGTTATTGAAAACCTTGTCTGTGCAAATCAATACATGTTTCCTTTTCGTACCAACCACACACATTACATTAGTCCTTAGAAAAACTCTAACATTTATTCTCGCTATGAAGATCATGGCTAGAAGATGCGGAGGACACATAAACGCGGGAGGACAAAGAAACATTAACCTCATCGCAGCTGAACTGAAAGCACTCATCAATGAATGAGTTGAGGAGGCACTTGCTGCACGAGAAACTGCCCGTAACCAAAATCACCCATATCAAGGTGACGAGCTTCATTTTCACATTCACCTTGTACAATGACCACTTATTCCAATTACAACGTGTTACCGGATATTGAATTAAATTCTTTTCCTTGCATATCTCAGGAGCAATCCTTAACCCACCTCTCTGCACATTCAAGTCATTCATGGACTGCAAACCCCACTTAATTAATGGTACTGAGGGATCCGTTGGTCTCCTACGCTGTACTGAGAAGGCGGGGTCTTTCTTTGCCATGAGCAACCGCAGGAGTGAGGATTGAGATAAATTCGCCGCCGGAACTCTTGAGGGAGCAGCCCTCACTTGGTGGAATGCCAACGTGCAGAATTTAGTGCTGGATGCAGCCAATGCCCTACCTTGGGAAGAGTTCAAAAGAATGATGAATCGCGAATAATGTCCTCACGGTCAAGTGCAGAAACTTGAAACAGAGTTTTGGTGTTACAAGATGGTTGGTTCCGAGATCAAGGCATACACTGCTCGATTATATGAGCTGGAAAACTTGTTCCTAGAGATGGTTACATCAGCTTACAAGCACATTGAGAAATACATCGAGGGATTGCCCCCCTCAAATTCAGGGGATGGTACTTTCTACTGACCCCATCACTTTTCAGCAAGCGGTGCGACTAGCCCACAAGCTCACTGATTCGGCTGTTGCACAAGGACTTCTACCACCTCATGGTGCAGTAGCCAAAACCACTTATAACAAACGCAAATGCGATAAAACCCTGAGCAAACCATCCAGTTTTCAACCATCACCGCATCAGCGTAAGTTGGGTCACCCCAAGGTTACACACCACCTATCCTAACCATGAAAACACAAGGAGCCTATACATGCAAGCACCCTAAGTGTAACGAATGGGACTTCCATCATGCACAGGGTCAATATGGCATCTTCCGATGCCAGCGCTGCGGGAAAACCGGACATGCAACTAAAGACTGCAGGGGTGAACTACTGACTAAAACCCCACAACCACAACAGCAATAACACGAAGCACCAAAGGGCTTCTTCGAATGTGGAAAGTCAGGGAACTTCAAGAAAGACTGCCCATACTTAAAGAACAACAACCACAACCAACCAAACAACTATGGGAACAATAATGGTCTGAAGGGACGAGCCTTTGTGATCGGGGCGAAGGAGGCCAGAAGGGACCCCAACCTCGCAGCAGGTACGCATCTCCTAAACGATCATTATGCTTCTGTATTGTTTGATTCTGGAGCTGAGAAAAGCTTTATATCTAAGGATTTTAGTGAGATACTTACTATAACCCCAACACCCTTAGAGGTTGAATACACAGTAGGGCTAGCAGATGGTAAAGTGATTGTAACTAAGCACATTATGAAAGAATGCACCTTAGAGATAGCAAACCATAAGTTTAAGATCGATATAATGCCAGTTACACTAGGCAGTTTTGATGTCGTAGTAGGCATGAATTGGTTGTCTGAGAACCAAGCTGAAATAGTTTGTCACGAAAAAGTTGTACGTATACCCCTTCCTAGTGGGGAAACCTTAAACATCAACAAAGAGAGGAACGACACTCGTATGAACATCATCTTGTGCATGAAAGCTCACAAATGCCTACGAAAGTGATACACAACCATACTGGCACTTATCATTGACAAGAGTGAAGAGGAGAAGAAAATAAAAGAAATTCCAGTTGTATGCGATTATCCCGACGTATTTCCAGAGGATCTACCAGGACTCCCACCACCACGACAAGTGGAGTTCCGCATAGACCTCGCACCAGGAGCAGCACCCATCTCATGAGCACCCTATCGACTTGCACCTTTGGAGATGAAGGAACTGTCCAACCACCTACAAGAGCTACTGGAAAGGGTTTCATTAGACCAAGATTCTCACCATGGGGAGCTCCTATCGTGTTCGTTAAGAATAAGTATGGCAAGTTTCGTATGTGCATCGACTACCGTGAGTTGAACAAAGTGACAATCAAGAACCGTAACTCCTTACCTTGCATTGATGATCTGTTCGATCAGCTGCAAGGATCAGCTTACTACTCTAAGATCGATTTGCGATCGGGGTACCATCAGCTGAGAATGCAAGATGAAGCTATTCCTAAAACGACCTTTCATACTCGGTATGGTCATTATGAGTTTTTGGTCTTGTAGTTTGGTCTCACAAATGCACCAGCGATATTCATGGACCTCATGAATAGAATGTGCAAACCATACCTCGACAAGTTTATCATTGTTTTCATTGATGATATACTCATCTACTCCAAAACTCAAGAAGAACACAAAGAGCATCTTCAATTGGCCCTTGAAATTTTAAAGAAGGAGAAGTTGTACGCTAAACTCTCAAAATGTTACTTCCAGATCCGAGAAGTCCAATTTTTGGGACATGTTGTTAATGAACAAGGAATACACATGGATAAATCCAAGATAGAAGCAATCAAGAACTGGGAAGCACCAAAGACCCCAACTGAGGTGCGACAATTCCTAGGCTTTGCAGGCTATTATAGACGTTTCATTGAAGGATTTTCCAAGATAGCACAATCACTCACAACCCACACCCACAAGGACAAGAAATATCTCTAGACTGACAAACAAGAAGCTGCATTCCAACTTCTCAAGCAGAAGCCCTGTAGTGCCCCTATTTTATCCCTTCCAAAGGGAACAGACGATTTCGTAGTGTATTGCGATGCCTCGATACAAGGACTCAGTTGCGTGCTAATGCAGCGAGAGAAGGTGATCGCATATGCTTCTTGACAACTGAAAGTCCACGAGAAGAATTACACCATTCACGACCAGGAACTTGGAGATGTGGTATTTGCACTCAAGATCAGGAGACACTACTTGTATGGTACGAAGTGTACTATATACACTGATCATAAGAGTCTCCAGCACATATTCGATCAAAAGGAACTGAACATGCGACAACGTCACTGTCTCGAACTGCTGAACGATTATGAGTGTGCTATCATGTATCACCCAGGGAAAGCCAACGTTGTGGACGATGCCTAAGCCAGAAGAATTCCTCGAAGCCCAAGAGGGTACGAGCTTTACAACTCACCATTCATCCAAATCTCGCTGATCAGATACGTAGTGTCCAAGTTGAGGCATTGAAGGAAGAAAACCTAGTGGCTGAATCACTAAGGGGAATGGAGAAACAACTTGAACTGAAAGCCGATGGCTTACAATATTTCAGGGAACACGTCTGGGTTCCACATCATGGGAGCTTATGAGACGTTATAATGGATGAGGCTCATAAGTCTTGGTATTTCATTCATCCTGGATCAAATAAGATGTATCATGATCTAAAGGTCCTTTATTGGTGACCAAACATGAAAGCCAACATCGCCACTTATGTGAGCAAATGCTTGACTTGTGTCAGAGATCCCCATGTGGAAGTGGTAACAAATCTCAATGGATTTCATTACCAATTACCCCGTAATCCTAGTGGATGTGACACTATCTGGGTAATTGTGGATCGACTAACAAAGTCAACGCATTTCCTTGCAATCAAGGAAAATGACAAAATGGAAAAGTTAGACATAATCTATGTCAAAGAAGTAGTCTCACAACATGGAGTGCCAATCTCCATCATTTCGGATTGAGACGCTAGGTTCACATCAAACTTCTGGAAGTCTTTACAAAAGTCTGTTGGTACACTGTTGGATATGAGTACGGCGTACCACCCACAAACCGATGGCCAGAGCGAACGCACAATACAAACTCTCAAAAATATGCTACGAGCGTGCGTAGGAGACTTTGACAATAGCTGTGAAACTCACCTACCGTTGGTAGAGTTCTCCCATAACAACAGCTACCACACGAGCATTAAGGCCACCCCTTTTGAAGCACTCTATGGCAGGAAGTGCCGATCACCCATTCGCTAGGAGGAAGTGGCCGACAGTCAGCTCGCTGAAGCGGAACTTGTACATGAAACAACGGAGAAAATCGTGCAAATCAGAAACCGTATGGCAACAGCTCGTAATCGTCAAAAGAGCTATGCCGATAAGCGCGGAAAGCCTTTGGAATTTCAGGTAGGAGATAGAGTCCTTTTGAAAGTTTCACCCTGGAAAGGCATCATTCGTTTTGGTAAACGGGGCAAACTAACCCCACAGTATATTGGACCATTCGAGATCCTGAAGAGGATTGGTCCAGTGGCATACCAACTCAACCTACCAGCTGAAATCGATGGAGTTCACAACGTATTTCATATCTCGAACTTGAAGAAGTGTTTATCTGATGAGAAACTTGTGATTTCACTGGATGAGATCCAGGTGGATGAACAACTACAGTTCGTGGAAGAACAAGAAGAAATCAAGGATCATGAGGTCTAACAACTCAAGCAAAAAGTCGGATTCCAATTTTCAGAGTCCGATGGAACTCGAAACACGGACCAGAATTCACGTGGGAACGTGAAGACCAGATGATGCTCAAATATCCCCACTTGTTAAAACAGACAACGTCAAACACCAACAATAGAAAAATTTCAGGATGAAATTTACTTTCAGCAAGGGGATGATGTGACAACCAAAAATTTTTCATTCTCAAACACTACTGACAACAATCAAATTTCGGGATGAAATTTTATTCAACAAGGGGATGATGTGACACCCGACAAGTTCAGGTAAATTGCAACCTTTACAATTCTATATTTCACATTCATACTTCTTGCATTTCATTTAATTAGGGTTAATTAAATGAGTTAAACACAAACAACTGCAAAAACGATAGTTCGAGGAACAATCAAATCGTACATTGCACATTGATTTTGGAAATTAAGTGTGGAAAAGACAAACACAATCGCAAAACAATGATTCAAGGAATTATTGAATTGTGCATTACACATTGATTATGTTTAATCAAGTGTGTAAACATTTCGTAAATCATAAACACAAACGATCACCGATAATTCAGGGAATTATCGAAACACACACGAGTCACACGAACGTTGGTGAACAGACAATAATCAAAAAGTCCTATGTGTCATTATGTGCTTAGGTGCTAAGCATGAACTAGACTTTTAGGATAGACATTACTAATCAAACGTAAACGAAATCGAATCAATGATATCGAAAAATCTAAAATTTGAAGTCTTCGGGGCACGCGAAGACCCCTCAGCGAAAAGCTTCACTGTACGCTAAGCTTAAGCGGGATTTTGAATCCCGAATTCCTTGGATGTACATCAAGGCCATGCAACAAGAGCCTTGGCGGTACGCAGCGTGTTTTGGGAGAAAACCTGATTATTTTATTGTTTGTGGTACGCCAAGGCCATGCACTATCGGCCTTGGCAGTACGCGACGAGTCCCAGAACTCAAAAATATTTTAAAAGCAACACCATTCTCTTTTCACTCGGTTCCCTTACATTTTCTTCGAGTTCCCACATTTTTTTCTCGATTAAAACCCATTGAAATCAACCCCCAGACCTCCTGTAAACATCCTTGAAGCCATCCCTTGGTGATTTGGAGACATTGGAGCTCAAGGAAGGTTTTGGAAGCCATCAACAAGCAAGATAGAAATCAACTAGGATTGGGTCTTGATTGATTTAATGATAATTTTGTAATACTTGCCATAAAAGGAAACTTTTATGATGTATTTTGTAGATTAAGGATCATCTAAAAATGATTAGATGTGTCTAGATGATATCAAATAAGTATTGAAGTGATTAGAAACACATTTGGGTAGTTGGATTTGTGAAAAACATGATTTTATAGAAACTTACTATTTTTAGAAACTTTTGAATACCAAAAGAGCGACTTTAATGATTGGTCATGATTTGATGGTTTTAGATTATTGAAATATGTTTAATATTGATTTATAAACATATTTAGAACTTTCATCACTAAACTTTCCAAAAATAGAAACTTTCTAAATATGAAAAGTTTCCTAAAATAGAAACTTTCAAAAATGGTAACTTTCCAGAAATGGAAACTTTTAGGATTTCATACATAACTTACAACTAGAATTGTAGGATGCATGATAAAGTCCTACCTTGTGTTTAAGATTTATATGACACAAAAACGAACTAAACAAACGTGTTACCAACGATTCGTCAAGTCAACACAAGTTAACACACAAACACTCGGTTGAGCACACCGACACTTGGAGTTGTATGGGATACAACACACCATAAAACACATACTCATGACCTATATGATTATAGGTGATTACTAGCAGGTGCTAGCATTCGCAAGTCGTGAACACACACAAACCAGAATTGTTCTACCTGGTGAGTTCACGACCTCTTTTTATATTTTCTACCTTTGGGGAAGAAAACCATTATAAAATGTTTTTGAAAAAAAACATATTTTCGATACATATGGACATGCTTTATCCACTATATGTTTATGTGTGGCACACATCACAACTAAAGTCCTCACAAACACCTCGGACCGTTAGTAGCACGGCGCGCGTAGTGTGATATTCTTGAATAGTACTATTAGGGTCTGACAAACCCCTCTGTTGCACGCCTAGGAGGACATCCCGACTGAGATTCAGAACATAACAAAATTGACCAAACACATTTGCCATTGTCTTGTGTGATGGACATTGCATTGAAATGATATGTAATCCTGCAACATTTACTTTAAACATTTATTATTTACTGCTGATACAAACCATGTGCTCTCACCAGCTGTTGTGTTAGCATTTTACTCGCATGTTTTATCAGGTAACTAAGGCACGTACACAAGGACTAGGATGCTAGGATGGAGTCTCATGCATATGTTTAGTGCTTTAGGCTTTTGAAAACTTTTATCATTCTATTTTGTTATGTAATGCTAAATAACATAAATCGCCTCCGCAACTGTTATATTTAATGTTTTGAAAACTATTTTAACTTAGCTTCCGCTACTCTGATTTTACAAACTGTTTTATCCAAGTTATTGGATGTACGTATGCAACCAGACTTGTATGTCTCGCAATTGTAACCGGAGACTGCGATCCTGCACAGACTGTGAATGGCGAGTCGCGTCGCACCCTCGGAAGGCTGGGAAGGTCGGGGTGCGACAGTATGCAAGGAAATTACAAAAAGGATAAATTCCAAAAGACATTACGCAAAATTGACGAATTACATGGGATCGCGATGAGAATGTCAAAACCATGAGGATTCATTAACCAAAACCAAATCAAAAGTTTAAAACCAAACTAATATAACTTATAAAAACAAATTAAGACAAATATATCAACAACATAGCTCAATTAAGGAATCCATAGGTTTGATAAGTTAAATCATGAAGATTTACGAAAAAGCAATTTGGTATACGTAATTGACAAATTGTTGACAACCCAAACTTCCTAATCGTATTATATTCCTAATGGGATGTAACTAAAAGTATAACAACGGTGGTTGATCAAATGTAGCAATTCCCAAAAATACGTGACAAAAAGCCGAACAAACGATCGCAAAAAATTGCAAACTCCTAAAAACCTAAAACCCTTTCACACCTAGACTTCTATAATCTGGTTTGGAGATATTTTAGTGAAAAATATCTGATTAAACTTTGAGAAGAATTCATTCAAGTATAAAATCCTATTGTTGACTTTCCAAGTCAACATTTTGGCATCTTTACACTCAAATTTGACCAGAGCCTTTCTTATTCACTTATGGAACTCCAAACATATTCCAAGTATCATTTCTAAGCAATCCCAACTAGTGATGAAGTCCAAAATCAAGTGGAACAAGAAATCATCTTCCAAAAGTGTGGTTTTGGAGGGTTTTTTCAGGTAGATCTCCAATCAAGTAAGTTCTAACCTCAATTTTTGATTCTAATAGCTTCAAATAGCTTAAAAAGGAGTTACTAAGCTTTGGTTGAGGTTTGGAAACCATCAGATCTTGAAAACCCATGAAAAGGGCAAAATTGTCCAAAACCAGATTTTTAAAAGTTGTTAAAATCGAGATTTTTCTTCACCAAACTCTAGATATATGGAGATTTTGGCTCGGTAAAAGTATGAAAAAATCGGTTTTGGCACGCAAAAACAACTTATGGCACGCTGAATGGCCCTTGCGGCCCAGGCCATGGCACCAGGTGGCCTGTGTCTTGGTTGTTGCCATGATCATGCTTGATGTTGCCGAGATCGCACACTAACCAACCGCCCGTTTCTATCGGCCACTTGACCGCCGTCGCTGGCCACTGCTGCCTGCCAGATTTCGGTTTCTCCGACGAATTTTTCGGCAAAAGGGAATATTTCGGCGAATCATCTGGCCACCACCTAAATTTGTCTGTTTCGAGTTCTAGACTCAGTTTCGCTATCCGTTTCATAATACAACGATCTGATTTCGATATGATAGGCCTATTCTTGATCGATTCACGTTGAGAACTCGATTTTGCGATCCGTTCATAATTTGGTGACTCGATTTAAGCTAGAAGCTGATTAAGACTCTAGTTTTGATACGAAAGTCAAAATTCTACCAATTTTCAGTACAATTGGTATGGAAACTCGATAAATGATCACAATCAATGATTTTAACAATATAAACCAACGGATAATCATATCAAATTGAAACTAAACACAAAAAACTCTCCAAAACGCTAACCAATTACAGATTTGGAACCCACATAACACTACAACTTTTGCCCACAGTTTACTGATTTGCATCAATTCAGATGAGAGTTATAACCCCTTTTCTTTCTTTCTTTTTGCTAAAACCGCGAGGTAGATCATGTACACTTTTGACAACTCAACATTATAAAATTATTCTTATGCAATATCATTAACTTGATTCGTCAAGCCCCGGTAGTACTTGTATGGTCCATATGCTAGAAACCGCGAACACTAACACGTGCTCCAGCTGCAGGTTGGACACCACAGAAACTAGATTGTAACACCCCAATTTTTCTAATACAAGTTATTTGAATTCTACGTACGTGTAACGAATAAGTAACTTGTAGGAAAATAGACGAAAAAAAACCAAAGTGAAGCCAAAAGATCGTGTACTCGAAATTAGTGAGATTTCGAGTACGCCAGTTTTCGTGTACACAAGATTTCGAGAACAATCCAATTCGAGAACACCAAGTTCGGGTACACCCCCTATAAATATGAGTGCCTCGGGAAATGTGCATACCTCTGGTCGAAGGCACAGTTTCTCTCGAGTACTCGAAGTTGGAGCTCAAGAACATCAAAGATCGGCTATAAATCGCTCAGGGAAAAGAAGGAACGCACGAGAATCTACAGGAGTGATCATCTAACTACAAGTAAGTGGTTTATGTATAAAAGTTAGGATTTTTATACAAAAGTTAGGATTGTTAGTCAAAAGTGAACTTATGCATAAAGCTCACACCTTTATGCATAAAGTTCGGAACTTTGAGGTTTCAGTGTGTTGGTAACAACCTATGGAAACCTATAACTAGTTTCCCATGGTCTTAGATAAATTTCTGAAATGTTTTATGACCGAAAGATGTGTAGACGAAATCATGCACAAAAATAGTACTCGAAACCCCACTCTTCGAGTATGTGGAGTTCGAGTACACACATGAATTCGAGTATGCATAAGAATTCGAGTACTCAGGAGTTCGAGTATGTGGATATTTCGTGTACACTAGTATTTCGAGCACTCAAGGAATTCGTGTACATGGGTTTTGAGTATGGGATGCTTAATGAACCTTAAGTGTTTCGAATACGGGAACTTGAGCTTATAATGGGGACTAGTTGACTATGAGGACTTAGGATATATCCTAATTCTAAGAATGGTATGTGATGAGACGATATACTGAAGTAGATTCTTAAGGCCTAGCTAAGAAGTTCGGCTAAGGAAAACAGGAACACTACTATCAGGTGAGTTCTAGATGCCCTGTTTCACACTAAATGTTTTGGGCTGGCATACATGCTTACTATTATGTGAAAATGTTATGTGTTTATGTTATGATGATGCATGTTATGCCATGATTATGTATGCTTTATGTTTGACGAATTGTGCATGTAATATGCTAAGTAGGATGAACTTATGATGAACATATGATGAACAAGTCATGAAGACATAATATGATGAAGACTGTATGATGACATGCAATATGATGATAACTATGACAATAGTTAGTAGATGCCATGATGATGTCCTAAAGTGCTAGGATGTGTATATGATATGATGTTAATGATGCTAGCATGCGATAAAATGTTATGATATGTTATGTGCCTTTGTTGTTAGGGCATAATGCTATGATGATAAGAGGCTAGTATGAAAAGTTTATGAATGCCAGAATGTATGATCTGATGATATGATGATAGTATGATATGTATTCATTGCTAGTGGGTTATGATGATATGATGAAATGATACTAGGCATGACATAATGTGATGAGTCCTATGATATTAGGACAAATTGATGATGATATGATGATAAGATACTAGCATGAAATGTTATAATGTTACGATGAATACGATGAATGATGATATGATGCTAGTATGTCATGTACGATGAACGAATGATGTTCCTATACGTGTTAGAGGAAAATGTACGAATGATAGTCAACCACGACTATAACTGGGTATGACAGTCAACCACGACTATAACTGGGTATGACAGTCAACCACGACTATAACTGGGTATGACAGTCAACCACGACTATAAGTGGGTATGACACTCAACCATGACTATAACTGGGTATGACAGTCAATCATGACTATAACTGGTATGATAGTCAACCACGACTATAACTGGGTATGAAGCCTTGTGCCGGCATAAGCCCACTGTTCGTATGGTGACAGTGGAACGTATGATGACGATGTTAAGGATGCTATGTGTTAAGGTTATGGACTATGTGCATGAAATGATGTTTATGTTAAGTATGTTTAATGTTGTTTTATGAAACTGGAACTCACCAGCGTAAGCTGACTTGATTTAGCGTGTATGTCAGGTTGAAGGTATGATAAGAGAAGGCATGGAGCTCGGGCATCAAGTCAGACGATCCGTTGGTTTTGGCAATACGATATGTTTTTGATACAGACGCGTTATTGAATTCTGTTTATCAAATTTGTTTACATTTCCGCTGCATGATTATGAAAGTTTTTAGTTTAAGAGCTATGTTTTATGATGAAAACCAACCTCTGCGAGGTGCTCGGTTTCGGGGCCTCACAAGTTGGTATCAGAGCCGTAGTTTGAGAGATCTTAGCATCCCAAATGCTAAGACTTAAACTGAGAATGGGATTAAAGGATGCGGATTGCCAACCACGGATGAACGGATGCCACGAGCTGAAAATTTATGTACGAGTTAAGACGTAGATCTAAGGTTAGATAGGTAGTTAGTGTCATGCACATTGAGGAGATGGGATGGGAAACGTTTAGAGTCTATGAGTTGGGTAAATGGTTAATAACACCTGATCAACGTCATTAACGATTTACAAAGCTTATTCCGTGCTAAACTAATTCTTGTACTAACTCATCAATTGTTGCATTATGTAGAAATTTTAGATGGCTGGACAAAAGGGTAGACCACGTAAGCAACCACAGGAACCTGAAGAACCACGTATCGAGGATGAAGAACCCATCAATGAGGACGACCACGAGCACAACGAGCAACCAGAGAAAGAAGAAGAGTTCACTCTTGAACCTATTGTGGTGAAGGCTATTTCTGATGAGGTCTACAAGATCATGGATGAGAAGCTACCAGCCTTGATTGCTAAGGCATTGAAGGATGCTCTGAAAGACAAGTCTGAGGGGACTAAGGAGAGTACCAAAGAATATGATGTGGTGATCATCGAGACTAAGAGCGACGACTCTATGACTGGGAAACTGAAGGGCTGTGACTACAAGTCCTTCAAGGGATGTAACCCATCGACCTTTGATGGAAAGAAGGATGCTATGGCCACCTGCCACTATATTTCTGCGATGGAGGCTGTTATCTCCATCAATGAGTGCCGAATTAATCAAGCTGTCAAGTTTGCAGCTCACTCCTTTGTCGAGGAGGCACTACACTGGTGGAACACCATTAAACAGTCCAAGTCTGCAGCTGATATGGAGAAGATGACTTGGGACGATCTCAAGGAACTGGTCGCTAAACAGTTCTGTCCCAAGAACGAATTGAATAAAGTTGAAAGAGAGTTTCTGGTGCTGAAAGCTGGAAGCCTGAATCACAGGCAGTACACTTCGCGGTTTAATGAGATGGCGAGGCTTGTGCCTCATCTAGTTGCTACTGAGGAAAGGAGGGTGAAGTTGTACATGGAGGGTTTGCTTCCAAAGGTCAGAATTCATGTCAAGGCCAATGCTCCCAAGACCTTCGACTCCACTGTTGAACTCAGTGGGATAGTTTGGGATGACGTTATGTCTGCTGAACCAGCCAAAGAAGAAGAAAAAGTGAAAGAGTCTTCCAGGACTATGAGGGGTCGAACAGACCAAAGAAAGTTTTCAAGCAAGAAGGTGAAGCATGAGGATGCAACCGATGCAACAAATGTGGTAAAACCCACACTGGATAGTGCTTGGTGGGCACTAACTTATGTTTTCGGTGCGGAAAGACGGGACATTTTTCCAGCAATTGTCCGAGTGCCACCAGATGCTACAATTGCAACGGGCTTGGACATCTGTCCAAGGATTGTAGACAACCACGGGCCGATGCTTCGGGCTTGGGTAAAAAGGAGGAGAAAGGTAAGGAGAAGCAGAAGGCTAAAGCACGAGCCTTCACGATGACAAAGGATGATGCTGTCGTGGACCCGGACGTGGTCACAGGTACCTTTTCTATCAACAATATTCCTGCTTCTGTATTGTTTGATTATGGTGTCAGTATGAGTTTCGTGTCTTCTACTTTTTGTGATGGGTTATCTGGGAAGGTTAAGAAGATAGATCGGGTATTTGATGTAGAGACGGCTATTGGTAAGATGACCAGGGTGACTGAGGCTATAGAGGATTGTTATGTTGAGATAGAAGGTCATGAGTTCCTGGTCTGATTGTTTCTGATAACCTTAGGAGGCTTCGATGTAGTTTTGGGTATGGACTGGTTAGCCAAATATGAGGCTAATATTGTATGTCGACGAAAGATGATATGTTTACGTGCGATGGATGGGAGTTCCGTAACGGTTTATGGTGATAGAACGATGTATGCGTCAAAAATCATTTCGATGATCAAGGCTGATGATATGATGAGGCGGGGGTGTGGTTCCTACTTGGCCTATGTGATTGAGGAACGTAATGATACGAGGACGATTGATGATGTTCCTGTGGTGCGTAACTTCCCCGATGTATTCCCTGAGGAATTGCCTGGATTACCACCTGAGTGGGAAATTGAGTTCCAGATCGACTTAGTGCCAGGGGCACAACCCGTTGCCAAAACACCTTACCGTCTAGCTCCAACTGAGATGAAGGAAATGATGACCCAGCTACAAGAACTCCTCGATAAAGGTTTTATACGACCAAGTGTCTCCCTGTGGGGAGCACCGGTGCTGTTCGTTAAAAAGAAAGATGGAAGTATGTGTATGTGTATCGATTACAGGGAACTGAATAAGTTGACCGTAAAGAACAGGTATCCTCTACCTAGGATTGATGACTTGTTCGATCAATTGCAAGGGGCAAGCTCGTTCTCAAAGATAGATCTCCGATCCGATTACCATCAGTTGAAAGTTCGAGAGCAGGATATTCCAAAGACTGCTTTCCGTACGCGTTATGGACATTACGAGTTTCTCGTCATGTCGTTTGGATTGACGAATGCTCCCGCAACATTTATGGATTTGATGAACAGACTATGTCGACCGATGCTGGACCGATCGGTGATAGTGTTTATTGATGATATTTTGATTTATTCAAAGAACGAGGGAGACCATGCTTGCCACATACGTGAGGTATTGGAGATCCTAAGGAAAGAGAAACTTTATGCCAAGTTCTCCAAATGCGCTTTCTGGTTACGAGAGGTACAGTTTCTGGGTCACGTGGTGAACCCAGAAGGCATTATGGTAGATCCAGCTAAAGTGGAAACGATTATGAAATGGAGTCCTCCGAAGTCACTTACGGAAGTACACAGTTTTCTTGGCTTGGCCGGTTACTGTCGGAGATTTATTCAAGACTTCTCCAAGCTAGCGACGCCGTTGACAAAACTCACGAGGAAAGATGTAAAGTACGAATGGGGCCCGAACCAAGAACAAGCGTTTTCAGTGCTAAAGGAGAAACTTACCCAAGCTCCTGTTCTACACTGCCGGATGCAAATGATGATCTTGTTGTGTATGCCGATGCGTCATGACAAGGGTTGGGATGCGTACTGATGCAAAGGGGAAGGGTGATAGCTTATGCTTCGCGCTAGCTAAAGATTCATGAGGCTAACTACCCAACCCACGATCTTGAACTCGCAGCAATGGTGTTCGCATTGAAAATATGGAGGCACTATCTGTATGGAGTAAGGAGTACCATCTATACCGACCACAAGAGCTTGAAGTACTTCTTTGAGCAAAAGGATTTGAACATGAGGCAGAGACAATGGCTCGAGCTGCTAAAGGATTATGATTGTGATATTCTATATCACCCGGGAAAGGCCAATGTGGTGGCGGATGCCCTGAGTCGCAAGACGGATCATCCTGCCATATGAGTCAAATCGTTTAGTTTGGTGACAACACCAGACTTTCTAAACGAGCTCAAGCAGGCGCAACAGGAGGGATTGAAAGAAGAGAATGTGGGTTTTGAACGTGTCTTCGGACAAGTCAAGAACTTGGAAGACAATGACCACGGGATAAAGATACCATTCGGTCGAATGTGGGTACCCAGAAATGGGGACATTCGGTCAAGGATTTTAGATGAAGCCCACAAATCACGTTATTCGGTGCATCCCGGTGATACGAAGATGTATCATGATCTTCGAAAGGATTATTTGTGGCCAGATATGAAGTTTAACGTGATGCAGTACGTGAATAGGTGCCTTACTTGTGCGCAAGTGAAGGCTGAGCATCAGAAACCCTACGGATATGTGCAACCTCTTGAGGTATCGGAATGGAAATGGGAACACATCACCATGGATTTCATCACCAAGCTACCGAGAACAGCTAAACGACACGATACCATTTGGGTGATTGTGGACCGACTGATGAAGAGTGCACACTTTCTTCCCATCAGGGAAAAGTATACGTCCGAAAGGTTGTCCGAGTTGTTCATAAAAGAGATTGTGACTCGACATGGAGTTCCTGTCTCCATTGTGTCAGATCGGGATATGAGGTTTACTTCCAGATTCTGGAAGCAGTTTCACGATGCTATGGGAACGAGACTGAACATCAGTACCGCCTATCACCCTCAAATGGATGGACAGTCGGAAAGGACTATTCAAACGTTGGAGGATACGCTGAGGGCGTGCATCATCGATTTTGGAGGAAGCTGGGATGACCACTTGCCATTGGTGGAGTTTTCGTACAATAACAGCTATCACTCTAGTATCGGAATGCCCCCATACGAGGCGTTGTACGGAAGATGATGTAGAACCCCGGTATGCTGGGGTGAAGTTGGACAGAAAGAGATGGGAAATAAAGCCGCAGTAATTGATATGGCAGAAAAGTTACGGGTGATCAAAGCACGTATGAAAGCTGCACAAGATCGCCAAAAGTCTTACGCTGACAAGCGCCAAAGACCGATCGAGTTTGATGTTGGCGATCGAGTGTTGCTGAAAGTATCACCATGGAAAGGAATCATTCGATTCAGAAGGCGAGGCAAGTTGAGTCCAAGGTACATCGGACCGTTTCAGATAAGGGCAAGGGTAGGGAAAGTCGCGTATCGACAGGACCTACCAGAGGAGCTGAATGGGATTCATCCTACCTTCCACGTGTCATATCTTAGGAATTGTCTGGCAGACGAGCAAGCCCATATTCCTTTGGATGACATCGAGGTAGATGACCATCTGAATTACATTGAAGAACCAGTCGCCATTGTGGATACGAAGGAAAAGCAGCTACGGAATAAAACGGTTCGTCAAGTCAAGGTTCAATGGAAGAACCGAAAGGGTTCGGACACTACATGGGAAACGGAAGAAGAGATGAGGAGGTTGTATCCTCATCTGTTCGATGTGTAACGAGGCAGGTTTCGGGACGAAACCTATTGTAAGGAGGGGAGACTTGTAACACCCCAATTTTTCTAATACAAGTTATTTGAATTCTACGTACGTGTAACGAATAAGTAACTTGTAGGAAAATAGACGAAAAATAACCAAAGTGAAGCCTAAAGATCGTGTACTCGAAATTAGTGAGATTTCGAGTACACCAGTTTTCGTGTACACAAGATTTCGAGTACAGTCCAATTCGAGAACACCAAGTTCGGGTACACCCCCTATAAATATGAGTGCCTCGGGAAATGTGCATACCTTTGGTTGAAGGCACAGTTTCTCTCGAGTACTTGAAGTTGGAGCTCAAGAACATCAAAGATCGGCTATAAATCGCTCAGGGAAAAGAAGGAACGCACGAAAATCTACAGGAGTGATCATCTAACTACAAGTAAGTGGTTTATGTATAAAAGTTAGGATTTTTATACAAAAGTTAGGATTGTTAGTCAAAAGTGAACTTATGCATAAAGCTCACACCTTTATGCGTAAAGTTCGGAACTTTGAGGTTCCAGTGTGTTGGTAACAACCTATGGAAACCTATAACTAGTTTCCCATGGTCTTAGATAAATTTCTGAAATGTTTTATGACCGAAAGATGTGTAGACGAAATCATGCACAAAAATAGTACTCGAAACCCCACTCTTCGAGTATGTGGAGTTCGAGTACACACATGAATTCGAGTATGCATAAGAATTAGAGTACTCAGGAGTTCGAGTATGTGGATATTTCGTGTACACTAGTATTTCGAGTACTTAAGGAATTCGTGTACATGGGTTTCGAGTATGGGATGCTTAATGAATCTTAAGTGTTTCGAATACGGGAACTTGAGCTTATAATGGGGACTAGTTGACTATGAGGACTTAGGATATATCCTAATTCTAAGAATGGTATGTGATGAGACGATATACTGATGTAGGTTCTTAAGGCCTAGCTAAGAAGTTCGGCTAAGGAAAACAGGAAAACTACTATCAGGTGAGTTCTAGATGCCCTGTTTCACACTAAATGTTTTGGGCTGGCATACATGCTTACTATTATGTGAAAATGTTATGTGTTTATGTTATGATGATGCATGTTATGCCATGATAATGTATGCATTATGTATGACGAATTGTGCATGTAATATGCTATGTAGGAAGAACTTATGATGAACATATGATGAATGAGTCATGAAGACATAATATGATGAAGACTGTATGATAACATTCAATATGATGATAACTATGACAATAGTTAGTAGATGCCATGATGATGTCCTAAAGTGCTAGGATGAGTATATGATATGATGTTAATGATGCTAGCATGCGATGAAATGTTATGCTATGTTATGTGCCTTTGTTGTTAGGGCAGAATGCTATGATGATAAGAGGCTAGTATGAAAAGTTTATGAATCCCAGAATGTATGATCTGATGATATGATGATAGTATGATATGTATTCATTGCTAGTGAGTTATGATGATATGATGAAATGATACTAGGCATGACATAATGTGATGAGTCCTATGATATTAGGACAAAGTGATGATGATATGATGATAAGATACTAGCATGAAATGTTATAATATTACGATGAATACGATGAATGATGATATGATGCTAGTATGTCATGTACGATGAACGAATGATGTTCCTATACGTGTTAGAGGAAAATGTACGAATGATAGTCAACCACGACTATAAATGGGTATGACAGTCAACCACGACTATAACTGGGTATGACAGTCAACCACGACTATAACTGGGTATGACAGTCAACCACGACTATAACTGGGTATGACAGTCAACCACGACTATAACTGGGTATGACAGTCAACCACGACTATAACTGGGTATGACAGTCAACCATTCCATGACTATAACTGGGTATGATAGTCAACCACGACTATAACTGGGTATGAAGCCTTGTGCCGGCATAAGCCCACTGTTCGTATGGTGACAGTGGAACGTATGATGACGATGTTAAGGATGCTATGTGTTAAGGTTATGGACTATGTGCATGAAATGATGTTTATGTTAAGTATGTTTAATGTTGTTTTATGAAAACTGGAACTCACCAGCGTATGCTGACTTGATTTAGCATGTTTGTCAGGTTGAAGGTATGATAAGAGAAGGCATGGAGCTCGGACATCAAGTCAGACGATCCGTTGGTTTTGGCAATTCGATATGTTTTTGATACAGACGCGTTATTGAATTCTGTTTATCAACTATGTTTACATTTCCGCTGCATGATTATGAAAGTTTTTAGTTTAAGAGCTATGTGTTATGATGAAAACCAACCTCTGCGAGGTGCCCGGTTTTGGGGCCTCACATAGATGAACGCAGTGTATCACACGAGAAAGCTATGACATTAGGTTTGATATTTGCATGTTCATTGGATTTGTATTTTAATGCATATATATGACGAGCTTGTGCTATAATTTGCTACTCAAGTTTATACAAGATATGTGAACTCAAAATGTATGTTTCTCACTCAGCCACGTGTGGTTGATCCAAGTTTTCTCTACATGTTTCAGGTAATCAGGAATAGAAAATTCAGCTAGGTCAAAATGCTACGTAGATTTAGGGTGACCTGGAAATGAGAAACAAACTAGAAGTTTTGTAATCTTACCACTATATGTATACTTTGAAGTCTAATATTGCGTGCTTTGTATTAATCTATTTAATAACTATGAAACATTAGTAAATCCTGGGTTATTCTTGAACTATGGCTGTAGATTCAATATGTCACTCGCTGTGGGTTCCGCATGCGGCACTGGTTGTGACATTGGTTAGCTTATAGCGACGACAAGTCGTCGCTACAGGTTAAAAGAATAGCAACTATAAGTCGTCGCTATGTAGAGACTTATAGGAACGACATGTAACGTCGCTATAGGGATCGTTACAATAGAACAATTTTCTTGTGGTGTCTAATAATATCCATCTTAATTAACACAAATTAACATGGATAATTCTCAAGGGTAAATATAGCATCATAGACTATAATGTTTATACAAGTAGCACCTAACACCACTACATAGTGGTCACCAAATTCTTTAACACACATTTCCACTCCTAGCAATTAGCATCACACTTTGTCCCTTTTCTAAAAGGTAAAAAGATTGTGTAAGCTAAAGGTAATATAGGAGTAAGTTATGAAACTTCCCTTTCCAAGTACATTTTTTAAATTGGGTCTAGTTGAATGAACCTAGTTAGTGTAATAGCATTAGAAGACACACACAAACACAATCGAGCCAATGCTAATTACTTTATCTTTGTCTGTTGAGCACAAGCTAGAATCTTGTATTCATTATGCTCCCAATGATATCTCTTGGTTGCCTAACCCCGCATGCTAGTCTTTCCCCCACCCTTTCTCTCTCATAACCACACCACACCCTTGCCTATATAACACTCCCCTACCCCCACCCCTCCACTCTACCAATCTCAAACACAAACCAACCAACAAATAATACTTGATCATCACAAGTTTTCTTCACTTCCATGGCGGTTTCTGGCTTTGAAGGCTTTGAAAAACGCTTGGAGCTTCAATTCACCGGTCATGATCCGGTCATGGGCACAGGTCTCCGGCTACTCGACTTCGAATCAATAGAACAAGTTCTTCATCTGGTGCAATGCACGGTTGTTTCTGCACTTGGCAACCAACACTTTGATTCCTACGTACTTTCTGAATCATCACTCTTTGTTTACCCTACTAAGATCATCATCAAAACATGTGGCACCACTCAGCTCTTGAAATCGGTTCAACCCTTCATTAACCTTGCTCGAACCCTAAATCTTGACATCGTTTCTGTTCGGTACACTCGTGGAAGCTTTATATTCCCGCAAGCCCAACCACATCCTCACACCAGCTTCCATGAAGAAATCATGTATCTGGAGGATAACATTCCTGATCATCTTTGTTACAGAAAGGCTTCTGTCATCCCTTCAAAACTCACTTCTCATTCATGGCATGTTTTTTCTGCCGGAGCTATGGAATATTCCGGTGACGTGCCATACACTGTTGAGGTGTGCATGACAGAGCTAGACCAAACACTAGCTCGGAAGTTTTTCCGGTATCCAAACGATGGAAAAAATGGTGATTCTGCTGGAAAAGAGATGACTGAAGCAACAGGTATCAACCGTATAAACCCTAATTCACAAATATGTGATTTTGCATTTGATCCATGTGGGTATTCCATGAACGGACTGGACCGCGACTGTTACTCAACAATTCACGTGACACCTGAAGATGGGTTCAGCTATGCGAGCTTTGAGTGTATTGGGTCGGTTCACACCGACATGGCGGAGATGGTTAAAAAAGCGGTTAAAGTTTTTGGTCCCGCAACAGTTTCTGTTGCAACTACAGGCGCGTGTCACGTGCCTGCAGTCGCAATAGAAACTGTTACAATGAAAATCAAGACCGCGGTTGAACAGCTTGGGATGAAGTACCGGAGTTGCAGTATGGATGAACTTCCGGCAGCCGGGTCGGTGGTGTTTCAGACGTTTACAACTCGCCGGAAAAGAATATAATAACATGAGGGGGGCCAGGGTGCATGCAAGATGACTATAAGGATGATGTTATGATGTTGCATGAGTGATACCAATGTGCATTTCATAATAGATATGGTTGGTTGACTTGTGTAAAAAGATTATTAAATTGAAAAAAAAAAAAAAAGGTTAGAGAGGTGAGAGATATGGCAAAAGAAATTGAGGGGTGGTGTGTGTTCATCTGCATCATTATTAACATACCCCACTTTGGTTTGTCACGCTTAAGATTTTGAGGATATTGTGTTTTCTAGTGGAAAATATTGGTTCTTTATAATAATATTCTTTTAGTAAAATTGTTTTGTTTTTTTTTCTTTTTAAGATGTTTATATACTCTCAAAGTTATATAATGCTTGATATGAGTTTAAAGATACATTCATGACTCTTAAAACCGTCGTAAAATTACCGACATGTCGTTGTAAAACTAATGGTATATAGTTAACTATCGACAACATTTGTTACAATATTATATAACTTGTCATCTGTTAACAAAATGCTTCTCTGATATGTCGAAGTTTTCCTGATAACAACGTGTGTGATTCAAAAGTTCTCATAAAACTCTGAACCGGTTGATAACAAAAACTATGTGATTGAAATGGTTGCATTTCATCATAATTTTATTTTAAACGATCAACGAATACATTTCATCGTAATTAAAATCCTCGAAAGAAATAAACATATTAACAGAAATAGACATATTAGTGGTACGGTTAGATGAAACTTTGAATTAGCCGGGGACTATTTTGGAGCAGTCTCTCTATCCCAATTGAGATAGAGGTAAGGTTTGTATCTATCCTTCATCCAGACCCTACTGAAAAGTGGGAATATACTGGGTAATGTTGTTGTAAACTCATAGTACAAGCAGAATAATTAATATTAATAGATAGTATATCCGGTCAAAAACTTTGACAGTTTTTTTTTTAATTTTAATTTTAATTTGAGATGCCTTACAAAACAACATTCATTATAAACTGTCTTTACAATAATTAAACTTGAACAGTTAATTTACTCATGCTCTAGCTTGATTATTATATAATTAATCAGTTTGTCAGAATTAATTTATCTGATAATCAATCAAATATTTTTTATCCAATTATTGTCGGGCACGTAGACAAAGAATATATGGAGTTCATATTTGAACTCATTATATAATTAAGTTCAACTAATTACGCATGCATATATATGCACGAGGGTGACAACATATGCACGGTATCATTTTATTTATATTTTTCATTGGGTCCTATTAAAATGCTAATCAACGATTTATTAATTTATTTAGTAAGCAAAAGCTTTTAGAAATTTTCTTTTATTTTTATGGATATACAAGGGTTGCACAAACCGGTTTTTTTCTCCAAACCGGTTCGGTTTGAGAACCGATTCGGTTTGGTCAACGGATGGTCAAAACTGGTTTGGGTGAAAACCGGTTCGGTTTGGAAACCGATTTGGGAGATGATGATGTCAGACCTATTGAACAAGTTTGGATATGTTTGAAACCGGTTTGGAGGGGTTGAAACCGGTTTGAAGGGGTTGAAACTGGTTTGGAAACCGGTTTGGGAGATGATGATGTCAAAGCTATGTCAAACCGGCGGTTCGGACCGGTTTTGGAACTGGTTTGAGAACAATGGAATACCAGTTTGGAAACCGGTTTGTAAACTCAAACCGGTTTTTTTGTTCACCTCTAACCACCTTTTGTTCCTAATTAAATAGTAATACATGGTGAGTTTAATAGGTTTTTAGGACTTATTTAATTTAAAAATAATTTTAAAGATTCAAAATTTGTAGGAGCAGGTTGTTCACTTTTTACAACACTTCATCAAGACTCTTAGGAAAACTCACTCTTTTATTGGGTTACAAGTGAAATGTTACAAACTACAAGGCACAGTTGTATGATGCAAAGCGCTCGACAAAATACTAAAAACAAAATAAAGCTAAATCTAGTATTTTGTTATGACTTGACATGACAAAAGACATTAATAAAGATGTCTTCAGATAATCTTCTGTTAATTTGATAGACGTACCTGGTTGCTGACTAACATAAAAATGTTTTGTGATCTACAAGCCAAATCTGTATCTTTGTAGGATACAAAGTTGGACAAGACATTAGTAACAAACTAAAACTAGTTCTAACATTCTATTATGACTTGACAGACCAATTATATTAATTACAATTATTACAATTACTTCATTGGCTATTACATTAATAACCTAGACTACAAAACATATTAATGAATATGTCTTTAGAGAATATTCTGCTGATCTGCTAGTTGTACCCCTGGTTGCTGACAAACATAAAAACTTAATGTCTTCTGATATGATTATGAGTGTAGAAAACAACTCTGAATACTTCTTCTAAAGGAATGCAGTATTAGCAGTTGAAAGTTTTTAGAATTCTTTGTATCGAAAGCTATTGACAAATCTCCAAACTTTGAATTTAAGAAGCACGTTCATTAATCCACAATTGATCTAGTTGGCATGGAGACCTTACTATGTTCTTCTTCATCAGAAGTCATTAGTAATATATTAATTATTGTGATCATTGAGGCCTCGAATATTTTGTATTCTTCAGAAACTTTGTATTTTGTCTGGCCATTGGAAGAATATAATTATCATCTAGAAGTATTAAGTCTTTAATCTGAAGGTTAATTATACCTTTCGAATGATGATGACTTCCGATGGATAATTTATATCCTTCCAATGTCTTCTGGACTTGTGGGAGATTGGTTACACACATAGAAATTAGTGTTTTTGGTAAGCACCAGCCTTAAATGATCTTAATTAATACAAGTGTATAAAATTTATAGTTTTTGAACGAAAAATACACACATCCATTAATTCTATGTCTAAACTACGTCAAATACAATATTATTAGGAATTAAACCAATGACATTTTCTTTTATGAAACAAAACCCCCTATCACCCAGAAATCCATAAGAAATCCCAATGTATATGATATAAATCATGTATATTGGTCATGGTTACAAAAGTTGCCATACGATGTAGGTCGGTCGACTAAAAAATATTGAGTACTCGGCCTAATTGATGAGTACTTCACAAGAACTTTTCGTTACAACAATGATATTAATGAAATTGACACTTGAGAGAGAGAGAGAGAGAGAGATTATATGATCAAGTTTTTATATATTAAATTTAAAACAACACTTACGTATGTGTACATGGTTTTCGAAGTTCTTTGCTAAATTATTTGTTTGAAACATCATCTGTGTTTGAATGACAAAAACATATTTTATTATCATATTGTTTTAACATTACAAGAATATGAGTTGTTAACAGGTGGTTGTTCTATATTGTTTGCAAGATTTTTGATCAGTCAAACAGGATTTGATGGGATGGAGGTAAAACATGGTGGGTTTCTTAAAACTTTTGGTGATGAGTTGTTGGCTTACATCAAACTAGATTTTTGGTATATTCAAACAAAAAACATGGTCAGATTAATTTTTTATTGATCAGTAGTGACAACTTAATGTTGGCATAGGTTAAAGTTATTTATGTTGTTATTTCTTTTTCAAATTAATACATGGTCATATAATTATTATTTTATTTTCCTTTTTCTTGTTTATCTATACCACTTAAATTACATGTCATCGTTACTGATTTAATTTATTGTTCTTTGTTTTTCCTATATTCTGGTTTGATATAATAGCAAAAAATGGCATCATCTTGGGTAACCTTATAACAACGATATGTTTATAAGGCGAGACGTTTAAGGAAGATCCAACACCTTTTCAGCCACATTTGTTTTTTCCTAAATTCTCTACTCTCTCCATCTGACAGATTGCGTAAATCCTCTTGATCAGGAAGAATTTTCACCCGAATCTTCTGTTGGATTAATCTTGATGATTTGGGTTCTGTTCGGGTCAAATCGGGTTCGTTCACGGGTCACGGATACGGTCAAAATTGGTCATGGTTCAGATTGCAGAACATGTGTTTATCCATGTCTTTGGTTCTTGTGGAATTAGTCAGCAAGATGGAAAACGGACGTGGGGGTGACCGGGTTTTAGGGAAACAAACTTGGAAGAAATTGTGGCTAAAGAAATGCAGTACGTGGGTTGAGTTTAGCACATGTTTTATTAGTTTGTTTATTATAAACAGGGCTAGTTTATGGTTTCTTTTGTACCCTCTTTTGATTTAATAAAAAGCAGTAGCAAGTTTAGAATGTAGAAATCACTTCTGAACGTGTTCTATTGTGTGTTATTTTGGGCCTAGATCCAACATCTTCAAATTTTTAAGTTATAAGATTTTTCACCCAAATCTTCAAGGTTTTAAGTTTTTAGGTACTTTTATTCATTATTTTAAGGTTTTAAGTTTTTATAGATTATTTTGTATATATAGTTTTGTATGTATTGTATGAATATATGTTTATGTTCATGTGTGCGTATGCATGTATCTATCTATCGTTCATGTGTGCGTATGCATGTATCTATCTATCTATCTATCTATCTATCTATCTATCTATCTATCTATCTATCTATCTATTATATATATATATATATATATATATATATATATATATATTATATATATATATATATATATATATATATATATATATAATATGGAGAGGTTCAAATGTTACCCTCCCTTATAGCGTTAACCGCTTAACCTAGCGTTTTTTGCCCGAATCTTAAAATTTTTTTTTCATGGTTTTATTATGTAAAAATAAGGGGGTTCTTTTTTGTGTTTTTGCTAATTCATCACCGTTTAGAAGTTATTGTAAGTGTAAGTTACTTACACTTACTTACATTTACTGCATCAGATACGGTTTTGTAAGTAAGTGTAAGTAACTTACACTTACAATAACTTCTAAACGGTGATGAATTAGCAAAAACACAAAAAAGAAACCCCCCTTATTTTTGCAAAATAAAAACCATGAAAAAAAAAATTTTAAGATTCGGGCAAAAAACGCTAGGGTTAAGCGGTTAACGCTATAAGGGAGGGTTAACAATAGAACCTTCCCCTATATATATATATATAATATATATATAATATATATATATATATATATATATATATATATATATATATATATAAAAAGATTGTGAACGAATAATAACCACTTTTAAAGCGATAATCCAATAACTTTGCCAAAACGAAGCCGAATCTTGAATTTTTTTTTGAATATCATTGTAACACAATTAGAACACTATGTTCTTTTATGAGTTTGTGAAAATTAGAACACTATGTTTTTTTTTTTTTGAACATCAAGCTCAAAAAATTTAAAATATTAAAAATTTAACATCTAAACATACGTACAAATCCTTTGACTTCAATATAAAATTAGATTTGTTCAAATAAAAAGGATTCGCTTGAGCACGAGCATGAGAGAATGTTTGATTTAAATAATTCATAGGTTTTGGTCTACATATCTTGACGCGAAATAAAGCCACGCCCTTATTTTTAGTAAATTGTTTTCTCGCACAATTGGTGTAAAAAAATAAATCAAATATTTATTTTTTAAGGAATTGAAGGGGATTTACATTTGAGCATAAACATAAAGTTACCATGCATTTATCTTATTTGTTAAAAAAAACATTACGTTCAAGCATAAATATGTAAGATCATAAAATACTTATCCTTATCAAAACACTAAGGGACCGTTTGGTTGGGTCTGAATCATTAAGTGTTGATTGCTTAAGATGTCTCAAAGCAGTGGGTTCTTACAGTAAGTGCGGAAGATGCGACCTGACATGACTCATTTTATAAGGGGCCCTAATTTTTTAAAAAAAGTTATATATATATATATATATTAATTTATTTTACAACAAACATGTAACTACCGAAAATTTGGTAATCTATTAATAAAGTGCAAAATTTCGGTAACCATTTATGTCCAAAATATATATAAACGTTCGTAAAGCAATTACGATCAAAATGATATAAACGTCATAAATATTCGATAATGTACGGACACGTTATAAAGCCTATTAATAATGTGCAAAATTTCTGTGACCGTTTGGGTTCGAAATTTTTATGAACGTTCCTGAAGTAATTGCGACAAAATTAATATAAGCGGGGCCGTTATAAGATAAAGTATGAACACGATATAAGCTCGTAAATATTAAAAATATGTGAGCAAAATAGAAGAGGTTTTTAAAAATAGGACCTCAAAGTACATGGGCCCTAAATGAAAGTTTCTAATTAATTCATCATTTTATTTTTTTTAATGTCCGCAAGATTGATATATGGATATATATCAGATTGCATGAAATTTATTTTTTTCATCTTCTTCGAACTTCAACCTCCAAGCAACGATCTGCACGATGTTAAACCCTCAAATCAGTATGATTAAGCTATATGATTATCATATTCAAGTTGGAGATCATCTATACAACTCCGGATCATCCGTTTTCAATCGAAAATCCATCTGAAAAGGTATTGATTCGATTTCTCCTACTAGTTTGCCACTATATGGATTAGATCTAATATTGGGAAGTTATTTAGTGGTTAGAACTGTTGATTAATAACACCAAACAAGAACGAATATGCGGGTTTGTTGACATGATCAAGATTCTCTTAATATGTATGAAATCAGTTTAGAGAATCTTAACGCATGTGAATGGATTAATGAGTTGTATGGGTGTGTATGTAACCATGAGTTTGGTATCATTGTATGTTATGCGATCATAAAAACTGTGTGAACATTTATATAATCTAAGGGTTGTGGGTATGGTTGGAGCTGAGAAAGGAAACAAGTAAAGTTTATGTAATGTTTTAGGCAATTATGAATGATATGAATGGGTATGAGAATACACTTATCTAAGTCGAGCAAATAAGTAATCTTTAAGCATAATAAGAATGTAGAGATAAAAATGATCAAAATGAGTGTAAGCGAACTTTTGAAATAAAGCTCCGAATGAAAGTTACGACATGCCGAAATTCCGAGCGGTCATTGTAAATCTAAGCATCTTCATGATGAGGTTATAATCATGATAATATATCTATATTAATAAGATACCATTTTGAACGTGAGAAAGTAAGGAAAGGAAGAAAAGCTTGCAGATTGTACCTTACTAAGCTCATGTGAGTTCTTCGTAGCCCTATTTTAAATGTTTTATCATTTTGGGCTTTTATGCATGTTATAAAATTATTTTGTGAAAATGATTTTAAAAATCTCAGCTGAGGTGTAAAGAATGTTTTAAGTCTCAACTGCTGTTGAGAAGTACATGATTTTAAAAGTCTCAGCTGAGGTGTAAAGAATGGTTTGAGTCTCAATTGTGATTGAGAAATAAATGATTTTTAAAGACTCGGCCGAGGTCGAGTAGAAAATGTGGTTTAGAAGTCCCTGCTGCGGTTGGGCAGAATTTGAGCATTACGGTGCAGAAAAGTGTTTATGTTTATGATGGTTTAAATGATTTAAACCATGTTATGTATGAATGATGTACGTAAAGAAGTCTTGTACCTGTATGAGCTGTCAACTTCGGTTGATAGTTAAAGAGTCTTGTGGATCACAAGCCTGTCGACTGTGTGTCGCCAGTTGAGGAAGTCTTATGCATGCATGAGTTGTCAACTTCGGGTTGATAGTTATAGAGTCTTGTATTTATACAAGCATGTTGACTTCGGTCGTCAGTTATAGAGTCTTGTGCTACACAAGCCTGTTGATTTCGGGTCAGCAATTGATGGTAAAGTTTTCTTCACAGTATGATTGATATTATGATGATATGTATGTTATGTATTTGGATTACGTTATGTGATAATATGAATGAATAAAGGTTTCATTAAAAACTTAAGTTAGAACTCACCAGCATAAAGCTGACTTGTTTTACATGCATATCAAGTTGAATAGTTTGAGAAAAGATAACAGGATGGCTATGTGTTTGATATTTTGCCAACCGAGGGGACTCCTGGGGCTCGAGGCCTCTCAAGTTGGTATCAGAGCCATAGTTTGAGAGATCTGGTCATCCTTAATGCCTGGACTTAAACTGAAAATGGGAAAGAATGATAAGAATGCCAGTCAAGGGTAGCCTGATGCCATGAGCATATGACCTTAGAGGTTTGTTATGTTTAAGATGTAGATTAAAGTAGTATGATGTTGCGAATGATAATGTGTTCATGATTTGGAATGTTTAGAACCTATAAGTGAGGTAAATAGTTAATTACAACTGATCAGCGTCATTAACAATTTACAATGCTTATTACGTCCTGAATTATTACCTTGATTGACAACTACACGTAGTTGTTTGCAATATGTATAGAAAGCTAAAATGGTAGGTGAAAAGAGAGGAAGTGGAAGTGGTAGAGGACGAGGCCGACCACCTAAAAACAAGAAACAAACTGAGGAAATACCAGCGAATAATGAGGAAACGGAAGTTAACATTGAAGAATGAAATGAAGAGGAGGAATTAAGGCTTGAACCGGTGGTGGTAAAGGCAATATTGATAAAGTTCGTAAAATTTTAAAGCACATACTACTTGTAGCCAGAACTGAAGGCTAAGAGGAAACTGCTAAAGAAGGGGATAAGAAGGAAAAAGAGAAAGCTAACAGCTATAACAAAGAGCAAGATGAAGAAGAGGTACTATCAATACTAAAATGAAGAGTTCAAGTACAAAGGGACCCAAAGGATGTGAATACAAAGCTTTTAAAGGATGCAATCCCCCACCATTTGATGGTAAGAAAGATGCGGTGACCACCTGGCCATTGGGTTTCAGCTATGGAGGTAGTTATCGCTATCAGTGAATGCCGGGAAGATCAAGCTGTGAAATTTGCAGCTCATTCATTCACTGAAGAAGCTTTACACTGGTGGAACACTGTCAAGCAATCAAAGACCACTGCCGATGTGGAGAGCTTGAAATGGGACAACTTAAAGGAGTTAGTTACGAAACAATTCTGTCCAAGGAATGAAATTGATAAAATCGAGCGAGAATTTATAACATTGAAAGTTGGACGTATGAATCATCGGCAATACATTATTGATTAATGATATCACTGCTTCAGTGCAATTTGATTATGTGCAAGTATAAGCTTTGTGGCTATTACTTTATGTGATAAACTGCATGTTACTGTTACAAAGATAGAACATGCTTTTAACATAGAAACTGCTCTTGTTAGATCCACTAGAGTAACGGAAGTCATTGATGATGATTGTTACATTGATATAGAAGGTTATAGATTCCCTGTTAAGTTGTTTTTGATTATGTTAGAAGGTTTTGATGTAGTCTTGGGCATGGATTGGTTGGCCAAACATGAGGCTAACATTGTCTGTCGATGAAATATGATTTTTTTAACGGCTCTTAATGGGAGTTCAGTAACGGTCTATGGGGATAAAGTGTTCAACATGCCTAAAGTCATTTCAATGGTTAAGGCGAGTGAATTTATGCGGCGGGGGTGTGGGGCTTATCTGGCCTATGTTATCGACAAAGAAGCTAAGGCAAAAGAATTGGAAGACGTACCCATGTTGTGTAACTTTCCTGATGTATTTCCTGAGGACTTGCTGAGAGGCCCTGAGCCCCTCGGTTGGCAAATCATCATATCCATAGTCCTTAAACCATATTTACATTACTATAGCAGCGGAATTTAAGGTGATTACATACATAAAGTACACATATTAAACATAACCCACTCTTCTAACAGTCATATAATACAGCCAATCTATGCCAGGGTAGTCTTCAACGCATGCCATGAGCCTTCCTGGTCTCTTTTCTCACACTAATCAACCTGATATGCATGTAAAACAAGTCAGCTTTATGCTGGTGAGTTCTAAGTTCATTTCTTAGAAAAATCCTTATTCATTCATGTCAACATATAGCATAATCCAAGTACATAACATACCTGTTCTCATATCAAAATTTCATAACATACATAGCATCATAACATAATTACATAACATACATATCATCATAACATCATTCATACGGTGAAGGAACTTCACCGTCAACTACTGACCCTGAACTCAAACAGGCTTGTGCAGCACTAGACTCTTAAACTATAAACCCGAAGTCGATAACTTACACATGCATAAGATTTCTTCAACTAGCGACACACAGTCGGCAGGCCCGTGTTTCCACAGGACTCTTTAAACATCATAAGCAAAAGCGGCTCCTTTCACCGCTGTGCTCAGGTTCTGCCCAACCGCAGCTGGCAAAACCATAATTCCTCCTCGACCTCAGTCGAGTGTCTTACATTTCCTCCTCGACATCAGTCGAGTGTCTTAGACAAAAATAATCATTTCTTTCTCAACCGCAGTTGAGACTTTAAAAACATTCGTTATATCTCAGCTGAGATTCTTAAAATCATTCACTTCTCAACCATCGTTGAGACTTAATATATTCTTTACATCTCAGCTGAAATTCTTAAAATCATTTACTTCTCAACCGTAGTTGAGACTTAAAACATTCTTTACTTTAAAACATTCTTTATCTGAAACGTACTTTTCCTGAAATCATGCTTTACCTGACCATAATCAGGTTAAAATCACTTTCATACAATACTTTATACATACATACAATCATTTTCATAAAAGAACTTTATAACATGCATATCAGCCCAAAATGATACAACATTTAAAACAGGGCTATAAGAACTCACTTGATATCTTACGGTAGCAAGATTCCTCGTAAACTGGTACTAATGGTGTAATTCTGCATTAGTTTACACTTAATAAGTTATTTATGTTTTAACCTACTGATTAGATCTTTCTGAACGTTCAATGTCAAAGACATTGCCTTGAAAATCATCAAATAGTTAATATTGTTGATTATAATGCTAAAACAGTTCCTAAACAGATTAATGGCTTAGAAATGATCAATCCTTATCATTGATTACCCAGATATCATGAAATATCACAATGTAGTCTTAGAATAGATTTCATAACCATGTTTAACATACTAATCTGACTGTTATCATAAACATCAGATAATCGTTCCAATGAATATGTTAATGATTGTGATTAGTTTGAAACACTTAGATTTAACCTTTGCATTTCAAAGATTAACCAAGCTAATCACCTACATTGTCATAATCAAATGGATTAAACCATTATAATCATAGTTGTGATTTCATGCAAACCGGGCATTACAACGGATCAAAACAAGGATTTAACCGTTAGAACATCGTGTTCTTCATTTCTAATCAATTCCTAGCCATCATCTAGGCAATAATCAACAATCCTATCTATGTCATTACGTTCAAAATCAAGATCTAATCAATCAAAATCACACTAGAATGTTAAAAACTAATCATTACCTAATCAGACGGAATTCTGCGGCTAAAACAACGATCAGGACTTGTAAACACGTTCCCTGGTGCGATCGGTGACTTCTGACAGCTTCAGAATAGTGATCTGTTGAGAAAAGTTCGTCTGATGTTCGTCTGGTGGTGTTCTTGTTCGAGATATGTAAAAATGTTTGATCTTCATGAAATCTGATGAAAAATATCAACTTATTCCACCGCCCCACGCGTCGCGTACCGCGACGAGAAGCCAAGAAGGGCTTCGCGTACCGCGAAGAAATCCGGAGGATTTCAGATATTTTGGTCCATCGCGTACCATGAAGGATCCTCAACCTCTTCGTCGCGTACCGCGACGAGTCCAAAAGTCCCATACTTTGAGATTTTTCTTCGTTTCGCGATTCCGGGCAATCCATAACTCCGTTTCGCGCACGGTTTTCGCCCACGTTCATCATTTCTCGTGTACCATCAACCTGTAGTAATTTCGATTGTCAACTCGACGTGGATTTCATACACGATCAAATGTGCTAAATCTTTGGTTGTTACAAATCTACCCTCCTTACAATAGGTTTCGTCCTCGAAACCTGTTACGTTTCAAATAAATGTGGGTAGAGTCGTTTCATCTTGTCTTCAGTCTCCCATGTAGCCTCAGATCCTTTTCGGTGTTTCCATTGAACCTTAACTTGTCTAATCGTCTTGTTACGTAATCTTTTTTCTTTTATGTCAACAATTGCAACTGGTTATTCTATGTAGTTTAACTTCTTATCAACTTCAATGTCATTTAACGGCACATATGCTACATCATCTGCTAGACATTTTCTCAAGTGTGAAACGTGAAATGTCGGATGAATTCCACTCAATTCATCTGGCAGATCTAATCGGTAAGCTACCTTACCGACCCGTGCCATTATTCGAAAAGGTCCAATAAATCTCGGACTCAACTTTCCTCTTTTCCTGAATCGAATAACTCCCTTCCATGGTGAAACTTTTAACAATACCTGATCACCTACTTCAAACTCTATTGGTCTCCGTCTTTTATCGGCATAAGACTTTTGTCGATCCTGTGCAGCTTTCATTTGCGCTTTAACTAGTTGAAGCTTTTCCGTCAAATCTAATACTGCAGCTTTGCTTCCTACTTCTTTCTGTCCTACTCCTCCCCAACACACAGGTGTCCTACAACACCGTCTGTACAATGCCTCATATGGTGGCATTCCAATACTAGCATGGTAGCTATTATCGTACGAGAATTCCACCAATGGTAAATGATCATCCCAGCTACCACCAAAATCAATAATACAGACTTTGAGCATGTCCTCTAAAGTTTGGATAGTCCTTTCAGACTGTCCATCTGTTTGAGGATGAAATGCAGTGCTGATATTGAGCCTTGTACCCATCGATTCATGAAACCATTTCCAGAATCTTGAAACAAACCGCGTGTCACGATCTGACACTATAGAAACTCGAACTCCATGTCTTGTAATTATTTCTTTCACAAATAATTCAGACAGTTTCTCCAAAGTATAAGTCTCACGTATAGGCAAGAAATGAGCACTTTTCGTTAACCGGTCTACAATCACCCAAATAGCATCATGACGTTTCGCTGTAAGAGGCAACTTGGTAATAAATTCCATAGTGATGTGTTCCCACTTCCATTCTGGGATTTCTAAAGGTTGCACATAACCGTAAGGTTTCTGATGTTCAGCTTTTACTTGCGCACATGTCAAACATTTGTTTACGTACTGCATTACATTAAACTTCATACCTGGCTACCAATAATCCTTTCGAAGGTCTTGATACATTTTTGTTGCAACAGGATGAATAGAGTAACGTGACTTATGTGCTTCATCTAGAATCCTTGACCTGATGTCCCCATTTTGTGGAACCCACATTCGACCATATTGAATCTTAACCCCAAATTCATTTTCTTCTAGATTCTTAACTTGACCAAAGATTCTTTCGAGTCCCACATTTGCTTCCTTTAATCCTTCCTTCTGTGCATCCTTAAGCTCATTCAGGAAATCTGGTGTTATTATCAAACTATAAGACTTAATTTGTATAGCAGAGTGTTCTGTCTTACGACTTAAAGCATCGGCAACCACATTGGCCTTGCCCGGGTGATACAAAATCTCACAGTCATAATCTTTAAGCAGTTCAAGCCATCTTCTTTGTCTCATATTCAAGTCTTTCTGTTCAAAGAAGTATTTTAAGCTTTTATGATCTGTGTAAATTGTACACTTGACTCCATATAAATAATGCCTCCAAATTTTTAAAGAAAATACCACAGCGGCCAATTCCAAATCATGTGTAGGATAATTAGCCTCGTGGGTTTTCAATTGTCTTGAGGCATATGCTATTACCTTTCCCCTTTGCATAAGTACACAACCCAAGCCTAGATAAGACGCATCTGAGTACACAACCATGTCTTCATTACCATCCGGTAATGCTAAGATAGGAGCTTTAGTTAATCTCTTTTTCAATTCATCAAAAGCTTGGACCTGAGTTGGACCCTAGTCATATTTTACTTCCTTCATAGTCAATTTTGTCAACAGTGTAGCAATCCTTGAGAAATCCTGAATAAATCTTCTGTAGTAACCTGCTAATCCGAGAAAGCTACGAACTTCCGTTGGTGTTTTCGGAGGATTCCATTTCATTATTGCTTCTACTTTAGCTGGATCCACCATTATACCTTCTGGACTAATGATATGACCTAAGAACTGCACTTCTCGTAACCAAAAAGCACATTTAGAGAACTTAGCGTAAAGCTTTTCTCTTCTTAGCATTTCAAGAACTTCCCGTATGTGACAAGCATGGTCACCTTCACTATTTGAGTATACCAAGATGTCGTCAATAAACACAATCACTGATCGGTCTAACATAGGTCTGCACACCCGATTCATTAAATCCATAAACGCCGCAGGAGCGTTTGTTAATCCGAAAGACATCACAAGATACTCATAATGTCCATAACGTGTGCGAAAAGCTGTCTTCGGAATATCTTGTTCTCTTACCTTTAGTTGATGATACCCTGATTTGAGATCTATTTTAGAAAGCCAACTTGCCCCTTGCAATTGGTCAAATAGATCATCAATTCTTGGTAGCGGATACTTATTCTTTATTGTAAGCTTATTCAATTCCCTATAATCAATACACATTCTCATGCTTCCGTCTTTTTCTTTACAAACAACACTGGTACACCCCAAGGTGACACACTTGGTCGTATAAAACCTTTGTCTAGAAGGTCTTGTAGCTGGGTCATTAATTCTTTCATCTCTGTTGGAGCCAGACGGTATGGTGTCTTGGCGACAGGTTGAGCTCCTGGCACAACATCAATTTGGAATTCGATTTCCCGATCAGGTGGAATTCCTGGCAAATCCTCAGAAAATACATCAGGAAAGTTACACACCATGGGTACGTCTTCCAATTCTTTTACCTTAATTTCTTTGTCAATAACATAGGCCAGATAAGCCCCACACCCTCGCCTCATAAATTCACTTGCCTTAATCATCGAAATGACTTTAGGCGCGTTAAACACTTTATCCCCGTAAACTGTTACTGAACTCCCATTAAGAGCCGTTAAGAAAATCATTTTTCGTCGACAAACAATGTTAGCCTCATGTTTGGCCAACCAATCCTTGCCCAAAACTACATGCCCAAAACTACATCAAAACCTCCTAAAGTAATCACAAACAACTTAACAGGGAATCTATGACCTTCTATATCAATATAACAATCATCATCAATGGCCTCCGTTACTCTAGTGGATTTACCCAGAGCAGTTTCTATATTAAAGGCATTTTCTATCTTTTTAACATTAACACGCAGTTTATCGCAAAAAGTAATAGCCACAAAGCTCATACTTGCACCAGAATCAAATAGCACTGAAGCAGGGATATCGTTAATCAAGAATGTACATGTCAACACATCCGGGTCTTTATCTGCTTGATCCTTAGTCATAGTAAAGGCACGAGCTTTTGCCTTTTGCTTATCACCTCCCTTGCTACTTTCAGGTTAGCTGGCTTCAGTAGGCATTATCTTTGGTTTAAAACAATTCTTGCACACATGACCGATTCCACCACAATTATAACATTTTGGCATACTAGGACAATTATTCGAGAAATGTCCAGTTTTTCCACAACGGTAGCACAAAGTAGTCCCCATCCGACATTCTCCCCCATGTTTCCTTCCACACTTAGGGCATGTTTCAAATCCTTCCATTTTAAACCTTTTCACAGGGGGACCTGGTTTGTCATTTTGGTTTCTTTTAAATCTAGATGACCACTTTTGCTTAGGTTCTTCCTTTATTGGTTCAGCTTCCAACACATCATCCCAGACAATACCGCTAATCTCTATGGCCGATTCAAAAGTTCTGGGAGCATGCACCTTTACATGTGTTCGAACTCTAGGTGGTAGTCCTTACACATATAACTTCATCCTACGTTCCTCCGTGTTTACCAAATGAGGAACCAGTCTTGACATTTCATTAAATTTTGACTTATATTGCCGATGATTCATACGTCCAGCTTTCAAAGTCAGAAATTCCCGTTCGATTTTATCAATTTCATTCTTTGGACAAAAATGTTTCGTAACCATTTCCTTCAAGTTCTCCCATTTCATGCCCTACACATCAGTAGTGGTCTTTGACTGCTTGACGGTGTTCTACCAATGTAGAGCTTCTTCAGTAAATGAATGAGCTGCAAATTTCACCGCTTGGTCTTCCCGGCATTCACTGATAGCGATAACCGTCTCCATAGCCGAAACCCAATGGCAGGTAGCCACCGCATCTTTCTTACCATCAAAGGGTGGAGGATTGCACCCTTTAGAAGCCTTGTAGTCACATCCTTTGGGTCCCTTAATACTTGAACCCTTGCCTTTATTATTGATGATCAATGCCTCGTCTTCATCTTCTTCTTTGTTAGAGCTGTCAGTTTTCTCTTTCTCTTTCTTAAATCCTTCATTAGTAGTTTCACCTTTGTTTTCAATTCTGGCTGCAGGTAACATGTCCTTTAAGATTTTACGGACTTCATTAGATATTGCCTTTATCACCACCGGTTCAAGCCTAATTTCCTCCTCTTCATTTTCTTCTTCAATGCTGACTTCAGTTTCCTCATTATTCACTGGTACTTCCTCAGTTTGCTTCTTATTTTTAGGTGGTTGGCCTCGACCTCTACCACGTCCACCTTCTCTCCCTTCGCCTACCATTTTAGTTTTCTGTACATATTGCAAACAACCACGTTTCAATCAAGGTAATAATTCAGGACGTAATAAGCATTGTAAATTGTTAATGACGCTGATCAGGTGTAATTAACTATTTACCTCACTTATAGGTTCTAAACATTCCAAATCATGAACACATTATCATTCGCAACTTCATACTACTTTAATCTACATCTTAAACATAACAAACCTCTAAGGTCATATGCTCATGGCATCAGGCAACCCTTGACGGGCATACTTATCATTCTGTCCCATTTTCAGTCTAAGTCCAGCCATTAGGGATGACCGGATCTCTCAAACTACGGCTCTGATACCAACTTGAGAGGCCCCGAGCCCCTCGGTTGGCAAATCATCATATCCATAGTCCTTAAACCATATTTACATTACTATAGCAGCGGAATTTAAGGTGATTACATACATAAAGTACACATATTAAACATAACCCACTCTTCTAACAGTCATATAATACAGCCAGTCTATGCCAGGGTAGTCTTCAACGCATGCCATGAGCCTTCCTGGTCTCTTTTCTCACACTAATCAACCTGATATGCATGTAAAACAAGTCAGCTTTATGCTGGTGAGTTCTAAGTTCATTTCTTAGAAAAATCCTTATTCATTCATGTCAACATATAGCATAATCCAAGTACATAACATACCTGTTCTCATATCAAAATTTCATAACATACATAGCATCATAACATAATTACATAACATACATATCATCATAACATCATTCATACGGTGAAGGAACTTCACCGTCAACTACTGACCCTGAAGTCAAACAGGCTTGTGCAGCACAAGACTCTTAAACTATCAACCCGAAGTCGATAACTTACACATGCATAAGATTTCTTCAACTAGCGACACACAGTCGGCAGGCCCGTGTTTCCACAGGACTCTTTAAACATCATAAGCAAAAGCGGCTCCTTTCACCGCTGTGCTCAGGTTCTGCCCAACCGCAGCTGGCAAAACCATAATTCCTCCTCGACCTCAGTCGAGTGTCTTACATTTCCTCCTCGACATCAGTCGAGTGTCTTAGACAAAAATAATCATTTCTTTCTCAACCGCAGTTGAGACTTTAAAAACATTCGTTATATCTCAGCTGAGATTCTTAAAATCATTCACTTCTCAACCATCGTTGAGACTTAATATATTCTTTACATCTCAGCTGAAATTCTTAAAATCATTTACTTCTCAACCGTAGTTGAGACTTAAAACATTCTTTACTTTAAAACATTCTTTATCTGAAAACGTACTTTTCCTGAAATCATGCTTTACCTGACCATAATCAGGTTAAAATCACTTTCATACAATACTTTATACATACATACAATCATTTTCATAAAAGAACTTTATAACATGCATATCAGCCCAAAATGATACAACATTTAAAACAGGGCTATAAGAACTCACTTGATATCTTACGGTAGCAAGATTCCTCGTAAACTGGTACTAATGGTGTAATTCTGCATTAGTTTACACTTAATAAGTTATTTATGTTTTAACCTACTGATTAGATCTTTCTGAACGTTCAATGTCAAAGACATTGCCTTGAAAATCATCAAATAGTTAATATTGTTGATTATAATGCTAAAACAGTTCCTAAACAGATTAATGGCTTAGAAATGATCAATCCTTATCATTGATTACCCAGATATCATGAAATATCACAATGTAGTCTTAGAATAGATTTCATAACCATGTTTAACATACTAATCTGACTGTTATCATAAACATCAGATAATCGTTCCAATGAATATGTTAATGATTGTGATTAGTTTGAAACACTTAGATTTAACCTTTGCATTTCAAAGATTAACCAAGCTAATCACCTACATTGTCATAATCAAATGGATTAAACCATTATAATCATAGTTGTGATTTCATGCAAACCGGGCATTACAACGGATCAAAACAAGGATTTAACCGTTAGAACATCGTGTTCTTCATTTCTAATCAATTCCTAGCCATCATCTAGGCAATAATCAACAATCCTATCTATGTCATTACGTTCAAAATCAAGATCTAATCAATCAAAATCACACTAGAATGTTAAAAACTAATCATTACCTAATCAGACGGAATTTTGCGGCTAAAACAACGATCAGGACTTGTAAACACGTTCCCTGGTGCGATCGGTGACTTCTGACAGCTTCAGAATAGTGATCTGATGAGAAAAGTTCGTCTGATGTTCGTCTGGTGGTGTTCTTGTTCGAGATATGTAAAAATGTTTGATCTTCATGAAATCTGATGAAAAATATCAACTTATTCCACCGCCCCACGCGTCGCGTACCGCGGCGAGAAGCCAAGAAGGGCTTCGCGTACCGCGAAGAAATCCGGAGGATTTCAGATATTTTGGTCCATCGCGTACCGCGAAGGATCCTCAACCTCTTCGTCGCGTACCGCGAGGTCCAAAAGTTCCATACTTTGAGATTTTTCTTCGTTTCGCGATTCTGGGCAATCCATAACTCCGTTTCGCGCACGGTTTTCGCCCACGTTCATCATTTCTCATGTACCATCAACCTGTAGTAATTTCAATTGTCAACTCAACGTGGATTTCATACACGATCAAATGTGCTAAATCTTTGATTGTTACACTTGCCAGTAGTTCCACCTGATCGGGAAATCGAATTCCAAATTGATGTTGTGCCAGGAGCTCAACCTATCGCCAAAGCACCTTACCATCTGGCTCCAACTGAGGCTAACATTGTTCGTCGAAGAAATATGATTTTCTTAACGGCTCTTAATGGGAGTTCATTAACGGTTTACGGGGATAAAGTGTTTAACGCGCCTAAAGTCATTTCGATGATTAAGGCAAGTGCATTTATGAGGCGAGGGTGTGGGGCTTATCTGGCCTATGTTATTGACAAAGAAATTATGGTAAAAGAATTGGAAGACGTACCCATGGTGTGTAACTTTCCTGATGTATTTTCTGAGGATTTGCCAGGAATTCCACCTGATCGGGAAATCGAATTCCAAGTTGATGTTGTGCCAGGAGCTCAACCTGTCGCCAAGACACCATACCGTCTGGCTCCAACAGAGATGAAAGAATTAATGACCCAGCTACAAGACCTTCTAGACAAAGGTTTTATACGACCAAGTGTGTCACCTTGGGGTGCACCAATGTTGTTTGTAAAGAAAAAGGATGGAAGCATCAGAATGTGCATTGATTACAGAGAATTGAATAAGCTCACAATAAAGAACAAGTATCCGTTACCAAGAATTGACGACTTATTTTGACCAATTGCAATGGGCAAGTTGGTTTTCTAAAATCGATCTCATATCAGGGTATCATCAACTAAAGGTAAGATAACAAGACATTCCAAAGACAGTGCTTCGCACACGTTATGGATACTATGAGTTCCTTGTGATGTCTTTCGGGTTAACAAACGCTCTTGCGGTGTTTATGGATTTGATGAATCGGGTGTGCAGACCCATGCTGGACCGATCCGTGATTGTGTTCATTGATGACATTTTGATATACTCAAAGAACGAAGGTGGCCATGCATGTCGTATCCGGAAAGTACTTGAAATGCTAAGAAGAGAAAAGCTTTATGCCAAGTTCTCCAAATGTGCCTTTTGGTTACAGGAAGTACAGTTCCTAGGTCACGTCATTAGTCCAGAAGGCATAATGGTGGACCCAGCTAAAGTAGAAGCGGTAATGATTCATAGCTTTCTCAGATTAGCAGGTTATTACAGAAGATTCATTAAGGATTTCTCAAGGATTGCTACACCGTTGACAAAATTTACTAGGAAAGAAGTAAAATATGACTGGGGTCCAACTCTGGTCCAAGCTTTTGAAGAATTGAAAATGAGATTAAACGAAGCTCCTATTTTAGCACTACCGGATGGTAATGAAGACATGGTTGTATACTCAGATGCGTCTTATCTAGGTTTGGGTTGCGTACTTATGCAAAGAGGAAAGGTAATAGCATATGCCTTAAGACAATTGAAAACCCACGAGGCTAATTATCTAACACATGATGTGGAATAGGCTGCTGTGGTATTTGCTTTAAAAATTTGGAGGTATTATCTATATGGAGTCAAATGTACAATATACACAGATCATAAAAGCCTAAAATACTTCTTTGAACAGAAAGACTTGAATATGAGACAGAGAAGATGGTTTGAACTGCTCAAAGATTATGACTGTGAAATTTTGTATCACTCGGGCAAGGCCAATGTGGTGGCTGATGCTCTAAGTCGCAAGACAGAAAACCCTGCTATACAAGTTAAGTCTTATAGTTTGGTGATAACACCAGATTTCCTGAATGAGCTCAAGGATAAAACGAATCGTTACCCGATCGGAAGGATTTTCAGTCACAGAACAACAATCAGATGTTGTAGAAACGTTCCCTAGCGCGATCCGGACGATCTGGTGGTTCAAAAACTAAGTTTGGGTGCTGGAAGTTCGAGTTGTTCGTCCCTGTGGTGAGTATGTTCGAGACAAAGAAGATACAAATCTGCTGCATGGAATTTTGATTTTGAAATCCGATCCTTTAAGCCGAACTAGTCGTCACGTACCACCAAGGAAGGTGAAATGGGGCTATATTTTGGACTCCTTGCGTACTGCCAAGGATCCTCAATTTAGCCTTGGCGTACCGCGAAGACTCCCGGAGTGCTATAACTTCGAATTTTTCTTCGTTTTACGATTCCGGAGAATCGGGAACTTCGTTTCTCGCACGGTTTTCGCCACATTCACGATTTTTCGTATACTTTCAAATCGTGATAATCAAAATCGTTCTAGTAACATGGATTTCAAGCACGATGACATGTGCTTTCAGTTAATGATGACGTAATCCTCGAACATGATTGTCACAACGATGGTTCCGAATGCTTCGGTGGAGGAGCTGCGGAGGTGTTGCGGAGGTGGATGGCGGTGCTGCGAAGGAGCTGCGGAGGTGCTGGGCGTGGGTTGGGGTGTCGCTCGACCGGATAGGGTTTTAAAGAAAAATAATTTTTTTTGTTTTTTATTTTCATTCATATGTACAACCAAACAGTTTTAACCGGTTCGACACTTAAACCATTCAGACAGACCCGTCTCTGAGAGATTAATTGTCCTGTGCGAATGCTAAAAATGGGCCCCTATTTGCGCGTGTGTGGTAATTAGTTTGAACTAAATATGAAGTGAGTTAATTTGTTATTTTGACCTAAATTTTAAATTGTAATGAGTTATTGAGTCAAATGTTTAAGGAAAAAAGTTTTTTCTTTTATCTTTTATAAAATTCGTAACTGGGTTAAATATATTCAACAAATTGGAATGAAAATTATATGTGTTTTGAGAGGCCCCGAACCCCGGGAGTCCCCTCGGTTGGTAAAATATCAAACGCATAGTCCTTAATCCAACTATACATTACTATAGCAGCGGAATTTAAGGTAACGACATAAAATATTGTACAAATACTAAAAAAACATTAACACATAACCCACATCTCTAACAGTTCTATAATATAGCCAGTCTATGCCAGGGTAGTATTCACCGTATGCCACTAGCCATCCTGTTATCCTTTCTCAAACTATTCAACCTGATATGCATGTAAAACAAGTCAGCTTTATGCTGGTGAGTTCTAACTTACATTTTTAATGAAACCTTTATTCATTCATATAATCACATAACGTAATTCAAAGACATAACAAACATGTCAACATAACATAAATACATAACATACATATCATCATAATATCAATCATATTGTGAAGAAAACTTACCATCAACTGCTGACCCGAAGTCAATAGGCTTGTGCAGCACAAGACTCTACCGAAGTCGACATGCTTGTATAAATACAAGACTCTATAACTATCAACCTGAAGTTGACAGCTCATCCATGCATAAGACTTCCTCAACTGGCGACACACCGTCAACAGGCTTGTGTTTCCACAAGGCTCTTTAACTATCAACCGAAGTTGACAGCTCATACCGGTACAAGACTTCTTTACATACATCATTCATACATAAGATGGGTTAAATCATTTAAACCATCATAAACATAAACACTTTTCTGCACCGTAGTGCTCAAATTCTGCCCAACCGCAGCCGGAACTTCAAAACCACATTTTCTACTCGACCTCAGCCGAGACTTTAAAAATCATTTATTTCTCAACCGCAATTGATACTCAAAACATTCTTTACACCTCAGCTGAGACTTTTAAAATCATGTACTTCTTAACCGCAGTTGAGACTTAAAACATTCTTTACACCTCGGCTGATATTTTTAAAATCATTTTCACAAAATAGGGCTATGAAGAACTCACCTGAGCTTAGTAAGGTACAATCTGCTAGCTTTTCTTCCTTTCCTTACTTTCTCACGTTCAGAATGATATCCTATTAATATGAATATATTATCATGATTATAACCTTATCATGAAGATGCTCAGATTTACGATGACCGCTCGGAATTTCGGCCTGTCGTAACTTTCATTCGGAGCTTTATTTCAAAATTTCACTTACACTCATTTTGATCATTTTTATCTCTGCATTCTTGTTATGCTTAAAGATTACTTATTTGCTCGGCTTAGATAAGTGTATTCACATACCCATTCATATCATTCAGAATTGCCTATAACATTACATGAACTTTACTTGTTTCCTTTCTTAGCTCCAACCATACACATAACCCTTAGATTATATAAATGTTCACACATGCTTTATAATCGCATAACATATAATGATACCAAACTCATGGTTACATACACACCCATACAACTCATTAATCCATTCACATGTGTTAAGATTCTCTTAACTGATTTTATGTACTAAAGGAAGGACTAAAGGAAGAAAATGTGAAACACTTGGATTTAACCTAGCCTTTGAAGGAATGATCAAGACAGTCACGAGTTTGGAATAACAATCTGATGTTATGATAACAATCAGATTGGCACATTGAATATGATTATTAATCCTATTCTAATGTCACATTCTTATGTTTCATGATACCTAAGTGATCAATAACAAGGATTGACTATTCCTAAGCCAAACATTCATCTAGAACATGTTTCAGTAAGATAATCAGCAATAATATCTATTTGGTTAATCTTAGAACCTCCTGATTATTCTAATGAGTCATCAACTTTATATTAGGAACCTGAATCAATATAGGTTCCCACATTATCATACATTGTATGATCTTACATTAAAACAACTAATTAGAGAACCGATATCAGTTTGATGACTCAGAATGCAATATCCTTGACATTAAACGTTCAGAAAGATCTAATCAGTAAGTTAAAACATAAATAACTTATTAAACATAAATCTCATGTGAGTTTCATATAACTGCCTTTGAACATACGATATGTATCACTGTTATCTATGTGATTTCATATGAACTTGTGATGAATTCGTAAGATTTCATGCGATTTTGCCTGTAACTCTCTATCATAGTATCGAAAAAGTCCTGATCTCCTGAACTGTATCTGGTGAACCCATGTGGGGCCGAACATGGAACATTGATAGTAATATCGGCTGACAACCCATTTGCTGGGAGGATTGCATCTCCCCTGGTGTGAATGTTTGTTACATGTTTCCGAAGTCCGCTTAATGTTAGTGATAGACATTAAGATAATGAGGCATTAAGATATTTACCGACATGTGGTATCTTTGTAAAATCGTAGATTCGTCCGAAAGGAACTAGATATGGGTCCCATGGTTATCTTTGAAACTGTATATCAAAATTTGCATATCATATCATAATGTGTAAAACAATCATTACGAACTAACCAGCTTTGTGCTAACTTTTCAAACTCAACATTTTTGCAGGTAGACAGTGGCGGTAAGTGAGATTGCACTTCAAGCACTTGTAATTCAATAAATTAGTTTGTAAACGATAACTACTGGTTTGTAATAACGATACCCTTGTAATGTAATATCTTTAAGTTAATATGAGTGTTGTGATACTGGATCAAGTAAGTTGCACTTCATCTCATAAAAATCCCCACTATTCTTCCGCAACCATCTTAGATTGATCAATGACATCATCAACGGGTGATGAGAGGTGGGGGTGTGATAATCGTCATCACCATCCACTGTCATCACCATCAATCGCCCTCTCGCCCCAACCCGTCGTCCTCTTGCCCTTCCTCCGTCGACGCCATCACCATTGCCTCCACCCGCGGCCGTCGAGCCCCCACCGTCTCCCTCACATCCCTTGATCGTCTAACCTTCACCATCGCACCATCACAAAACCCTAGTTTGGTTGTGGTTCGATGGTGTAGTGGCTATTGATTCATTCTGTCGACCAGTAAGTCAGTGGGTGGTGGTGGTCGTCGAGCAGTCAATGGGTGGTGGTGGTCGTCGAGCAGTCAATGGGTAATGGTGGTCGTCGAGCAGTTAGTGGGTGGTGGTGGTCGTAAAGCATTCAGTGGGTGGTGGTGGTCGTCGAGCACTCAGTGGGTGGTGGTGGTCATTAAGCGGTGGTTAGTGGTTGTATGAAGCCATTAAGATGTACCATCCTTCTTCTCTTTTCTCATTCAGACTCCATCTCAAGTCTGAACCATTCAGACATTGTTTCAGACATTCTACCCCATTCAGATGTGTTTTTTTGCACCAAACAAACTGTCTGAATCTAAACCATTCATATTCTGACCAATTCATATGCTACCAAACAGCCCCTAACTCTCTTGACCAAACCAATCTCCTATAAGTCCAAAGAAGTACCAGAAGAATATTATTATCCATCGGAAGTTGTTAGTATTTGGAAGGTATAATCAACATTAGGAAGATTGAATACTTCAGAATGATAACTCTGTTCTTCTGATAACCAGAAAGATGACAAAACTTCCTACGACTGCAACATATTACAGGCCTCAATGATCTGAATGATCAGTATCTGACGAATGCCTTTCGATGATAGAAGACAATGCTTCCGAAGATCAGATCACATTGCAAGCCTCAATGATTTGAATGATCAATATTCAACTAATGTCTTCCGGTACAAAAGAACATCGGAAGGTTCCCAAGCCAAATAGACCTTTCGATATTGTAACAATAATCTTCTGAAGATCAAGCTTGGAGATTGTGTAACCTTTAAGATTTTTAGTAATAAATTCGATTACGAATTGTGTTATTGTTAACAAAATAAAGTTCATGAAGAATTCTTAAATTTATATAGTAATCATAAGTATTATTATATATTTCATACAAATTTTAAAGTTTAATAGAATCTAAATGATAAAATTATTAAAATCATAATTCAAACCTTTTAAGTAATTTATATTTTTAGCTTTGTTATATAAATACACACACATACATATATATATATATATATGTATGTATATGTATATGTATGTATGTATAAATAAGTGTGTGCTTGTGTGTATAACAACATGTTATACATAAATTATCAATAAGATATAAGGTAAATTAAATTTATCAAAATATCACAATTTAAACAAGTTTTAGATAAGAACTTCTAAATCTATAAAGTTTCATGAAAAAAAATTCTAAGTAATAATACTAATAGTTAGTTGTTAAAAGTTTTAGCAAGAGTTTATAATATAAAATGATAAAACTTGAATTAGAGGAGCTAAATTTGTAAGAAGATGTAATTAATGCAATCAGACAACTCAAAGGACTAACTCTGCCAATAAGCCACTCTCTTCATCTTTCCCCTCATCCAGCAACGGAACCTAACTCGGAAACCCTTTGCGTGACCCGACTTGTTAACAGTTCACAATCACGCGTCATAGATTGATTACTCCCAAGTATGGAAAGATCATATATGCGTAAAGTGATCCGATCATCAATTATGGTCAAAATTACTGCTCATTAATGCGTAAATTAGTTCCAAAAATACAAGAAAATCAACCGTAAATATAATCTATCTGAACCTGTATAAAAATCGATTACATCAATTCATTGGCTTCCTTTAATCAATTTTAAACTCTCTGAACAATTCCCACGAACGTGCAAACATTACCATTGATCATTTGGACTTACAAACTCAAACAGTAGTTGGCTCAGGTTCATACTCTCAGACATTGAATCCTTCAACTGTTGTGAGTGTTTCATACCTCAATTCATTCGATTTTCAATCACAAACAAAAGCCCTGTGTTTATTTCTAGAATCGGAATGATAATGGAACTAATTGGATGGAAATGGAACTAGGGTTCTTCGAGCTTTAACCGATTTAGGCGTGTCCATTATTAGATTTTATTACTAATGAAGGTGGAGCCTTACTAGATGGTTATTCAAATGCAAATAGGCCTTAGGTGACCCATAGGCGCGAGTTCGAAACTCGGCTTTGCCGATTTTACCATAAGTATTAAATTAATTTGATTAAATATATATACTTAAGACTTAAAGTTTCTTATAAACATAATAAACAAATGTTCTACTTTTTTGACAAATATAAGGATAAGGTTTAATCATGAAAACTAATTTAAGATTTATTTTAAATAATGTCTTGAAGAAATAGTAAATAAATTTTTACAATATTCTTATTCCAAACAAAATATTTTACACAAAATGATATAAATTATATTATTTACAAAACAAATAACAAAATCTATAAGTAAAATAAAGTTTATAAATAAAGTCCTATTATTATTTAATCTTAGAAAATAATAATTTAAAAACATAAACATGTTTTATTTGATTAAAACATTTTATTTAAATAAAATTTCTAAAACTATAGTTCGTTTTAAACATCTAAAAGACCCAAGTATTATATGAACAAAATATAGAATGAACTTATATAATTATTCTAAAAATATTATATAATCATTCAATACAAATACTTATAGATATTTTAGAAATACTTTGAAAGTTATCAATAATATTTATATAATAAAATCTTTATAATCTATAGCCTTTAAAAGGTTACGTTTATAAAATATGTTACGAAATCACTAAATTAATATTATAATTATCATATAACTTCAAAATATTTAAAATAACAAATGTTTTGATATAAATTTAATATGGAATAATTATATATACGTATGTATGTGTGTGTGCGCACGCGTGCGTGCGCACATGTATATTTATAATTGTTGTAAATGACTATATAAATATTCTATAATTTTTAACTATATTTAAAGATAGTAATAACCATTATCATTTACACACAAATATAATTTCTAGGATTTTAGAAACATTAACAAACCTAATAAATAAGTAGAATAATTACAAGAATTTTTTAGAATATTTATTCAAAATAATAAATAGATATTTCCAAACTGCCCTTCAAACTTAGACTAAACATTATTGACTTTAGACATATTAAAATTTCATAGAAACCTTAAACTTAAAACAATGCTTGTACTGTAAGATACTAAGACTTTACATTACATATACATTAGGGTGAGGTGTGTTATTCCTACTCCCCAAACACTACTCAAACTCAAGACATACTTGGACAAGGATAGGTATAAACAAGTGAGTTAATTCTCACTTCCTCTTTTAATTTTGTAAAGCTTTTTGAGATGTCACATATGTCAATATACAAAAGTATGTTTATTCATAGAGTCAAAACATATGCATGATGCAAATTTATAGACTTAGTAGACTTGATTTAAGTTCTATGTGAAGCTATGTGCTTATTTGCAATTTAAGATTTAGGATAGAAGTCATTTCATATTTCAAACATATACATGTACATAGAAACCTAAGATTGTGGCTACGTTCTTCGCAATGACTTTTGTCTTGTGTAGAAAAGGGTGAAATGTACACAAACACAAACATTTGATTTACATTACTTAAGTCAAAGACCTAGCTAGTCTAGATTTAAGCTTTGTAACATCACTTGGTTGGAGTCTTTGTTTGTGCTTATACTTGATACATGAAATTACATATGCCTTTAGATCTAGCTCTATTTAGTTTATTAGTTTTGCATCTTTTTATACGTATTATATTTAACTGTTTTGATGTGACATCCCAACTCTCAAAACATCACATTTTAATTAAATTTGCGGCATTACAAAAGTGGTCCTAGTTTCAAGAACATTTAACTTTAATGAAGTTAATTTAAAACATTTTTTTCCTAAGTATAAGGATATCATATCTTATTCACATGACATTTACACAAAATATAGTTTTAAAACACCATATAAATAACATTTCAACATGTTTGAAACAAAGTTCGGTTCTACATCCCAAAATCCATGCTCGATCATGATTTCATAGCCAACCTATTTTTGACCTGAAAACACCAAATTTAATCAAGTGTTGGTTCATAGGAATTAGGTGAGTTTACCCCCCCCCCATCGACCCTAGGAATCAATTCTATAAAAAAAATGAAAATACGGAAAAATTTCATTTCCCGGCTTATGGTAATCCAGCCCCGGCGTACCATACTGTGATGAGCATACAGTACGCCCCCTACAACAATTTTTCTCCTTTTTTCGCGTTTTTATTACCCAATACAAATTCAAAGCATTCTGGGGTGTCAAAATACTTTTAAAATTCAATATATTACATTTCTAACCATATCAATAATTATAATTTCATCATTTTCAAAGTAATCAATCTCAGTTGATTTCCAAAATATTCACTAATGGGTCAAATTAACCCCATTCAATTGACTTAACCATTTTCAGCCCACCCATATGTGGATTACCCCCAATGCCACATCAACATGGACTTAAATGACAAATATGAATGCCATTTCACTATGGTCTTACATGAGAAACACCAATGCCATTTCATTATGGACTGATATGACAAACACCAATGCCATTTCACTATGGACTTACATATCAAGCACCAATGCCATTTCATTATGGTCTTACATGAAAAACACAATCCATTAGGATTTCATTATTAATTTGTGTCATTTCATATATCTAACATTTCATGACACATATGGTCAATTTACCAATCAATTCATCACAATTACTACGTCAATTACAAGTAGTTACACCAAATCAAATTCACATTACACATAAAGCACTCGTATGTCTTATGGTTGCATATTAGTGAGTAGGTAACTCACCTTGGCCCTTAGTAGTAATTGGGTAAATCACTTCCTTTCCGGGTCTTTGATTAGCAACTTCACCTCCTATATCACACAATTTCACATAAGCATACAATCTAGTAGCTAATCACCTAATTCTTCAATTTGCATCCAATTTGAACCATTTGTTAACAAAAATATCATATTAACTTCAAATTCATTTTCTTCAATCAAACTCTCATTCTTTTATGAAGTTGACCAAAAATTAACTATTTGGCATTTCATCAAACACTTGATGTGCAGGAATTTATCCACACACTCAAATCTATTTTCTAAACTTACAAAATTCATATTTAATTTCAAAATCAATCATTTCATCAAAAACCCATTTGAAATCAGAATTTATTTATCAAACTCATATTTCATTGTCATTCAAAGTGTATATGAACTATCACTAGTCCATCTAAACATTCAAAACTTCCCTAACAAAACCCATCTTACAAACTTGTAATCATATGCAAATGAATATGAGTTTAGTTATTTTACTTGATTCTAAGTATCCTAATATCATAAACCAAATAAGAACTAACAATTTTGGGTTTTTACTCTAACCCATCCCACACCCATGGAGCCCCAAAAAAATTATCATCAAAATTATTTAAATAACTTATTAATGTGTAGTATAATGTGAGTAGAACACAAATTTATAATTGCATTCAAAATCAGGGCATCCAAGGTGTGTCAATTTAACTCGAAGAGCCAAGTTTCTTCTTGGTTCATCTTGCTTCACGTTTGCCAGAGAAAAAGAGGAGAAGAATTTGATTATGACTTCTCCCTTGTTATATTTAGTTGAGTTTGTCCATTTGGCAAATTTACCCCCTCTAGTTCTAACTTTCTTTTAACTAACATATTTTCTACTAGTAGTTAATATTTAAGAAGTTAACCCACTAGTTAATATAAATTCCACTTAACATACACAACATAATTATTTATGTACTTAATTCATATTGGGTCTTTACATTTGAACTGCTCACTAACTATGCAAATAACTGCCCTTTTATTTTACATATGTAACAGGTTAAGGTGAAGACACATGACGAGGACATAGATTAGGTTTGAAGGATTTGGTTGATTAAAAATATTGTTTAGTATTTTTTTTTAAATCGTCATGAACTCTTGTATGTTATTACACGTCATTGGATGCTTTGTTGAATAATTTAATATGAATGTTATAAATATTGAAACCTTAACATAGCACACGAGCATTTAAAAAATCAAATTCGTGCCTAGATGTATTCCGTCATCGACGGGGTGTGACAGATTGCTCAACAGCTTCCGATACAAAGACTTCTAAATACTTTCATATGCTGATGCTGCTTTCATATTGAAAAAATATCCAAAGTTGCTATCTGTAACATTTGTACATTTAGTCATGGTAGTCGTAAACATTGTTAGAACAATGCGTATTCATGTCAAATCAGTCAATGTGATTCATGTGTTCATAATGTGCTTGTGTGTTAGGATCTTGATTATTTAGGAACAAGTATGTATTATTTATTTACAGTCGATTACGCTATGCAAGAACAGTATTGTATTATATCGAAACAGTGGTGGGACGGCGTCAGATAAGGCAGGTGGCTGGACTCTGGGGTATGCCCTATACATATACTGCGTTCGGTGTAATGGGATAGTGTTAGTGCGTATTGTTTAGACGAATATTATGACAATCAATTAATTAAACAAAAATCGTAATACGTAAGCAAGACTGAGTATAGTTATTGGTGACGATCCATAATGATACGAATGTTGAACTTATAATTATGATTAAACGGCTTTAAATAAATAATACGATGGGAAAACGTACGCGATTGCGGGTATACACGTAATTGTATCTGTTTAACGATCAGTCAACACACGAAGAGTAAAAATAATTAAAATATATTATTTTACATTTTTACAATTTTGAAACTCATCAAAATGATGAGAATAATAATCCTTTTTTATTTAAAACGCGTAAAATGCGCGTTACTTTCCGGAAACGCGAACCGAGCAACCAAAACGAACCCGAATACCACTCGGACTATAAAAGCCTTAAAGAAGGCTATTCCTCTCATTTATTACCAGCCAAACTCTCTCTCTCTCTAAAATTCGTTCTCCAACCTCTCTCTAAAAATCCAAGCTTCAATCGCGCATATCTTCTTCGTTTCTCCACGGATTTGGGTGTTCTTGGCGTCCACGCGAAGCTCTCGACATTCCCTACACGAAAGTACAAGAGATCTGTGAATTTAGCCGGCCAAAATCAAGGTATTGATGCTTGAAAAACACAAAAATTAGGGTTTTTGGTGTGTTCATGTTAATCAACATCATAACCGGTCTAGGATTGTAGTATTATTGATTTTATACTTTCGGGATTGAGTCTGGAACAACAGCAACACAAACACAGGCTCTGGATATCGTGGATGCTCAATGGTGATGATGCAGGTCCGACAGGTTCGGCGGTGGTCATGAGAGCCGAACCCTAATGGGGTGACGAACCTTTGCACGAGAGGCGAACCCACACATGAGCCGAACCCTTGTGATCGAGCGAACCATCCTCATCCGACGAACCATGTCTGATTCGCGAACCCTTGCAACTAGATGAACCCATGCACGAGATTGCATGGACGAACCTATGCATCACCACCGGGAGCCGAACCTTTTAGATTCACGAACCATTAGTCGGACGAACCCCAGTCGAACCTTAGAGCCACGAACCTTCCATGCATGCATCACGAACCTTCCTTCCCGAACCATGTTCATGAACCTGTTGCCATGCTGGGCGAACCATTCCCCTGCCCGAACCTTCTGTGAACTCAGTAATGCAACGAACCTATCACTTGAGCCGAACCCAAGCCTTGCGGCGAGCCTAGCTTCTGCAAACCTAAAGGTTCGCTGCCATGGTGCGGAAACCATGAATTGTTTCGGCCCAACCCAATTCTATACGGCCCAACTTCATTAGCAATCGGCCCCATAGATTAAACCAAGCCCAATTGAGATATATCGGCCCATTATGATCTTTAACTGGCCCAATATTATCCTTGGAACCTTACATGGCCCGTATACATATTGGTTGGCCCAACACCACATCCAATAGGCCCAGTGTTAACCTAAGAGGCCCATGGACTTTTGTATAAGCTACCATGGTTTAATGGGCTCAAGGCCCAATGCTTGGCCACAACTTAAAGTAATTGTGAATTTATCTCATTCGGGTTAAGTTTATAACCTAACATAATTATGAGATCAATTCATAATTCCTAACGACTTAAAACAATTTGATCATCTTTTCAATTTACATGCTAAACATCGGTTATCAAGATCATCAACACTTATCATTTTATGCATAAGATTTGTGCATAAAAGAATATGACACATTCGATTTATGAATCAAATATCAATCTCGTAACTCAATCATGACTTTCAAGTTCATACAACGTTTCCAAACATGAGAGCAAGTTATTCAAAAGGTTAATCAAGTTCAAGTTAACACAAGTCAATCAATGAATCAAAGTCTATACAATCATAAATCTTATATCTTATGTATGATTACAATGATATAGGAACCAATTAGAAGTCTTGTTTGCTACTTGCTACTTGTTATAGTTCAGAGTCTACTGCAGACAGGTGAGAACATTAGCCCCTCTTTTACCGTTTTTCAATTGTTTTGGGGTGGAACACGTGATCAAATACACTATGTACACTTGTGTTTCATTATACAAAATGTATGCTATTCTTCAAACATTACATGTTCATGGTACAAATTCATCAGATTATTCAACTGTTTCAAAGGATTTTATCAACTGTAAAACACTTTCTATTAAAGAGGTTTTATAAAGTTTCCTTGAACTGTTTTATATCAGTTTTACTCGAATGGTTTTATAAATGACAAACACTTTTAAATAATGTGACTTATAAACTCTTTTACTATAAACTCGTGTTTTTGAAAATAATCTTTTATAAACCTTGTTACTATACTAGGACACTATCCTATGTACTCAATCAAGGGTTTCAAAACAAGGTATTCAAACAATGGTATTCATGGTGATGTTCAAACAAAGGATTCATTTCATGGTGTTCAAACAAAGGATTCAATTCATGGTATTCAAACAAGGTTTTCAAATCATGTTATCAAATAAGGCATTTAATCATTGGTTTTAAAGCAAAGTTCAAAAGCATGGTGTCCACTGTTGTGAACAAACTTATAAACACATCAAGTTTCATATTCATTAGCGTTAGTACTGGGTGATCACAACAAGGGAAAGCGGACACATTTGGGACATACCAAAACGGAGTTAGCTTTTAAATTTGTTTTATAAGCTAACTGCAGGTTTGGTTTCATTATGGTTTTATCAAAACTGCTGATGCATTATCTAACTCCAAACGTAGTTTGGGACTTGATTATATGTTGGCTTCATTAGTAAATAGTCTTTGGACTGTTCGCACACGTTTGACATACTTGATGTTAGTTTGGGTTGCAGCTCATCCATGTAATTTATTTATTGCTTTAAACTTATGCCTTACAATGCAAATTCATGTTTACAAATGTTAAACCTATTGTTCTCACCAACTACTTTTGTAGTTGACAGTTACTTTTCACGTGTTTCAAGTAATCAGGTGTAAGATATTCTAAGGACAACTAAGGAGACCGTTTAAGATAGAACAAGATGAAGAAACATGTTAGGATGGATTTAGAAACAAACTAAAATTCTGAATGTTTATTTGTCTTGTTTGAAGTCTTATTTTGTAAACTATATTTTGGGTCTGTAGTTGTCATTCTTTTGGTAGATAGATTGTCTGTAACTAAACAATTATCTAAACACTATGAAACTTAGTAATCCATTGTGGTTGTTCTTATTCAATACTTGTGCATGATTCAACTATTCATACGTCACCACGCCGTGGATTCCGCACGCGGCGCAGGGGGTGTGACAGGTTGGTATCAGAGCCAAGGTTGTAGAGAGCTAGGAAAAACCCAATACTTAATGACCTAGACTATAACCTAAGCTACACAATAGGATAAGTGTTATAGACTTGAGGATACTTAGGATCTAAGTAAACTTAAGTAAGCATTAAGTCCATATTAAGCTTGAAAGATCTTAGGGATATTTTTCTAAGATTAGATATCGAGTCAAGGAATTTGAATCGGAATTCTATAATTTTAGAAACCGAATTAAATTTCTCACACATATTCATTTAAGGATTTCAGAGGCAAGGATCTGTATTCTTAGTATCCTTGATCTGAAATTCTCAATCAGAGTTCATTAAAGGATTTCAAAGGCAAGGATCTGTATTCTTAGTATCCTTGATCTGGAATTCACAATCAGTGTTCATCAGAGGAATTTAGAGGCAAAGATCTGTATTCTTAGTATCTTTGATCTAAAATCCTTATCATGTTCATCATAGGAATTTAGAGGCAAAGATCTGTATTGTTAGTATCTTTGATCTAAAATCCTTGTCATGTTCATCAGAGGAATTCAGGGGTCAAGATCTATAATCTTAGAATCTTTGACCTGAAATCCTTATCATGTTATCATTATCAGGTATTCATTATCATAGGGACTTCATAACTTAGAATCTGTGTAACAGTATTCTTTAGTTGAAGTTCACACAGGAGATCATTATACTCAATACTGTAAGTATTGAGAACCTAGGTTAATTAACCTAGGACACACATACTAAAACCTAAGGTCTTAATTTCAAGTAAATTAAGAACCATGGTTTGCACATTCATAATCATAATCAAGGAACAAGAGACAAACATGAATCAATCATAATTAAGCAAGAGTTGGAATTTTAGCTCCAAATACAAACGGCGGATTAACGCTGACGTGCTGCGGTAAGTGGTGGGCGGTGAGAGCTAGCCCTATATATAAGCTTATTTTGGTATGTCAGGGGAATCCGGCGTTCATATTTGAAGAAAAGATTCGGGAGCCACTGAAATCATTGGACATTAGTCAAACATATGAGATACAATCATTGGTGAATCAAATCATTGTGCTATTCAAACTTGGATGAGTCAAACATTGCGTGTGAATCAATCAAGTTGTGAACATTCTTTCAATGTAAACCTTAAGTAAAATTCTTAAGTGATTACATCATTAGTATTTACTAACATAGTTTAACAAGAAAAATGTAGAGCACACATATGATTAGTTCTACATGTTAACGAGTGTTAGTAGGTGCATACATAATTCAAACATAGTTCAATCATGGATTCAATCATAGTTCAAATTGATCAAAGATCATGGGATTCTTGATCAATGGAACATACATGGAAATCAGTACAAACATGTTGCCAAATGCTAGCAAGGACATGATCGTGGTATATCGAAGCGGTGGTGGGATGGCGTCTGGGCTGGCAGTTTGCTTGACCCTTTCGTATGCCCTATATATAAGCTATCCTCGGTATATCGGGAAAGTGTCAGTGTGTAGGTTTGGTGGAGTGAGATCATGGGACATCATACACATTCACATGAGAAGTATGCTAATGAGCTGATTGCTTATACGTGTACATGCTTATATTACAATTGAATGATAATACTAGTAGTATGGATATATTACTAACTTTATCATGAAAAAAATTCAATTGTATCCTTCCTCATTACTGACCCACTTGTGGCTTCTATTCGTAGAATGCCTCCCTGACGTGATCCTAACGGAGGGGGTTCGACAAGTGGCAACGATGATGAGATCAACAAGACTGCCCGAGCCATCGCTATACATATAAGAGATGTCATTTTGGGCATGGTCACTGATATCACCAAGAATCTTCGGGGAGTACCAGTGATTCAGCAAACAACTCAAACACTCACAACACCGGAACTGCTACTTTCACTTTCAAACACTTCAACGATGCTAAGCCTCCTAAGTACTCTGGTACAGAAGGAGCTACCGGCCTACTGCAGTGGCTGGAGAGCATCGAGGATATTCTCGACTTCACTGGATGTCCTGAAAATCTGAAGGTCAAGATGGCCTCGAGCGCTTTTCACAAAGGCGCACTCACCTAGTGGAATTCTGAGAAGAACACCAGAGGACGGGAAGTCGCATTAGCTTTACCGTGGGACGGTTTCAAAAATCTACTTGTGGAAAAGTTTTGTCCACGTCATGAACTGAAGAAGCTTGAGGTTGAGATGTGGAATCTGGCCCAAGACAGTGGTGAGAACGCGAAGTATACAACTCTTTTCCATGAGTTGTGCATTCTGGTGCCACACCTGGTTACTCCTCTATCCCGCAGGATAGAAAAGTACATTGAAGGTTTACCTTTAGTTGTCAGGGGAACTGTGATGGGGAATAACCCCACTACTCTAGAGGAGGCAATTCAGCTTGGTGCTACCCTAACTGAAGAATATGTTAAGTCTGGGGTGCTCACCCGAAAGGGGTACAAGAGAGCACAGATTGATGAGGGCAAGAAGCCTGAACAGCACCACCACAAGAAGAAAAAGCAAAAGACAATCAAGAACTTTGCAGCCCTGACGGCAGCTACACCCACTCATGCCACACCCATTACATCTATGCCACAACCTGCAACAGTCAGAAAGCCCTATACTGGCACGTACCCACTGTGCAACAAATGCAATACCATCATCTACCCAACACTCAATGCAAAAAGTGTCTCAAGTGTGGACGGATGGGACACTTGGCAGCTACATGCCGATCTGCTCATCTTGCTGCTGCCACAACTGCTACCACTACCACTACCACTACTGCTACAGGTGGAAAGGCCTGTTATAACTGTGGAGCAGAGGGACACTTCAGAAACCAATGTCCCCGTATCAACAACAACACTGCTACTGCTCGTGCCTTGGTTATCGGAGCTGCCGAAGCACGCGAAGAACCAGCAGTTGTCACGGGTACATTTCTCCTTAATGGTCATTAATCATATTTGATTTTGGTGCTGATAAAAGCTTTATCTCTGCTCATACTGCTTCTTTGTTTAACATACAACCATCTATACTTACTGCTCCTTATACCGTAGAAGTAGCTGATGGTAAGACCATACTTGTAGATTCTATAATACATGGTTGTGAATTAAGATTAAACGACCATCTTTTTCTCATCGATCTTATTCCTATGACACTCGGGAGCTTTGAAGTTGTGATAGGAATGGATTGGTTGTCTAAAAACAATGCCGAAATAGTATGTTCGGAGAAACTTATTCGGATCCCTCTACCGACCGGCGAAACGATGAGAATCTATGGCGAGAAACCCTGCCACGGATTGAAGATTGTGTCGTGCATCAATGCTAGGAAGTACCTGAGGAAGAAATACTACGTGTTCCTGGCTCACGTGGTAGAAAAGAAAACTGAAAAGAAAGCAGTTGGAGACGTTCCAGTTATCAGAGATTATCCTGACGTATTTCCAGAAGACTTGCCTGGACTACCACCGATCCGGCAAGTGGAGTTTAGAATCGATCTCGTCCCTGGAGCAAACCCAGTGGCGAAGTCACCATATCGATTAGCACCGTCTGAGATGCAAGAACTGTCTAGTCAACTTCAAGAACTTCTCGACAAGGGATTCATTAGACCGAGTTTCTCTCCATGGGGAGCTCCGGTTCTCTTTGTCAAGAAGAAAGACGGTTCGTTTCGTATGTGCATCGATTATCGTGAGCTAAATAACTTGACGGTCAAGAACAGATATCCTCTACCTAGGATCGATGATCTGTTTGATCAATTACAGGGAGCGACTTGCTTCTCTAAGATTGATTTACGATCCGGGTATCATCAGTTACGAGTAAATGATGAGGATATACCAAAGACTGCGTTTAGGACTCGATATGGACACTATGAGTTTGTGGTTATGCCATTTGGGCTGACCAATGCACCAACAGTGTTCATGGACTTGATGAATCGAGTCTGCAGGCCATATTTAGATCAGTTTGTTATTGTCTTTATTGATGATATACTGATCTATTCCAAAACAGAGCAAGAGCATGAAGATCATTTGAAGAAAGTCTTAGAATTACTAAGAGCTGAACAGCTTTATGCTAAATTCTCAAAGTGTGAATTTTGGCTAAAAGAAGTTCACTTCTTAGGACATGTCATTAACAAGGATGGGATACACGTAGATCCAGCGAAGATTGAGGCAATTAGGAATTGGACTACCCCACCTACTCCAACAGAGATTCGTTCGTTTCTGGGTCTGGCGGGCTATTACAGGAGATTCATCGCGAATTTTTCTAAGATCGCCTTGCCACTTACCACTTTGACCCAGAAAAGTCAAGCGTTTATATGGGGACATAAACAAGAAGATGCATTTCAACTTCTTAAACAGAAGTTATGCAATTCCCCTATCCTTAGTCTTCCAGAAGGCAGTGATGATTTCATTGTCTACTGTGATGCTTCAAACCTTGGCCTCGGTTGTGTACTTATGCAACGGGACAAGGTGATTGCATATGCTTCAAGACAGCTTAAGGTTCACGAGAAGAATTATACTACTCATGACCTTGAGTTAGGGGCTGTGGTCTTTGCATTGAAGATTTGGAGACACTACCTTTATGGTACTAAATGTGTCATCTATACAGACCACAAAGCCTGCAACACATCCTTAATCAGAAAGAACTCAACATGAGACAACGACATTGGGTTGAGCTTCTAATTGATTATGACTGTGAGATTCGTTACCATCCGGGTAAAGCCAATGTGGTGGCGGATGCTCTTAGTCGTAAGGAACCAGTCAAACCGATTCGTGTAAGAGCCATGGAGATCAACACACAGCCAAACTTGAAAGACCTGATTCGTATTGCACAACAACAAGTAGTAACAGACAATCAACTAAAGGCAGACTTAGACTGCGGAATTGAGAAGAAACTAGAACCTTGATCTGATGGGGTGTTATATCTCAACGGCTGCATTTGGATTCCAAAGTTAGAAGAATTGCGCGCACTCATCTGTGATGAGGCTCATAAGTCGCGATACTCAGTTCATCCTGTAGCAGATAAGATGTACCAAGACTTGCGGGCATCTTACTGGTGGCCGGGAATGAAGAAAGACATAGCATTGTACGTGGGGAAATGTTTAAAATGTTCAAAAGTCAAAGCAGAACATCAAAAGCCTTCGGGACTTTTGCAGCAACCTGAAATTCCTCAATGGAAATGGGAACAAATTTCCATGGATTTCATAACCAAGTTGCCGAGAACTCCGCGAGGATTCGATTCGATATGGGTGATCGTTGATCGACTCACCAAATCTGCTCATTTTCTCCCGATCCGAGAGGATTACAAAATGGAGAAGTTAGCTACATTGTACATCTACGAGATCATTGCGCGTCATGGTACTCCAACATCAATCATTTCTGATCGTGATAGTCGTTTCACTTCTCGCTTTTGGCAATCATTGCAAAAGGCTTTGGGAACTCGTGTCAACCTTAGCACGGCGTATCATCCCCAAACCGATGGCCAAAGAGAAAGGACTATCCAAACACTCGAGGACATGCTTCGTTCTTGTGTGATTGACTTCCGTGGGAGTTGGGATACTGATCTTCCACTCATTGAGTTTTCGTACAATAACAGCTACCATACAAGCATTCAATGTGCACCATTCGAAGCTTTATATGGTAGAAAGTGCCGATCGCCGGTCTGTTGGACCGAGGTTGGTGACTCACAGGTCGTAGGGCCTGAACTCATTCAAGAAACAACAGACAAGATCACAATAATTCAATCACGGCTTAAAGCCGCAAGAGATCGACAAAAGAGTTATGCCGATCGACGTCGGAAACTGCTTGAGTTTCAAGTCGGTGACCGAGTCTTACTCAAAGTTTCTCCCTGGAAAGGTGTTGTCCGATTCGGGAAGAAAGGGAAACTTGCACCAAGGTACGTTGGACCTTTTGAGATCCTGGAAAGGATTGGTCCCGTAGCCTATAAACTCAAACTTCCATTGGAGCTAAGCAATGTTCACGATACATTTCATGTATCAAATCTTAAGAAATGCTTGGCGGATCATGATGTTCAGATTCCACTGGAAGACATTCAGATACAAAACAACATGCAATTCATAGAACGTCCAGTAGAAATCATGGATCATGGAGTCAAGAAACTTAAACGTAGCCGCATCCCGATCGTAAAGGTACGATGGGAGGGCAAACGTAGTGTTGATTTCACCTGGGAACGTGAAGACCAGATGAAGCTTAAGTACCCTCATGTTTTTACAGTACCTTCGGCTAGTTAATTTCGGGACGAAATTCCCTTAACTAGGAGAGACTGTAACATTTGTACATTTAGTCGTGGTAGTCGTAAACAGTGTTAGAACAATGTGTATTCATGTCAAATCAGTCAATGTGATTCATGTGTTCATAATGTGCTTGTGTGTTAGGATCTTGATTATTTAGGAACAAGTATGTATTATTTATTTACAGTCGATTACGCTATGCAAGAACAGTATTGTATTATATCGAAACAGTGGTGGGACGGCGTCAGATAAGGCAGGTGGCTGGACTCTGGGGTTTGCCCTATACACATACTGCGTTCGGTGTAATGGGATAGTGTTAGTGCGTAGTGTTTAGACGAATATTATGACTATCAATTAATTAAACAAAAATCGTAATACGTAAGCAAGACTGAGTATAGTTATGGGTGAAGATCCATAATGATACGAATGTTGAACTTATAATTATGATTAAACGGCTTTAAATAAATAATACGATCGGAAAACGTACGCGATTGCGGGTATACACGTAATTGTATCTGTTTAACGATTAGTCAACACACGAAGAGTAAAAATAATTAAAATATATTATTTTACATTTTTACAATTTTGAAACTCATCAAAATGATGAGAATAATAATCCTTTTTTATTTAAAACGCGTAAAATGCGCGTTACGTTCCGGAAACGCGAACCGAGCAACCGAAACGAACCTGAATACCACTCGGACTATAAAAGCCTTAAAGAAGGCTATTCCTCTCATTTATTACCAGCCAAACTCTCTCTCTCTCTATAAAATTCGTTCTCCAACCTCTCTCTAAAATTCGTTCTTCAACCTCTCTCTAAAAATCCAAGCTTCAATCGCGCATATCTTCTTCGTTTCTCCACGGATTTGGGTGTTCTTGGCATCCACGCGAAGCTCTCGACATTACCTACACGAAAGTACAAGAGATCTGTGAATTTAGCCGGCCAAAATCAAGGTATTGATGCTTGAAAAACACGAAAATAAGGGTTTTTGGTGTGTTCATGTTAATCAACATCATAACCGGTCTAGGATTGTAGTATTATTGATTTTATACCTTTGGGATTGAGTCTGGAACAACAGCAACACAAACACAGGCTCCGGATATCGTGGATGCTCAATGGTGATGATGCAGGTCCGACAGGTTCGGCGGTGGTCATGAGAGCCGAACCCTAATGGGGTGACGAACCTTTGCACGAGAGGCGAACCCACGCATGAGCCAAACCCTTGTGATCGAGCGAACCATCCTCACCCGACGAACCATGTCTGATTCACGAACCCTTGCAACTAGATGAACCCATGCACGAGATTGCATGGACGAACCTATGCATCACCACCGGGAGCCGAACCTTTTAGATTCACGAACCATTAGTCGGACGAACCCCAGTCGAACCTTAGAGCCACGAACCTTCCATGCATGTATCACGAACCTTCCTTCCCGAACCATGTTCATGAACCTGTTGCCATGCTGGGCGAACCATTCCCCTGCCCGAACCTTCTGTGAACTCAGTAATGCAACGAACCTATCACTTGAGCCGAACCCAAGCCTTGCGGCGAGCCTAGCTTCTGCAAACCTAAAGGTTCGCTGCCATGGTGCGGAAACCATGAATTGTTTCGGCCCAGCCCAATTCTATACGGCCCAACTTCATTAGCAATCGGCCCCATAGATTAAACCAAGCCCAATTGAGATATATCGGCATATTATGATCTTTAATTGGCCCAATATTATCCTTGGAACCTTACATGGCCCGTATACATATTGGTTGGCCCAACACCACATCCAATAGGCCCAATGTTAACCTAAGAGGCCCATGGACTTTTGTATAAGCTACCATGGTTTAATGGGCTCAAGGCCCAATGCTTGGCCACAACTTAAAGTAATTGTGAATTTATCTCATTCGGGTTAAGTTTATAACCTAACATAATTATGAGATCAATTCATAATTCCTAACGACTTAAAACAATTTGATCATCTTTTCAATTTACATGCTAAACATCGGTTATCAAGATCATCAACACTTATCATTTTATGCATAAGATTTGTGCATAAAAGAATATGACACATTCGATTTATGAATCAAATATCAATCTCGTAACTCAATCATGACTTTCAAGTTCATACAACGTTTCCAAACATGAGAGCAAGTTATTCAAAAGGTTAATCAAGTTCAAGTTAACACAAGTCAATCAATGAATCAAAGTCTATACAATCATAAATCTTATATCTTATGTATGATTACAATGATATAGGAACCAATTAGAAGTCTTGCTTGCTACTTGCTACTTGTTATAGTTCAGAGTCTACTGCAGACAGGTGAGAACATTAGCCCCTCTTTTACCGTTTTTCAATTGTTTTGGGGTGGAACACGTGATCAAATACATTATGTACAATTGTATTTCATTATACAAAATGTATGCTATTCTTCAAACATTACATGTTCATGGTACAAATTCATCAGATTATTCAACTGTTTCAAAGGATTTTATCAACTGTAAAACACTTTCTATTAAAGAGGTTTTATAAAGTTTCCTTGAACTGTTTTATATCAGTTTTACTCGAATGGTTTTATAAATGACAAACACTTTTAAATAATGTGACTTATAAACTCTTTTACTATAAACTCGTGTTTTTGAAAATAATCTTTTATAAACCTTGTTACTATACTAGGACACTATCCTATGTACTCAATCAAGGGTTTCAAAACAAGGTATTCAAACAATGGTATTCATGGTGATGTTCAAACAAAGGATTCATTTCATGGTGTTCAAACAAAGGATTCAATTCATGGTATTCAAACAAGGTTTTCAAATCATGTTATCAAATAAGGCATTTAATCATTGGTTTTAAAGCAAAGTTCAAAAGCATGGTGTCCACTGTTGTGAACAAACTTATAAACACATCAAGTTTCATATTCATTAGCGTTAGTACTGGGTGATCACAACAAGGGAAAGCGGACACATTTGGGACATACCAAAACGGAGTTAGCTTTTAAATTTGTTTTATAAGCTAACTGCAGGTTTGGTTTCATTATGGTTTTATCAAAACTGCTGATGCATTATCAAACTCCAAACGTAGTTTGGGACTTGATTATATGTTGGCTTCATTAGTAAATAGTCTTTGGACTGTTTGCACACGTTTGACATACTTGATGTTAGTTTGGGTTGCAGCTCATCCATGTAATTTATTTATTGCTTTAAACTTATGCCTTACAATGCAAATTCATGTTTACAAATGTTAAACCTATTGTTCTCACCAACTACTTTTGTAGTTGACAGTTACTTTTCACGTGTTTCAGGCAATCAGGTGTAAGATATTCTAAGGACAACTAAGGAGACCGTTTAAGATAGAATAAGATGAAGAAACATGTTAGGATGGATTTAGAAACAAACTAAAATTCTGAATGTTTATTTGTCTTGTTTGAAGTCTTATTTTGTAAACTATATTTTGGGTCTGTAGTTGTCATTCTTTTGGTAGATAGATTGTCTGTAACTAAACAATTGTCTAAACACTATGAAACTTAGTAATCCATTGTGGTTGTTCTTATTCAATACTTGTGCATGATTCAACTATTCATACGTCACCGCGCCGTGGATTCCGCATGCGGCGCAGGGGGTGTGACACTATCTACCATCTGAACCTGATCAGAAGACATTCATTTGTTAGTAGAATACTAGATTTTGCATTAGTTTGTTTCTAGTGTTTGTCCATCCTTGTATCTCAATGATGATACAATGTACCTTATAGTATATAATCATTCACTTGTAACTTAGAAAACAAGAGAAATCTGGATAAAGTCTTGTACACTTTGCTTATGAAAGAAATATACAATTGAGCTCGAAGTATATTTTGGTATTCAATCTTATTCCTATTATTAGTTCGTTTGTGTAATATCCTATTTTGATTATATAGATAAAGTACTCCTGTTTATAACTAAAACATAATTACTCAAAAATAATAGAAACAATCAGCTGAATTATAAAGTATCGTCTCATAAATAAAATAACTTAGTTTATAAAATATAATTGTTAAAGAATTTAATATTAGAAATGATCATTCAAAGTTTGTAGCATTTGGCTAAACAAACAGATAGGATGAAACAATTATTCAAAATATTTGGATATAAATGATCGTTAATTTTAATCATTCAAATGATAATGATAATGATAATAATAATAATAACAATAAAAATATGTGTTATCTTTGATCCTGATCCATTTTTAACCAAACTTAGGTCGAAATGTAGAGAAAAATGAGCAGATCCTACCCGTATATTTATAATTTTCTAAAACGTGATATTTTAAAATTTATAAGAGAAAAAAAATTTGAGCTAAATAATTATAATAATATAGTAATTTTTATTAAAAACATAATAAAAATATACATACATATATAAAGAGCACGTGTGAGGTGGTGCGCAAGCTAAAAGTAATATATAACAAGATAAAAGAATCCATATCTCAATTTGAGTAGGCAACAAGGAAACCGATGTTTCTTCGTTTCCAATATTATAAACTGACATAGTAGATCTGTATATTGATCCCTATAAATTGAGAAACATGTCTTGTATAAGCTCATTTCTTTTTCAATATTCTTCGCATTCAAGTTAGTATGCAATTAGGTATGTATACGAGTTTATTAGTTTAAATTTCAAGTTTAATATTTTGTGTATTATTAACTTATAGGGTTAGGGTTGGAACTCGAACCCATATGTATACCAATAACATGTTGCATTAATGGGCATTATGTCAACACTATTATGCCTCTTGGACTTACTAATGCTCCAGCTACCTTTATGGACATGATGAATGAAATATGCAAACTTTATATAGACAAATTTATCATTTTGTTCATTGATGATATTCTTATATATTCCAAAACACCTAAGGATCTTTCTAAATGTATTATAACCCTACTAGAATTACTACTACATGAGAAATTGTATGCGAAATTCTCTAAATGTGACTTGTGGCGCACAGAGGTACATTTTTTGGGGCATGTTATTAGTTCTCAAGGTATTCAAGTGGATCCATCTAATATAGATAGTATTACAAAATGGGAAAACCTTTTGTCACAAATAGAGGTTCGTAGTTTCTTAGGCTTGGCGGATTATTATCGTCGATTTATTCAAAATTTCTCCCGAATAGTTGTTCCTTTCACCTCATTGACTCGAAAATCAGTAAAATTTGAATAGGGTCCCAAAAAAGTGAAACTTTTCAAACTCTCAATGAAAGGTTGACTCACGCTCTATTCCTAGCATTACTTGAAGGTGTTGAAGACTTTTTACTTATTGGAATGCTTATCATACAAAATTAGGATGCGTATTGATGCAACAAAACAAAGTTGTTGCTTATGCTTAACTTCAACTATAGACTCATGAGAAGAATTACGTGCCTCCTTATATGGAGTTAGGCGCTATAATATTTTCATTAAATTATGGAGACACTATTTGTACGGAGTTCATTTCACAGTTTTCACTGACTATAAAAGTTTAAAATATATCCTGGGTAAAAAAGAATTAAATATATGTTTAATTGAGTTTATTATGTTTATATATGTTTGATTTTGACTTTGACTATGTTACAGACCCATTCATGCGAATGATACCTAAGAATGAGTTCATTCGAGCGAATGAACGCCGAACAAATGAGTCATCTGCATGACTCATTTGGTTGACTAAACTCATCAGGCTGAGTCATTCACCGAATGAGTGTTTCGCACTACTCATTCGGCTGAATGAGTACAGCTTATATATATATATATATATATATATATATATATATATATATATATATATATATATATATATATATATATATATATATAGCTTCAAACAGAATGTTTCTGAACTCTCCGAGCCTCCTCTCTTCCCTGAGCACTCCTCTGTCATATCCCTAGGGTTTTGAGCCGCTCCTTCTTGTCCAACTTCGATTCTCACCCCGTGGTCTTCGATTTCGATCAAAACGTTCACTCCTCATCGTTGGATTGCCACGGGGCTTGGTGTTTTCGATTGGAAAACCCTGGAATAGGATTCCGCACTATTCTAGTGGCTCTAAAGCAGATCTCTCAAGGAACTGATTTGTTTTTGAGGGTTTCTTAGGCCATTCAAAGTAGTATCAGATCTTTAGCTCTTGATTCTGCTCGATTTTCATTCCAAATAACCATATTGCAGATTGTTAGTTCAAGATTTTTGAAAATCCTCAGTTTCTTGGGCTCTAAGTTACTGTTTCATAGGAAATCAGGGTGTTTCTGGGATTGTTTTGATCCATAGTGCATTCCAAAAGGTTAGAGATAGTGTCCTGAGGTTTCATACCAAATTTGGTGGTCAGATTCGATCAAAATTGTGATATATCGAATTTTTGTTGCTGAAAGTTTATGTGAATGAGTCTCTCATGCGAATAACCATCATGCGAATCAGTCATTCAGCCGAATAAGCCTCATTCGGTCCAAGTGTTAGTGCAAAGAACTGCTCATTCGGCTGGTTCAAGTTCATTCGGCTGTTAAGTCTTTCGGCTAACTTTTCATTCGCATCAGGTCATTCATTCGGCCTAATTAGTTCATTCGAACTCATTCGGGCCCCTGCATTCGGCCATAAGGACTTCATTCGTCAATCAGTTTTTAGAAATTTTCTAAGTGTTGGATCAGATTATTTTTGACAAAATGGAAGAACTTGCATTGATGGCAAATCAGAACAACATAATTCAGAACCTGTTGCTTACTGAGACAGAGACCAGGAATTCAAACGAAGCTCCAAAGTACTTTCATTAGATGATTATCCACATTGGAAGTACCGATTTGAGATTCATATCAATGGAGTTGACACCAATCTTCGGATGATGATTAAGAGTGGGTACTTGAGACCAATTAGTGAAGATGGTTCACCTATGCTTGTCACACGGATGACAGAGCCTCAGACGAAGTTGTATGACTTTGAGAAGAAAGCTTATGCCATATTTTCCCAGTCTATTGCTACAGACATCTTTCATCAATTCAGACAATTTACTTCTTCAAAGTTATTATGGGATGCTTTACAGCAAAGGTATGAAGGGAATGATGCATTAAAGAGCATCAAGTCTAAAGCATTGAAGAAAGAGTTCAATTGCTTCATGTGTGTGGGGCATGAATCTTTAGATGACTTGATTGCTAGATTTTATCATCTTTTGAGTGAGCTCTACAATCATCAAGTCAATACCACTACACAAGAAAAGATCCAATGTTTGGCCGATGCTTTACCTCCCACGCGGGAATCCTTTCTGATGGTTCTAAAACTGAGTGAGATGATTGCTAATATGGACATAAATGATTTCATTCAGAAGCTGAAGGAACAAGAGATTGAGAACAAGTGGAAAGCAAAGAGAGTTGCTCAAGTTCAAGATCCTTCATTATACTATTCTATTCCCACTGTAGAAAGAGCATCTTTTCATGCTCCATTGAAGACAGCTTTTGTCTCACAGACCATAGAAGCTCCTGTTTCAGGTCAGACATCTTTCAATCAGTCATCTACAACTTCCACCTCTCAGAAAGAAGATAGTCATTCTGTCACAAATCTGAAGATATACCATTTTGACAAAGTAACTGTGGACGTTGCAAAGGAGCATATGGGTTTGTTGTCTATACTTGTGAGTTCTTATGATGGGCTGCTAGCTGGGCAGATTGGCAGCCCACATCTGACAAATGAAGACTACTCTTAGATTGATCCTGATGATATGGAAAGGATTGACATTATGTGGGCTTCTGCAAGTGCAGTTAGAAGAGCAAAAGACTTTGTTAAGAGAACTGGGAAAGACATCAATCTGAACAAAGACTCCAAGTTTGGATTTGACATGTCATCTGTTACTTGCTAAAACTGTGGAGACAAAGGTCATTTTGCAAGACAGTGCAACAAGCCAAAGAAAATGGGTAACCACAATCCTTTTCAGAACCAAAGATCATCAGCTGCCAATCCAGAGAGGAGATTAGTGCCAATTGACGCTCCTGCTCAAGCTAGTTCATCAAATGCAAACAAGGCACTCATGGTTCAGAATGATGAGGGAGAAAACTGGGATTTCATATTCAACTCTGAAAAGGGTGGAGCAGATAAAGCTTGTGTTGCAGAGATCCAAGAAGCTGATGGATCCGGGGGTGAAGATAATTCAGAAGAAATAAAGACAAGTCTGGATGAATCTCCAGGATCAGAATCAGAAAGCACATCAGATTCAAAAACTCAAAGTGAGTCAGATGCGGAATTCGAAGAACAATCTGCTACACAGTTTGCATTGATGGTGAATACTACACAGTTTGCATGGATGGTGAATACTTCTGCTTCATCTCAGTCTGGTCAGGTATATGATGACTGTTCTTCATCTCATTCTGGTTGTTTTAATTGTGTTGACCTTGAAAGTAAGGTTTTGGCTTATCATCAACATAATGCTGACTTGATTAGCGATCTCAACCAGCGCATTGAGGCAACCAAAATTTTAAAATCAAATGAAAAAAACTTTTCAAGATAAAATTGAGCTTTTAAACAGACAATTGCATGAGGCTGAGATCGCTGTGCTGAATAAGCAAGATGCTATTACTTCTTATCTCAATACTATCAATGAGATAAAGAAGAAATTATCCATAGTTGAGTGTGACTATGAAACCTTAAGTCAGAAGCTCAAGAGCTATGAAAGCTCCTCATGCATCATTGAGCATATGATCAGTAGAGGGACTGATCATAAGGGTAAGGGAAAAGAAACAGAATATAATCATTGCCCCCCCACCACTCTTGAATTGCTTTGTCAATTCTCCAAATGACAAAAAAATTAAAGACTTTCAAGTTAAAACTCCATTAATAATTGATCCTATTGGGATCATTTCTGATGAGGGTTCCTCATTGTCTGAGGAATCTTTTGTGGAGGGAGTGGTTGAATATTGGGTCTTTGATTCTAAGGATGAGTCTGATGTTTCTCCTCAAGTGTCTTGTGTTAAGAATCAAACATCTTGTGTCAAAAAGGCTGACCCAATCTCATCTAAGACAAATGTGTCTTCAAAGTTATCCAAAGCTATATGCTTTGTGAAATCTTCACAGGATGGTGAAGCTAGTGAGTCCAATAAGACTGACAACCTTGTTTTTAATGGGACAAAGGGTTTGGGTTTTAAGCAAACCATGACAAAAAAACAAATGTTTTTTCATCAAAACAAACAATCTTGTTCTAAGACCAAACAGTTTTATCACAAAGATAAAAGAGCTTGTTTTGAGTGTGGTGCACATGGACACTTTGCTAGGTTTTGTCCTCATTTTATTAGACCAAAGTTTGCAGCACCCAGAAAACAAAATCAGCATGTTGTTAAAGAGGTCAAGTATGGAAAGCCCAAACAACCCATTCCCATTAAGTCTTTGGATAAGGGTAAAGAGAAAGTTGTTAATTTGGATGTCACAAAGGTTGTTAATGTCAAACAATCCAAACCATCATCCATCTATTTGAAAAACTCTTTTTGCAAAAACAAAATCTGGAAAGTTAAGTCTTCTGAGACTTCAGTTTCAAAATCTCCAGATAAGGTGATCCCATATGGAAAATGGATTGATGTTTTAATCCGAGACTCATTGGGTCAACCCAAGACTGTGCAGGTTACCCCAAATGCTGCTCTTAACAGCACTTGGATCGTTGATAGTGGGGCATCAAGGCACATGAATGGAGATATATCTCTTCTTTCCGATGTTCATTCTATTAAAGGAGGATATGTGGCTTTTGCTGGTGACAAAATCGTATCGATTCTTATCAAAGAAAGACAGACCGTTATAGTTACGGCCGCCGTTCACCGGGTGTGTTCATTACTGGAGAGAGAATTCTTTTAAATGGAAAAGTTTCATTTGACAAGGTCAGATATGTGAAGCAGCTGGAGAACAATCTACTTTCAGTCTCACAGATTTGTGACAAGAAGTACAAAGTTCTATTTGATGACTCCAGCTGTTACATTCTTAAGCAAGGCATTAAAATTCCTGAATACTGGATTCTGATGTCTGTTCCAAAAAAGCAAGATCTGTCTGTTCTCAACATGGCCACGTCTTCAACTACATCTTCTACAGCTTTATGTTTTATGTCCAAGGCTACATAGAAAGATTCTATTCTTTGGCATAAGAAGATGGGTCATTTGAGTTTGAGGAAGATGAATCATCTGGTTCACAATAATCTGGTTGAGGGAGTGAGTCTGAAGAACTTCAAGCTGTCTGATGTCTGTGTTTCATGCAAGAAGGGAAAGCAAAACAAGCAGTCTCACAAACCTAAGAAATATCATTCAATTACTGTTCTACTTGAGCTTCTCCACATGGATTTATTTGGTCGTGTAAATCGCAAGAGCATTGCTGGAGATCAATACTGCTTAGTTATAACTGATGAGTACTCCAGATACTCTTGGGTGTTCTTTATGAAGGAGAAATCTGGAATGTTTGAATGTGATCAAGTTCTTGTCACTAAGCTTGAATGACTATACAAGCTCAAGGTTCGCATGCTCAAAATAGATAATGGGACTGAGTTCAAGAATCACAATATCGAGACTTTCTGCAATGAATGTGGTATTATTCAGCAGTTCAGTGCTCCATATGTCCCTCAGATGAATGGTGTTGCTGAGCGAAAGAACAGAACATTAATTGATGTTGCTCGGACTATGCTTGCTGATTCTTCTCTATCGGTTCAGTTCTGGAATGAAGCCATTGCAAATGCTTGCTATACATTGAACTGGGTATTGATTGTGAAAAGGCATGGGAAGGCTTGCTTTGAATTGCTCCATAATAGAAAGCCAAATCTTAAGTATCTTGAACCATTTGGTGCTTTATGAACGATGCTTAAGAAACATGATCAAGGCAAGTTCAATGAAAAGGTGGAAGAAGGCTACTTTCTCAGGTACAGTACTCCAAATAAGCAGGTCTACAACAGATCAACTCAAAATGTGGAGGAGTGGTACCATGTAGATGTTTAGAAATATTCTATGCCACCACCTAGGAAGGGTCCTGACTAGATGTTCAACTATTCTGATTTATTTGACTCTTTCAACATGCCTCCTATGTATTTGGATGAAGATGTTGTTGTTCAGATGATGTATGATGCACAAAAATGCACCTGATGAACCAGTGCAACCTTCTTCAGTTCAAGCTCCAGTTCAGCCAAATGATGACGGTTCAAACTCAGATGATAATCACTCTTATCCAGATGTTCCAGAACCATATGTTGATAATATTGTACCTGCTCTTGAGGATCTCAATATAAACAATCTTGATCCACAGGTTCAGGTTCCTGCTCATCCTGTTGGCAGAATTAACAGAATTCATCCTCAAGACAATATTATTGGAAATCCAACTGATGGAGTGAAGACCAGAAATCAATTATCTTCAGGTGGTCTTGCTGACATTCTTGACCTTGCAGATGTAAGCTTTTGTGCCAATTCATATTTTATCTCCCAAGTAGAACCTAGAACCATCACTGAAGCTTTGAAAGAATAATCTTGGGTAGATGCCATGCAAGAGGAATTGCTGCAGTTTAAGAAACTGGGTGTTTGGCAGCTTGTTGATAGACGAAAGGGTGTAAAAGTGATTGGCACTAGATGGGTTCTGTGCTGCAAACAAGATGATCATGGCATTGTGGTTTGCAACAAAGCACGTATGGTGGTGCAAGGTTTTAGGCAGATTGAAGGACTTGTCTACAATGAAGTGTTTGCACCAGTTGCTTGTCTAGAAGCAATTCCTATATTCTTGGCATATGCATCCTTCAAAAAGTTCAAAGTCTATTAAATGGATGTCAAGAGTGCATTCCTTCACAGTGTGATCAATGAAGTGGTGTATGTCAATCAACCTCGCGGGTTTGAGGATCTATTACATCGTGACCAAGTCTACAAGTTGGACAAGGCTTTATATGGATTGCATCAAGCTCTGTGAGCATGGTATGAGACACTGTCTACTCACCTTCTGAACAACGGTTTCATAAGAGGTGTCATTGACTGCACTTTGTTTATTCGAGAGAAGGATGGTGATTTACTCTTGGTACAAGTCTATATGGACGACATCATTTTTGGTTCTACAAATGATGTTTTGTGCAAAGAATTTGAGAAGGTTATGAAAGAAAATTTTCAAATGAGCTCTATGGGGGAGATTAATTTTTTTCTGGGATTACAGGTGGATCAGTCTGAGGCAGGGATTTTTATTCATCAGACAAAATACGCTGGTGACTGTAACACCAGTGCCGGAACCATACCGGAACAGTGATCGCAACAGTAATATGAACAGTAATCAGGTACAACTAGTATGCATTTTAATGTGTATTCATATTCATATCATATACTGTTATTATTTCGTGAATCAAACAGTGAATTCATAATCATTTCAGAGAAACAAAACTCAGAAAAACATGGTTTAACAGTCATATAATTATCTGGAAACTCAAACCATTATGTGATTACTAGTTAGGATTTATTATGTATAAACGTATGTGAGACTTTACAGAACTAAATAACAACGGATGTCGTTATGTGAATGCTAAACCGATATATTATTCGTATAGGTGACGATCTGTACTAATAAATCTGAAATTTTAACGTTCTGAAGGATATTCGATAATTAGAAAACAATATTGAAAAGTATAGTTATCGTCGTGTTCATACGAATGACGATTCGAACGAATACGCGCGACGACCGTACGATTCGATTTAAACTGTAAATTAATTTAAATATTTTTGAACAATTTAAAATAAATAAAAGATATTAGTTAATTTTTTAGGAATCACAACCTAAATTAATTTTATAAATTCTATTTTATAACCGTGTCGTTTCGTGACAAAAACCACGAAAACCACGAAAAACGGCATTTTACGCGAAACCGAACGAGATCGAACTACCGGGTGTTTCTAAGTCTTTAATAAAGCATTCATTTCTCACAACAACCACCACCAACCTCCCACATATTTCCATTTACGTTTTTTTGCAACTCTCTCTCTCTCTAGAAGAGACCCTTCCAAGCTTCTCACTACAAGATCTTGCTCAATTCTTAACGGATTTAAGTGTTTTTGGAGGCAAAACGACCACAATCATCCGTAGATCAAGAAAGTACTGAAGATCTAAGTTTTCATCAATCATTTTGAGGTAAATCTCAGTTTATAATCCGGTTTTATAGGGTAAATCGTGACCCTTATAAATCATTGATGTTGAACCGAAACAAATGCATCTAATCACTTAGGTGAACACTTAGGAACAACTAGGAAACATTAGGAACTGATTTGAAATAGGTTGAAGGTGATGATGAAGGGGAGTATACAGGTTCGTAACACATCAGATCGGTCGAACCTTTTTCTCATGTGGCCGAACCTTCTGCAACTTGGACAGCTAGCACCTCCACCTGCGAACCATCAGGGTCACGAACCTCCCTTGAGCCGAACCTCTATGAGTCTCAGCGAACCTGCACATGACCACGAACCTGGAACCAGCGAACCTGCAGCTGAACCTAGGGAATGACGAACCTACTCTCGGCCGACCCTTTTGACGAACCTTAGAGCTTCTGCCGAACCCTCCATGCATAGCCGAACCTTTGATGGCCGAACTTAAGGGCTGCGAACCTTAGGACCTCATAAACCTAATTGTGATGAACCTCATAGCTTCACGAACCATCCTTCAGCCGAACCAAAAGGGTGCCACGAACCTAGTTGATCACGAACCTTGGTCATACTCAGTAGGCAGCGAAACCTTCCTCTTTGACGAACCTTTGCATGTCATGAATCTAAGTCTCACACGAACCCTGAAGGTTCGCCTAGCCTCCCAGATAGCCGAATCCCTAGTAGTCGAACCCTAGACCAACGAAGCCATGGGTGGCGAACCTTAGTGGACCGAACCTACTGGGATTACCCATAGGTTCGCTGGTCATTAACACATGGAACTCGCTTATTGGCGAAATATAGTAGTTCCAGGGCGGTTGAATACATGGGAGCTTAGGTATATATATGCATGCATGAAATAATGGGGTATGGGTGTGCATGGGGTAAGAATTAGGATTAACTCCTAATTAGTGGGCTTAAAGCAAATGGGTATTGTTTCAATTCATGTGATAACTAAACAAGGATTCAAAGGTGGGTGTGATTGGTTACTAATCTTTCAACTTTAAGTAAAATATAGAAATGGATAACTAACTTATATGGGTTAGTATCTATGTTATACTAATTAAGGACTTAGAGTTGTGATCATTTGGAGTCAAGGGCTATCAATGGGCCAAGGTGGGTCCAATGGGCCTAATCTAAGCCCATCACATGTTGAAGATAAATTTAAGCTAAGTAATGATGTTGTAATAAAAGAAATGGTTTATGAACTTGGGTAAATTAAATTAAGCAGTTTTCTAAATTAATGTTTTAACTTAAAATGAAATTGATTAAAACATGTTAAATTAATACTTGTATGACTAAATGTTGGGATAGGGGTTACAAATGGGTAATGAAACTAGACCATTTAGAGTGAGTCTTAGAAATACACTAGTATTTAGGACACTTAGTTGCACATCGAGACCAAGACCTTACATACGACGACTAATGCTTATACTTATAGTACTCGAATTCTTTTAAAACAACTCAGGAACTGAAGAAACTTAAGCTACAACAAGAGCGCGCATTTGGTGATAGATCATTTACATAGCAACACAGGTGAGTTCATTGCCACTTCTCTAAACATTTTGTTTTAAAACGCGGGGTTGAGAAGCATGCATAAACTGTTTTATTTAAATTGTTTACTTAAATGCTTTTAAATTCTATATGTTTGGCATGTATGAATGATATCCTAGATCATGTCTAGGTAAATTTTATGCAGGTTTTACTAAGCTTATCTATTTATGATAAAAGTGGAAAATTGTGTTAAACTAAACATTTCAACGAATCTAACGAAACTATTTTGACGAAACAAGTGCGTGAGTTCAACGAATCAAACGAATCAACAAATCATTTTCAGGGGAAAGCCTGGGAAATATCAAAGATAACATATGCTAACGAAACAATACGAAACAAGGGACAAAACAAAACGAATCAAGTAAGAAACAAAAACCCTACATTTCAAGAAGTCCTAGCTAGACCGTTTGATTTGTAGGTCATATGTTTGATGATATTTACAGAATTCCTTAACTACTAAGAACTTTGATTGATAGACTAGTTCACTCGAGTTGACCAAGGCCCAATCATTAGGACTTAGATTTTTATTAAATGTTTATTTATTTATTTATTTAAGCATTTATAACCGTTTCTACAAGTACTGTGGTTTATCATTACTGTGATGAACTTAAGGAATCAATATAGATTCCAAATTGTTGTATTTACAGGAACAAAGAACTTAAGAATCATTGGGTTAATGGTAGGGGTAAAATGCTTAATTTTCATTAACACCAATGTCCCATGCGGATTAGTATGTGGTGGGACGGCGTCTGGGCGGGTTGTAGGCTCGACTCAGGGGTATGCCCTATATATAAGCATACCGATTTGGATGATACATGTGAGGTTAATGAGATTAAGGTTGTTACCCGAGGGTTTAACAAATTTTTTGAGAGTACATTAAAACTATTGTGGAATGGAAGTGTACAGTAGGTAAAAATGCTTAATCATCATTAACATCAGTGTCATATGCGTATTAGTATGTGGTGGGACGGCGTCTGGGCGGGTTGTAGGCTCGACTCAGGGGTATGCCCTATATATAAGCATACCGATGTGGATATTACATGTGATGTTAATGAGGTTGGGGTCTTTACCGAAAAAGGTTTACAAATCATTTTTCAATTACTAAACTATATGAACTCACCAACCATGTGTTGACTTTATTTTTGCATGACTTCTCAGGTGACGAACAGGTCAATTAAGAAGCTTATGCTTTTGGACTAGGACTTCAGATAGAAGACTTAGTATTTTTGGACCTGCATACTTTTGGAGCATCATTATACAATTATTTTGTATATCTTATGCAGTTACAAGATAGAAATCTTATGATGTTTATGATAGATTTACATTGTTAAATTATGAACGATACGGATGTAATTTAACTTTGTAATTCTATTCTATTTAGCATTTCTCATTTATATATCATGTGCAATGTAAACAATCTAATCACATTGATTATCGCTCACGATATCGCGCCCTGGGAACCCTCCGCCCGACGGGGAATCCGATCCAACCCCGCCGGCTTGGGGTGTGACAATGACATTCTGAGCCGGTCCAGTATGTTGGATGCAAAACCTACTGGTACCCCACTGGCTGTCAATCACGAGATTACGCCAGATGAAAAGGGGGAGTTAATCAATGCCACTCTGTACAGAGGAATGATTGGATCCCTCATGTATCTTACTACCTCTCGTCCAGACATCATGTTTGCTACATGCTTGTGTGCTCACTATCAATCCAAGCCAAGAGTTTACCATCTTATTGCTGTGAAGAGGATTCTGCGTTATCTGAAGGGTACTCCAGATCTAGGATTATGGTACCCTAGTGATGATAATTTTGAGCTTACTGCATACAGTGATTCAGATTATGGTGGATGCAAAAGAGACTTCAAATCAACATCTGCAGGATGTCAGTTCTTTGGAAACCGTTTAGTTACCTGGCGGTGCAAGAAGCAGATGTCGGTGTCTACTTCAACATGTGAGGCAGAATACATTGCAACTGCTAGTTGTTGCTCTCAAATCATCTGGATTCAGCAACAACTCAAGGACTATGGGTTACATTTTTCTAACACTCCTATATATGTTGATAATACTGCTGCCATTGCTGTCACTAAAACTCCTGTTCAGCACTCGAAAACCAAACACATCGACATAAAATATCACTTCATACGTGATTGTTTTGAAAAGACGCTAATCGATGTTGTTAAAATTCACACCGATCACCAGAAAGCCGATCTTTACACAAAAGCATTTGATAAACCCAGATTTTTATATTTGTTATCGGCTAATGGTGTTTTTCAAAAAGATGAAGTCATTCCTTCATTTGAATCAAACAAATGATCATTGTTTTTATTAATTAGTTTCTTTTGTTTTATTTTTACTTTTTAGTATATCTGTTACTTTTCTTTCACTTAATCAAAAACTCAAAAAGATTTTCAGTTTTAGGTTTTTAGGGGGAGAAAAAGTTGTTAATTGAAAAACCAAAAACCTTTGAAAAATTGAAAAACCAAAAACATTTGAAAAATTGTAAAAATGAGAAACTCCAATTAGAGAAAGTGATGTTTTAACCTATCATGTCTTAAATGTAAGATTGAATGCATAAACTGATAGCACATGGAAATTATGATCTGATGTACTCATAGGCCGACTTTACAAAGTTAATAGACTGTTGGTGATTGCTTAGAAAGTCTGATTTGTGGGATCCAGTTTAGAAAACTAATTAAAGGATAAACAGTTTTTGACTCAAATCAGGCATACACCTGTTATCATAGTATCTTATGAGGTTTCCAATGATTCATGAATTCAAGTCTGTACACGTGCCATATTGCTTTGTAAAGACCTAGCTGAAGCCGTCCATTCAGATAAGAATGATTGAATCACAAGAAAATAAAAGTGAATCCGATTCTGTACACGTGCCATATTGCTCGGTTGCAGCCTAGCTGAAGTCGTCCATTCAGATAGGATAAGCTAAGAAAAATACAAAAATAAAATAAGTTTGATTCCATACATGTGCCATATTACTGGGTTGCAGCCTAGTTGAAGCCATCCATTTGGATAGGACAAGTTGATCTTGTCAACACAGTTCTGTATACGTTCCATATTGCTTTGTAAAGAGCTAGCTGAAGCCGTCCATGACAATGTGTTGAACTTGAGAAACAAATCAAAAAGAAAAATACAAAAAGAAAATAAATTGGAACCTTATAGAACTTATGATGCTAGGTACTAAGTTATGGAGAGATGAGTTATAAACTGGTTTTAACCTAGATTGGTTTACTATAATAGGTAACTCAGTCAGAAAACATGAGTGATTATTGATTAGTTTAGAAACAAAGTATAGTCAGGTTTAAAGTGGAAAAATGTATCAGTAATCATTTAATAAATTAAATGTGTCAGAAGTATAAACATTCTTGAATGTTGATTTGACATGATCTGGTGTATGTGTCATTTTCTTGAAAGGCTACTCACAAAAATATGTGCATTTTGTTTATTTCTATTTTAGTTTGTAAAATTATTTGTTTATTAGAAAATACAAAAGGATTTTCATTTGAAATTGTTTTAAATGATCATTTGTTGGTTCAGATATTAAATCTCACTTTTTCCTATCACCAAAACTAGACTGAACTTCATAACAAGTTTCTTTTTAAGGTCAAAATGTAAAATTTGAAAATGAGTTTGTTTTGGATGCTGATTTATTTCGCCCGAATGAGTGTGAGTATGGCTCGTACGAAAGAATGAACTCATTCATGCGAATGAGTCATTCGCTTGATTCTTTCATGCGAATAGGGTCATTCGGTTACTTTGACCGAATGAGTCTTCCTATTTAATGAGCACCCCTTGGCCGAATGAGCTCATTCACCTCATTTCTTATTCGGACCTCATTGTGTGCTCTCTTTTGCCCGAAACACACACTTAGTCATTTTCTTTAATTCTCACCTCAAAACCGCAAATTTCTGATCATCATGGTTATTGTGATCCTCTTAGGTACTGTTGGAATCGATTCTATCAAAGTTTGACCACAGACAGAACCATAACAGTTTGATTTCTAGGGTTTTAGGGCTCGTAACTGTTCCACTCAAATAATCAATCAAATCGAACCTTAAACCACTTAAAATCAGTTGTAAAAACATAATCGGACCTCTTTGTGTCGATTGTTAGTAGTTTTAAGGTCTGATTTGGATTTTTAAAAGATTAAGTGTTTGAACTCCATCGGTCGCCCGAATGAGACTCATTCGCACCACAGGTTCAACCGAATGAGTTGATTTGACCGAATGAGGTCATTCGGATCATGTGGTCATGCGAATGAGTGGGTTCAACCGAATGACTTCATCGTGTGTCATTCGGATGACTCCATTCATTCGGCCATCATTCTCATTCGTTGAGTCTCATTCGTGTGACAGTGCTTCATTCGCTCCACTTGAACACTAGGTCAAAATTTTGAGTTTGATTCAATTGTCTTCTGAACTGAACAGACATGTTATTTTTCTGTGTTTCAGTATGGCAGGATATAAAGTTGTTCCCAAGAACAACATTTGTGCTCATCTTGATCTCACCACAGCGAATGCCCGAATTTTACAGAGATTATTACATTTTTGAGACGTTCTAGGATATTTCCTGCCATCTCTACTGTTCATGTTCCATATTTATCACATCACAGAGATTTCTAGAGCTCTGCTGATATTGACTGTGAGGTAGAGTCTCCTGTCATCAGAGGAAAGGTCCGAGGATAGGATGTTGTAGTATCTGCTGAGCATCTTAGATGGGTTTATGGTTTCCAGGATGCTCCAGATCATCCTTTTCTTCTTGATAGATGCCTTGTTCGAGGATGTTTCATGCGATGCAAGTATGATGGAGACTTAGAGGCTGGATTGCTGAACAAAGCCTTCTTATGCCCGCAGTTCACGTATCTATGCCATGTTCTTATTCACTGCTTAGGCTCAAGGCGTGGTATTGGCCATCTCCTCAACCCTGATTACGTTGCACCTATTGGGAGGAGATGGAAACACGAGGATTCAGACTCTGACTTGGAGGATATCATTGTGTCGGGTGGTGATGATGGTGATAGAGGTGATGCTGGTGCTAGTGGTGCTGTTGATTTTGGTGGGGATGCAGGTGGGAGTGTTAGTGTTGCTGGAGGTGGTGGTGGTGAATCTGTTGTTGGTGCTTGTGCTAATGTTGGTGGTTCTAGTGCTGCTGATGATGATGTAGATGTTGGTGCTTTACTTGATTTAGATTTCATGACTACTACTAAAGCCATTGTCTCTACTCCATTAGAGAGGGGTGGTACTACATCAGCTGAGGAGAGAGATGATTCTGATGAATCAGATCAGGCTGGTGGTAAGGATGATAATGAAGAGGGTTCTGAAAGCTCAGACTCTAATAAGCGTGATGATGAGTTTGAGAACATTATGGTTGGACTAGGCTGGTGAAGAAGAGGAAGAGGCCTAGTGAGACAGAGCTTGATATGGAGGAGATCAAGGATCCATCTTTTATCCCTGAGTTTGATTTATCTCCTCCCCACGTACTTCCACTGTCACATCTACTTCTACAACTGCTGCTGCTGTTGTTCAGTCTACTTCATCTCAACCTGCAAAAAGAAGAAGGACAAGATTTGTCCTACAGAGACGGTCAGAGCTGTCTTCTGTTGCAGCAACCACTGTTACATCTACTGCAACAGTTGCAGCTTCTTCACTGACTAGGTCATGGGCAACTCCTACATGTGTTACTATTTCCCCTCTGACCTCCTCTGTTGCTGTTGCAGCTGTCTTCACTGCAGCTTCATCTGGTCCCTCCACTACACGTGCTGATCCATACATACCGACTGTTTCAGTTGCTGAACAGCTCAGCACACTAAACAGTTTGGTCCTTCGATTGATGGAGAGGAACCATGAGCAGGACTTGGCTATCTCCCAGCTAACACAGAAGGTCAGTGAGCAGGATGCTCTACTGTTACAGTCTGTTGACCAACGGGCGGATTTGAGAGCTAGATCTGCTGAGTTGGAGGAGCGATTGCTCAAATCTGTCGATGAGCATAATCAGCTAGCTTTGACTGCGTCAGGATTCAATGACAGGATCTTAGCTCTTGAGGCTGAAAACTTGCGTCTTTCTAAGCAAATTGAAAGTCTTAAAGATGCTACGCCTAGGATAGAGGCTGCTGAGCCAGTCTCCAATAATTCAGACAAGGAAGAAGAACAAGAAGACGAAGAAGAAGTAGACTCTGATAAGGAGAAGGTAAATTATGATTCCACTGATGATGATGATTCTGGTGATGATGAAAACGGTGCTGGGAGTGGTTCTGCGAGTTCCTCCAGTGCAGAAGAGCCAACTCCACCCCCCAAAGTCAGAACCAAGACTAGGCACGATAAAGCTGCCAAGCCTCCTCCGCCTCAATCCGAAGAGCCTAAAGCCACTGAAGAGGTTGAAGCGATGCCCGTGAGACGGATCTTGGATGAAAAGTTGACGATGATTTTGGACGCTCAGGGCATCATTCAACACTCTGTCAGTTATGACAAGGAGGAAGGCGAAATTATACATTGCCCCACCAAGGAACAAATAGTAGAGTTATTCAGGTTAATTCCTGATGAGGGGATTTTGGATGATGCTTCCATTCCTGCCTCTGATCTTCCTACTCCAGAATCATTTGATGACATTGATGAGGTGATTCTGGAAGACCATACAGAGGAAGAGGGCATAAAGTACACGTCAGCTGAAGAGGAGCTGCCAACGTTTTCTGACTTATTCGGCCTACATTCTGAGGAGGAGCTAAAACGTAAGATAAACGAAAAGGTTAGCAGCAGCGAGTCTTCAGCAGAAGACATTCAGAAAAGAAAAGAGGAATGGAAAGAATATTGGGAAGTTCTTAAGGACAGTGTTTCACAGATGCCAACTCCATACACCAAAGTTTACAGGACCAAAGGATACAAAGCCGGAGGTCAAATTCTGAGTTGGGCATACTTTCACGACTTCAATGCTATGCAGTCAAAAGGGAGCAAGGGATCCAGTACTTCAAACATCCCCATGACTTCATGACGCTGCCAGGATTTGAAGTTAATCACCTCGCACATCTGAAGATGCTTTATAGTGAAGATTCAGGGATGTCTTCTTGGTTTTCAAGACAGATACAGTTTGAGTATCGGAAGAGATGGGTCAACTTTAAGCCTCAGCAACCGGAGAGAGACTATCTTCCAGAGATTGATGCAGATACCCGCAGACATAGTGTTATCCTAAAGTGGCTGCCTCCTAAGGTCATGAAGAAGATTCCATTACGGAAGATGCCTCGAGACTTTTTGGATAGTTTCCGATGGTGGTATTATGATGGGAGAACTGCTGAGGCGGTGATTGTTTTGTGCAAAGACAACAAATGAGATACTGTACGTATATTTGATCCCATGTGGTTGACCAATCTGTCACATAAGGATGTGAAGGCCCTGTGCAGATGTCATATTTTCTTTGAAGTTGCAGACATGGAGCATGCTCTACAGTTGATGAGAGTTATCCGAATTTGCATTTTTTTTGGAATTCATGCAGGTACTGACTGGAAGGCTATCTCAGACAAATATTTCAAGAAAGATGCTGATAAGAGAAAGAACTAGGTCCAAGGGGGAGTATGTTAGTGCATAGAATGTCCCTAGTTCAGTACTTTGAATGAATGCCTAGCGAATGACTTGGGGAACGAATGAGTCATCCGCATGACTCATTCGGTTGACTAAGCTCATTCGGCTGAATCATTCGCCGAATGAGTGTTTCGCACTACTCATTCGGCCGAATGAGTACAGCTTGTATATATAGCTTCAAACAGAATGTTTCAGAACTCTCCGAGCCTCCTCTCTTCCCTGAGCACTCCTCTGTCATATCCCTAGGGTTTTGAGCCGCTCCTTCATGTCCAACTTCGATTCTCACCCCGTGGTGTTTGATTTCGATCAAAACGTTCACACCTCATCGTCGGATTGCCACGAGGCCGATTGGAAAATCCTGGAATAGAATTCCACAATATTCTAGTGGCTGTCGAGTAGATCTCTCAAGGAACCGAGTTGTTTCTGAGGGTTTCTTAGGTCCTTCAGTTATCATTGATAGACTAAAGAAGTCTACTCATTTTTTGTCAGTGAAAGAAACTTATTCTATGTATAAATTAGCACAACTATACGTTAATGATATTGTATCTTTAAACGATGTCCATTATCCATTTTCACAAATGGAGATAGTCGTTTTATGTCTCGAGTCCGGCAAAGTTTTTAAAAAGCTCTTGGAATGCACTTAAACTTTTGCACTGTCCACACACTAATGGGCAGAGTGGAAGAACAATCCAAACATTAGAAGACATGATTCGAGTTTGTGTGATAAACTTTGGAGGAAGCGGGGATGATCATACCATAATATTTATTACTTAAGTATTCAAACTGCTCAATTTGAAGCTCTGTATGGGAGAAAATGTCGAACACCAGTGTGTTGGTCTGAAGTTGGAGAAAACAAATTGTTTGGTCCAGAAATTGTGCAAGAAACCGCTGAAAAAGTCTTGCAAATTCGAGAAATATTGAAACCGAATAGAATCGTCAAAAGAGCTATGCAGACCGAAGGAGGAAGCCACTAGAATTCAATGTCAATGATAAAGTATTACTTAAAGTTTCTGCTTGGAAAGGATTGGTGCGATTTGGTAAAACGGGAAAGTTTAGTCCACATTATGTTGGACCTTCAAAAATGGCTGGTGGCTTATCAGCTTGAACTACTAGAAGAAATGGCCGAAGTACACTATGTTTTTCATGTCTCTAATCTTCGAAAATGTTTGACTGATGAATTCTTGTTAATGCCTATACAAGATGGTGAGGTGAACGAAAAATTAAAATTTATCGAACGACCGATTCAAATCGAAGACCGGCGAGAAAAGTGACTCAAACGTAAAAAGTTGATCTTAGTTAAGTTTAAATGGAACTCTAGACGTGGTCCTGAATATACATTGGAACTAGAGTCAGAAATAAGTAAGAAATATCCACACCAATAATCTCGAGAACGAGGTTAAAACAAAGGTAGGCAGGATATAACATCATGTTTTGAGGATATAAATAAAATACTCTTGTTTATAATTAAAATATTATTACTCAAAAATATAATAATAGAAACGGCCATTTGAATTATAAAGAATTGTCTGATAAATAAAATACTTTAGTTTATAAAATATGATTATTAGTGGATTTAATATTAGAAATGATCATTAAAAGTTTGTAGCATCTGACTAAACAAATAGATAGGATGAAACAACTATTCAAAATAGTCAGGGTATAAATGATCGTTACGTTTAATCGTTCAAGTGAAAATATTAATAACAGTAAAAATATATGTTGTGTTTGATGTTGATCCGTTTTTAACGAAACTTATGTCGAAATGTAGAGAAAAATGAGCAGATCCTGCGTGTATATTTATAATATTCTAAAACGTGATATTTTAAAGTTATAAGAGAAAAACAAATTTTGTGCAAATTATTTATAATAATATATTAATTATTATTAAAAAATGAAAAAATATATACACATATATAAAGCGCACGTGTGAGGTGGTGCGAGAGCTAAAAGTAATATATAACAAAGTAAAAGGATCCATATCTCAATTTGAGTATGCAACAAGGAAGCCGACGTTTCTTCGTTTCGAAGAATATAAACCGACATAGTAGGTCGCTATATTAATCCCTATAAATTGAGAAACATGTCTCGCATAATTAAGCTCATTTCGTTTTCGATATTCTTCGCATACAAGTTGGTACACAATTTGATATGTGCACGAGTTTATTAGTTTAAATTCCAAGTTTAGATTTTTTGTATTATTTAGTTATGGGTTAGGGTTAAGATTCGAACCAATATGTATACCAATAATATGTTGAATTTATGGTTTCTTTTAGGATCAGGAAAATAGTAGCATCAGGATTCATCCTTGAAAATAGTTATAAGGATAGATTAAGCATAAACAATGCCCGAAGTTATACTAAAAAGTTATAAGTTGTCACCCAACATTATGTTGACGTTTTATTTTCAATAATTTTTTTAGGTAATAATAAAATATAAAAGAGAAGCAAGATTAGAGATTCTCTGCCTATGATACCTTGAATAGGAGCTTGTGGTGAGACCATGGAGCAATTGAATTTGCATCCAAGTCTTGTATAAACCAGATATTATAATATGATGTGTAATATGTGTTTGTGAAAAGCTCATTTATTATAATACGAAATAAGTATGCGTATGAAATTTTATGAAATCCTGAAAGGTTATTTTATAAAAATGAGATAGTGAAATTTTTCTACCTATGCGTATAAACTATTTATAAATTATAAAAAAAGTGTTTTTTCACATCTATGCATTGAAATCATTTACAAATTTATGAGAAAATACAAAGTAATGATTTCTGTTGCATAAAACTATGAAATTAATGAAACAAAGCTTCTGCTTAAAATGAATAATAAACTTTGATCGAGACATATTTATGAAACCAAACGGGTCACAGTGCCCAGGTTGTCAATTGCCTTGGTGTGTTAGTTTTAGAAAAGGTTGATAGATGTCACAACCCGCCAAGGCGGGACACATGAGGTGCGACGGTCATGGTTTCATAGTCATTGCTTACAATGAACGACTTCTAAATGCATTCATAATAAAGTTTTACATGATGTCTTAAATTACAATCATCAAAAATATGACAAAACCAAGGTCCTAAACGTCCAGAATATAATGTGTAAGATTTTATAAACATGGCCTAAGTCAATAGACTATGCAAGAAAAAATCTCATAAATATGCATGTGAATGTGTCATGACTTCAAGCAAATCATTCCCTAAATATGCCCCATGCTTGCTTCAATTATCTTAGAAATACATGCTAAAACAGTCAGCATAAAACTGGTGAGTACACAGGTTTAGACACGTAAAAATTGAGTTGTTTCATTTGACCACAAGATATCAAAATGTGTCTATTGTTCTCAAAAACAATATCATGAGCGGTGTATATTAATTATTACCATGAACTCCCATAACCGAACTTGACATAATTGAATTGACCCATCCTAATGTTCTATTGCAAAACATTGTATTGAGATGAATATTATGCACCTGACCTAACCTACAATCAAATTTAGAGCTACTAACCACGGGTGGGGGTTGTCATTCCCGAATAGTACTATTCCAAATAATTCACATTTCCCACAATTATCGGTTATATAACACAATACTTAAAGCGATAAGTAACTCATGTAATAATGTGTTGAACTAAAACCACTTGCGTCAATGAAACGAGTAGAAGCATGATTTCTCCCCTAAGAGTTAGCAAAACATTGTAGAAATTAGGGCTGTGAAACTCACTATAAAAGTGGGTCCCTGATCCTGAGAGTGTGAATGTTGTCTTGTGTTTCAATCACTATCTGGTTCTTACAACATCCCATATTCATGTTGATTGTGAACTTATGAGGTTTGGTGTTGTTTTGTGTTCTTGTTATATATTCTTTGTATTTTTATATTGCCAGATTTTTCATAGTAAATTCATGTCTTACACTTGTAAAACTAGTTAAAATATCTAAAAAAATATAATTATTTATTATTTTTAAAAATTTCGGCACGATAACAGAGTCTTTTTGAAGAATATCCATTTTTTTTTTATCATTATCCAAAGCTTTGAAATATTATATTTTGTGGATAAATATTTAAAATAACTATATATATGTATGTGTATATATATGTATACGAGTTAATATTTCATTTTCTAGACAAATATATAAATACAGGATATGTAGGTAGTCACTTCTATAATTTTCGTTTTTAGTCAGATTAAGTTTAACATTTTCAGACGAACTTTTCAAATAGAAAACGTTTTTCAAAAATTACGAGACTTCAAAGTAATGCATTTTAATGTGTGCCGAACAATTTTCGTTTAGAAAAGTTTTTGTGAGTTGGCTTAGAAATAGGCCGAAACAGCCATCCAAATCAGAAGGTCTAAATCTGCGCACTGATTTTGTAAAGGTTGTTTCGGGTATCATTTGGTTGAGTTAGGAAACATGTAAGTAGTGCTTGAAAATTTAACTCAACGAACTTAACCATAGAATTTGAGTTACTTAGTTTCATGTCGTTATGACCAAGTTATAAACTCTTGAAATTGATAAAGATTTTGTCTTGAAAGCAGAATGCATGTTTGTGTGTATATATAATTTTAAACTAGACATTTGAGAGTGAGTTTCACCTTAGCAAGCAAGGAGAAGGCTAAGAGTAGAACGATCTTGATTTTTAACCGAAAACTTGAAAGAATATGATCCCTTGAATTAAGGACGATCTGATTTGTTGTAGTATGGCCAGATTGGCGTTTTTTTTTTTGGTAATGGTGGTGGGTATATCTTGACTAGAAGGGAGGCTGATAGAAGCTGGTTGTTGTTGATTGGAGGCTGCCAATGGGTTTTGGTTATTTTACTTGAGGGAAACCACAATATAGAGGGAGCCGAGAGTGTTATCAGCAGAAGTTAGAAATTAGTTTGGATGTGTTCTTCTTTGGCCTCTCATGCAAGATATTTATATATAGTAGGTTTATATACTTTAATCATTCTCTAGATGATGGAGCTGGTATTGGAAATTGGTTGGAGGGAAAGAGAAGTAAACATGCATGGCTTCCATGATTTAAATTACATAAAAGAAATGATGGTCTGCCCTTGCCACCTTCAAGAAAATAATATTTGTGGTATGAATATATAATTCTCAAAACAAAATAGGCCAATAGGTGAAGCATGCACTTTTATATTTAATAATTGAAGTATAGTCCTTTGGTGAAACAAGGAGGAGAGGAAAACTGTCAATGTAGCTGATGTCTCCAAAGAAGAAAAAGAAAACAAGATATTTCCCATGATGACTTCAAATAAATAATTGCCGGTTGTGGTTTCTTGGAAAATTTTCGTGAACTATATAGATTAAATAGATTAAGGCTTGTTGAAGCCATACTAAGGGGGTAATATGGTTGGAGTTTAATGGAAAAAAAATATACAAAAGGAGGACTTGAATCGTTTATGGTTTAGTTGGGTTACTGGGTGTCTGTTCAACTTTATTTATATATTTATTTATTCATTTTGTCTTTTGTGTTTTTAATTGTGGTTGATCATGTATGTGATCAGGTAAATAAAAATGATATAATTTGTGTGTTGGAGTATATTCGGGTTACAACAACTTACGAAAGTTTTCCTTCGTCTACGTTTTTAAATCCCATTTTTTATTAGACAATGAGTGTTGCTTATATCTTCAAAGTTTTAAATTTTGAGATTTAGTTATGAACTAAACATATACTATTATAAGTCTAATATAGCTTCATAAAATCAAGATTCGATCGAGATTAAAACCTAAAAACTTGACGGATGTCACAATAGAGTATTTCGCATCTATCATTTTTGTGAAAGAAAGTCAGATTAAGTGGTGTGAAAAGCTCATAACACAATCCAACAAAACATAAAGTTATAAATTATAAAACATGTTATATAAGTTTGCATTAAACTTATATATATACACCATAAGATAGTTTTTCGTCTATAAGTATAGCAATGGGTTTTTGTTGGTACCTTGACGAACAAAGGAACATGTGTCACTAGCGGTATCATCCTTTCATATGTACCACTAAGTCACGAGTTAAACAAAATTCAGTATCATAAGAAAACAATTTTGTGAGATTTGAACCAAAGACCGTATGATTTATAAGCCTTATCATACCATTAAGATATCGCTGAGTTGTAATCTCTTTAAGGTTCATTTACGTGAATTAGGACATTTATTGTTGTTTTGGATGTGATGATATTGGTGTTGGTGGTCTTAAAAACTAGGTATTGGATGACGACAATTGTAGATAAAATTAAAAATTAAAAAATAAAATAGATTAAACATGGTTAGGTCTTAAATTAATTAAAATCTATATAAAAACAAAGATAAAAATAATCACGTCACAATTATATATCGAATATTCATAAAACATTATGTATAAAATGTTAAATAAGGAAAAAATATTAATTTTAATAAAAAGGTAAATATACACGGTATTTGACTCGGCTCGTATTTAAATTGAATTTATACAGAAAGATTAATAAAAATAAGCAGAGCTTTTTTTTAAATGAGTGTAGTTGAAAAAAAAATTTACCAAATAAGTGTAGTTGAAAACTTATTTATCAAAATGAGTGTTTTTCTTTATTATTATTTTTTTTGGTTAGTTAAATGTAATTAAATAAAGGAAAACACTCATTATGATAAATAAGTTTTAAACAACACCTATTTGGTAAATATTTTTTTCAACTACACCCATTTAATAAAAAACTCAAATAAGCATGCGATGATAGGGTATCTAAAATCTAAAAAATATTATATTTTTAATGTTATATGAAGAAAAACAAATGATGAAAAAATTTATACTGGATGTGTCCTTTTCTTTTTACTTAATTTGTGTTTTAAATACTATATTTGTTTTTTATATTATAAAATAAATATATCCTTCAAACAATTTGTGCATTTAGATTTTTGACAAAAACCTTTTTATAAGCAATTTAATACAAGTCTATAAAAATAAAAATAATTAAATTGAATATAAATAAATAAAAAGTTGATGAGGCAGATGGTGAGTGTATAAACATTTTTTGTTGTTTTTCGTAAAAAAAAAAAAAGAGTGGATGCTAATTTTGGTGTAAATATAATACAAATTAAGTAGTATTTTATTTTAGTTAAAGATAAAAGTGATGAATAAAACTATAGTGGTAGTAATACGAGTATTCATGGTTTGTTTTACAATCATGAAAACTTCAAAATCAGTCATTAATTTGGTTTTGCGGTTATTTATAAATTTATGGTTAGTAAATTATCAAGATGGTCCATGTGGTTTGCTAGTATTTCACTTTTAGTCCATAAGTTTCATAAATTACCTATATTGTCCCAAACTTTTGACATTTGTAACACATATAGTCCTTAGGTCACTAAATTAACCTTACATAATTGACCAAATTACCCTCACATAAGGACTATATGTGTTACAAATGTCAAAAGCTTGTGATCATACAGGTAATTTATGAAACTTATGGACCAAAAGTGAAATAGTAGCAAACCACAAGGACCATCTCGGTAATTTACTCTTATGATTATGATTATTTTTGTTTTCAAGTTTTGTTCGGTTGGTTTAAAAGCTCCAAATCGTAGGTGACATTTTTTTGTGTTAAAATTTATCAATATTATTAATAATATTAATGTTAATATGTGTTAGTTTGTTTGTAATCAACATGTGCTGATACAATTGAAATTTAAAACTGCTATTTTAAAAGGGTTGTGTTATTCACATACCTACCCCACCCACCCCAAACCTCCTATAAACCTCGTATAGGTCTATACGAGGCGTATAAGGGGGCAATTATTGGGTGTCAAAATTTGTCAGTATCAATGATTGGGGACCTATACGCGGCTCTATACGTGACCAATCATTGAGTGTCAGTGCCAATCATTGGGGACCTATACGAAGAGTATAGACCAATACGCGAGGCTATACGCCACGTATAGATCTATACGAGACGTATAGGGTCGGTGGAGGTGTTGAATTAAAAATGGTGGGTGTGTGAATAACCAGTCCCTTTAAAATTCTTAGTTTTACAATCAATTTTCCGTATATTATATAAACACTGTCAAATATTGTTTGGAGCACGTGTTTAATTATTGGCGAGATCAATTTGCCATAGCTTGCTCACGTTTCAGGTCAAAAAATCAAATTCAATAATCAAAATCAAAATTAAAAATTAAAATTGTAATGAATATCACACGTAATAATAAAAATAGCAAAGTTTTAATGCAACAAAGTGATGGAATATACGAGTCTTCCCTAGTGGAAAGAAGGTAAGTATTGTACCGTAAAGGTGATGACAACTGAAAATCTAACAATCGATCACCTTCGGAGGGGAGCCAACTCAAATAAGTCACACGAACCGTCCTTGAATGAACAAGTTGAATCTGTTGGTTTATTGGTCGGACCGGATTTAGGTTTTTTCTAACACAAAAATTCAAAGAATAAAAACATTAAAAGCAAATTCTGTTTTTTTTTTTAACATGATTTTGTTTGTTTGAACATTAATTATATTTTTTAGATGTGTTTATAATTCTATAATTTTTTGAAATTTTTTATATATTCATTATGTCTATCCAGTTCTTGATTCTCACGGATTAATAACCAGTAAAACATTTGATTGAATGCCCGGTTTGATTATGAAAACATTGCAATCAATTTTAGCCTTAAAAGTGTCTAGCCCAAAACATCCCCATAGGTGGGTCAAAATGGTGCAAAGTATGATTAACAACAACAAATGCATTGCATCGCCCATAGTCAAATGACCAAACCCGGTTTAACAACCAATTTTAGTTTTATGAATTGCATCAAACTACTGAAGAGCAGATTTATTGTTGGTGTGTTTTAACCATTGTGGGAATAACCAATTCGGCGTACTGACTATGACATCCAACAATGACGTGAATCAAAAAGAACTAAACCAAATCAACATCTTCACATAGATATGCCTGTAAGTTTTTTTTTTGGATGAGTTGCCAACTAATTTAAAACTTTATTTAAAAACTTTTATTGGATAATAATTTATTTCAAATAGAAGTGTAAACAAACTGTACTAAACTTAACCCAAGCTCATCTAATAGCGAGCTCGGCTTATTTTGAGCTCTGTTTATAAAGCTCAAACTTGGCTCCTGATTGTTTTTCCAAGACAAAGCAAGGCTTAGGTTGGACTTAGTTTCATATTTATAAATCTTACTTTTGTTTGCTTTCCTGACAATAAAATAACTTATTTACATTTTATAACACATTCTTTATTTGAAAAAAAAAAAAAAAACCTAAAAATTTGGTGTAGTTCAAAAGCTATTACAAATACTAGATTCTTTCCTTAATTTTATTGGCCCTTTCTCCAAAATGGAAGGTTATTAACATATGACTATTGAGACAAATAAATAATAACCACTCTTTTATATTTCTTTCCTGTTTTTTATAATCTAAATCTAAATCAATGTACAAGAAGACCATCCACCACAAACCTTTGATTTCCAAACATAGTAATGATCAAATAACCTTAAACTGTTGGTTTGGTTTCAAGTTCCATATTCACATTCAATTCTAAGAACAAAGAAATACAAAGTTTTGGTTCATCTTCCTCAAGTAAGTCATGGATTTTTTGTTCCTCCATTATATCCTTTTATTATGCATACATTGTCTCCCTCATTTATCGACCTAATTTTGACGATTTTGCAACCATCAAAGAGAATGCATATAAAGATCAAGAGGTGCCACCATTGTAAGCGCATGATTCCCCTATAGGACATGCTCGTTTTGAAATGTAGTTTTCTTTGTTTTTCTTTCGGCTTAACCCTTAAAGACCGACCACTTGCCCCATGTAGATTGCGACGCATATGGGTTTTTTTCTGCTTAACCCTTACATGAATACATATTTCGTTTTTACTAAAATTTATATAAATAGTAGGATCACCGCCATGCTCGAGCTTGATAAGCGCAAATCAGACTCCAGTTCCTTTGTTAGAAATATGCTGCTAACTCATGAGAAACATCAACATCTTTTCTGAAAAAATTGCGAGAAATATTCCAATTTTCTAGTAGTGTACTCATTGTAAAAGTGACTAAAGTAACATACATCATATCATTATGACAATATCTTTGCATGCAGGAATAAACAAAGGAAAGTGATTGATGGGATTATGAGAAATATCTCATTTACTGCCTATTCGTCATGTGTTGGAAGTGGAATAAGATCAACAAAGATAAAGTAAGTTGCAACAAGCAATTACGTTAGAAAATTATAGTTGTCTAATTAACCCTAGTTAATTAGATGGGTAGCTATATCCTACATTAATTATTTTTCCATAACAAAAGGTTTTTTAGGTGTATGTAGCAGAATTCAACATCTCTTTGTATTGCGACGAATGCGAAAGGCTGGTTGCGGATACAATTTCAAAAATCAAAGGTATTTTTCTGCTTATGCCATTACACAATCATAAAACTAAACATGACATGTTTAACATATTTATGATTTATCTAAACGAGTCAAATCTATATTATGAAACATATTTATGATTTAACTAAACGAGTCAAATGGATACTATGAAATACAATATTATAAGTTGTTGATTAATCGGCACCAAGGCGATAGGCGGCGGTCTGTCGCTTCAATTTTGGATAACTGTTCATTAATCGATCATGAAAAACTCGGTCCCAAGGGACCAAACCGGGGAAATCCACCAAAAAATGGCCGAATTCCAGCAACTTTTGATATTCTAACGAAAGTATTAAAATTTGCTTATATATATATATATATATATATATATTAAATTATGGTTTTGCCCCCTGTGATTTAAGTGTTTTAATTATTTTGGCCTAAAATGGAATATTCTATCAAATCAGCCCCTGTAACGGTTTTCGCCCCTCAAACGTAACAATTATAACGGTTTAGGCCCAAAACCTAACTATGGTTGGGGGCCAAAAACGTTAGTGGTCTAAATCCCAGGGGCTAAATTGATATAAGATTTTCTTTTGGGTCGAAATACTTAAAACCCTTAAACCCTAGGGACCAAAACCGTAATTTACTCTATGTATAATTTTGAAAAATTACATATAAAAATTTCAATCTAATTAATCACGATTAATCTTTGGTCACTACTATACTAATACCAAGCAATTTTTACAATAATATTAAAATATTAAGTAACAAATGGCATGTAACTTTGAATTCGATATAATAAATTTTGTTTCCAAAACATTAGATTATGTATTGAGAGAGCAGTGTGACAAAAATATGTTTTATATATTATTGAAAGTCTATTTTAGCGTCACAATTTTTTTTCACATGATATATTCTTTTTTCCTTGGTTTATTTGATAAATAAAAAACCTGTAGGATTCTTAAATGATAAATAATATAAAAGAAAGATTATAATAAATATATAACACAATGGAGCCTACATAATATTTTTTAAATACTCCCAAAGGAAGGATGATAAGTTAATTATTTACATGATCAATCTTAAATGGATCGGAGGATTGTGATAAATGAGCTAAAAAGGTTGGCTAATCAAACGAGTTAAACAATTCAACTTTAACGCACTCTTATTAATTAAGCAGGTCAGCTAGAACATAACTTGCAACATGTTTCTTAATCTGGTAAAATAGGGAATTGACAATCAAAACCTCATATTTTCATGTTCTGTCAAGAGCTGCCACCATTGTGTTTGATATCATCAAACTGAAATTGTATGTATTTTTTGAAGGGGTTGAGAAGTTTATGACAGATATGACACGACATCATGTTGTGGTAATGGGCAAGATAAGTCCAGCCAAAGTCTTGAAGAAACTGAAAAAGACGGGAAAGCGAGTCGAAATGATTTTGTCGTGTGAATATGACATTCCGGATGTTGCAGAACAGGAAGATGAACATCAAGACGATTTCTTGCAACCTGCACCAAATCCTTTGATGTATGATTATTTGCGTGAGAGCACGTTGTATACAATATTTAGCGACGAGAATCCTAATGCATGTTCAATAATGTAGAGCACTTGTTATGGTATATTAATGTCTGCGAGTACACCTGAATGAATGACAATTAGATGGCTTCTAAGGACTAAGGGTATGGATACAGATTCAAAGTTAAATATTTGTTCAAACTTTTAACTATGATTAACTTATGTAATGATTTTGAGAGTAGAATTGTCGACCTAACAAGTGGTATCAGAGTTACGTACATTGTTGAATTATTTAATCAATTTATATATAATGGCATGTTATCTTTATCCAAACGGGAAATGAATGTACCCACATTACAAAATAGGTTGACACAAGCATATTTAAGTCTTAGTGTTGCCAAATGATCAAGAAGTATTATGAAGACACATTTAATTTTGTTGGTATATGGTGATATTTGATGTTGTATTGCACATAAATTATTATATAATTACTTATGTTGTTAGGTAATTATTAATATTTATTTAATGATGTTTTTATTTATAGAATTCAATTTATGTTGGGATGTATTTTGAAGTCATAGTCTTGTAACATATTGTCTTGTAACATATTGTAACAACTGTGCCGGAAACGTCGCCGGAATAGTGAACGGAATAGTAACGGCACAGTAACTCAGGTACAAACTATGCAAACTATTGATGTACTGTCAACTACGTAATGCTTAACAGTAAGCTATTATGCTATTGTTTCTGAAATCTGGTTAAACTTTACAGTGTAACAGTCAGAAACACATCAGACAACATTGAACGGTGATACTAATGCTTATTGATGTGCTATTATGTGTAAACGTATGCGAGGTTAAACAAAACAAAACGATAACGGTTGTTGTTACGGAATGCTAAACCGATGGGTTATTCGTATAGGTGACGATCTGTACGAATGATTCTGATATTTAACGTTCTGAAATAATAACTGAAAAGTAGAAAACAAAAGTCGGAAAGCAAAACCATCGTGGTGTTCGTTCGAATGACGATTCGAACGAATACGCGCGATGGTGACGCATTCTGACGAAACAATAACGAAAACAATGAAAGTTTCGAACGATCATAACTTCAAGGAAATAAAATATTTCCTATTTTACAATTTTGAAACTCATCATTTAATAAATTAAATAAAACTATTTTAGCAAATCGCGAACGAATTATTAAACGCGTAAAAATATTAATTCGTTAAATAAATTAAATAAAAGCGTAAAATAATAAGTTCGATAAATAAAATTAATACTACGATAATTAAAATAATTTCTAACAATAATTGTATTTTAAATAGCCTAAAATAATTCTTTTATTTAAAACCTACGAAAAAACGCGTTACGTTCCGGAAACGTAACGAAAACGCGAACCGAGCAAACAAAACGAACCCGAACACCACACGGGGTATAAAAACCTCAAATGAGAGTTTTTCTCTCATTTCTATCATCTACATCTTCTTCTCTCTCTCAATTCCCGGCTAACACAAAAATCCCCATTTTTACACCTTCAATCCACCATAACTCACTCGTTTCTCAACCAAATCGAGTGATTCTTTCGCCTAAACGAAGCTCTTGATCTCTACTACATGAAAGTACAATAGATCTAAGCCAAAACTCACTGAAATCCAAGGTAGGAGACTGTGAATGTTGCGAAAATTAGGGTTTTTACTTTCTTTGTCCAACCTTAAACCATAACCGGTGATGGTTTTCTTCTTAGAACCCACGGCTTTAACCATCATGGAACACCATCATTTATCTTGGCTACCCACTGGTCTGAGCTTCGAATCATGGTCGGCCGAAGCAAAGCCTACTCAGCAGGTTGAATGACCCTATTCGGCCGAATGGCCAAGGGCTGGCCAACCCCATTCGACAGCCACTTCATTCGGCACTCATACTCCCCTCATCTCATTCGACCAACTCCAACTTCATTCGACCATCATACCTCGAATGAGCCCATTCGCCAGTTAGCCTTGCCATTCGCCAATCCCATTTTCATTCGGCCAAGGGGCCATCTGGCAGCCATGTATTTTCAACCTACGGACAAGGCAACAACACATTCAGACCACATGTGATTTATTTTCAATCCATCTCTTGAGACTAGGGTTTGGCTAAGGTCCATTAGTTGGCCCATACAAAGTTGATCAGGCCCACAGTACAAACAGCTCTTCTTGGCCCAACAACAACTAATCAGGCCCAACAGAAGTTTCATTCGGCCCAAACATGTTATCTGACCCACTATTCATGTTTCATGTCTAACAGATTCCTTGACCCAACCTATTTTTAACCCAACAGCCCCAAATCCTTGGCCCACACTTGTTTTCAGCCCAAATAAGTGAGGCCCAGCTTGGCCCACGAACTGTTTTGGTGAAGGCCTAAGATAAAACCTATTAGGCCCAACAAATCGAGCCCAAGGCCCATAGAATTCAACTCAAGGCCCAATGCCTAGCCATGAAGGTTTAATTGGCCCAACTCAATTTGTTTGGCCCACTTGACTAATGAACTATTATAACTCTTTAATTCAACACTAGTTATGGTGATATACATGATAATCAAGGAATTACTACAAAGGTGGCAACTTTTTGCAATACGGTTTTATAACATTTATAGCATGGTATTCATGAAACAACAATTGGTTTTAATGTAAAATAGATGAAACAATAATAACTCAAAGAAAGTCTATGGACTACAAGGATCAATAACAAATAAAGATGGGACAGACAATGACTGAGAACTTTGAGTGCTAGCCAAAGCTTATGGCTAACACTTACACACGCACAAATCATTCATAAACTTATACTTACAAATTCAAACAACATGAATCATATACAGGATCGTGAAAACAATATCAGTTACAACGTAGAGCGCGTGCATTCTTGTTTGAGACTAAGTCAACTACCACAACTACAAGGTGAGTTCATTGTCCCTTTTCAAACTATTTTGGTTTTAACTCGGGACTGAGAAGCATGTTATACATTTTAAAACAAATGTTTTAAATTTAACAAAATGCTTTTATACTATTGATTATGCCAAGTGCTAAAGGCATAAGACACTATTCAAACTAAATGCTATTCGATTATGCCAAGTGCTAAAGGCATAAGACACTATTCAAACTAAATGCTAATTGATTATGCCAAGTGCTAAAGGCATAAGCTACTTGCTAATACTAAAGCTATGTGTTAATACCAAGTGTTAAGGGTATTTACTATTTGATGATGCTACTGTGGATGCTAATGCTATGAGGTTATGCTACAAACTAATACTATGAGTCATGCTAAATACTAAGACTACGGGTTAAACTAAATGTTAATGCTATGGGTTTATGCTAGAGACTAATGTAAACACTAAATGCTAATGATGCTATAACGATATGGGGATACTAAATACAAACATACATACATACACATTGAATACTTGAAGCTATGGATACTATAAACTATTGAATGCTATGTGATTGCCATGCTCAAACAACGGTTTGGCCTCTCAGTGCTTGCCTTACCGGTTATAAAGCTAGTTCTTGTGCACAAGTTACGTAAATGCTGGACTCTTTGTATGCTAAAACTATTGGCTATGGAAGAACAATATTTGGTCTCTCAGTGCTTGCCTTCAGGTGTTCTTCCTAGTCGGGACTGTAAGAACAATAGTTGGTCTCTCAGTGCTTGCCTTCATGTGTTCTTCACAGTCAGGACTAGAAGGCATCGACTATGGTCTCTTAGTGCTTGCCATAGGGTGTCCTTCATAGTCTGAATCGAGGAAATTGACTGATGGCCTCTCAGTGCTTGCCATGCAGTGTTTCCCACAACTATTTACCTGGGTGATCAGTAACTAGGACGATATTGGTGATCCTTAGTTGACTTTGTGTCGACCTGGAAATCCTCTATCTCCCCCTGAGTTGCTAATTATACCTGGGGCTGGTCTGGATTGATACTGGATTCCTTCGGGCATTCGGTTATCCATACCGGTAACTATCGGGCTAAACTCACGGATACTATTGGTGCATGGGGTAAACTTACATACAAAATGCTCAAACTATAACGGGAACGGGATTGGATGGTAGATAAACCGCTTAATTATCATTAGCATCAATGTCCTATGTGACTTAGTATGTGGTGGGATGGCGTCTGGGCGGGTCGTAGGCTCGACTCAGGGGTATGCCCTATATATAAGCATACCGAGTTAGATGATACAGGTGATGTTAATGAGGTTAAGGTTTTATCGAAGGAGGTTGTTAAAGCTATTTTAAACTTACAAACTACATGAACTCACCAACCATTGTGTTGACTTTGTTTTCTTACATGCTTTCTCAGGTGATGCACAGGTATAATCTAATGCTCAGGATTGCATGCTAGGCAGCCCAACTAGAGGACCTAGCAGACTTTTGAAAGCACATCTTTTGTAGTTAATACGAATCTCTTTTGGATATCTTGTACAGATACAAGATAGAAACATTTGATTCTTTTGGATAGGTTTACTTAGTTAAATTATCAAACATTGACATTGTAATTTAACTCTGTAATCCTATTTTAATGCTTTATTGTGCTTTAGATATTCCTAACATTGATGCTATATAAACAATCTGATCAACCCGATTATCATCCACGATATCGCGCCCCGGGAACCTTCCGCCCGACGGGGACATCCGATCCTACCCCGCCGGCCCGGGGTGTGACAGATTGGTATCAGAGCTCAAGGTTATAGAGAATAATAGGTCATTTACTTAAATGGTTTGGCCTAGACTATAAATTAGGGACCCTCATGTAGAGAACTTAGGATTATGGTTGCATTATGTTTTCTGCATTCGATCACTGCACTAACCAAATTCTTTTGGTTATGATCAGAATGCCGCCAAGAAAACAGCCTACTACTCAGACTTCTGCACCACATTCTTCTACTCCTACACCACCAGATTCACCACCGCCACCTCCTCCTCCTCCACACTCCCCACCGCCAGGCTCAAACACTGTTCAGATGATAGATCCTGCTACCATCGCTTTGGCGACACTGCTGAGTACCCAACTGACAAGCCAACTGAAAGATGTCATCCCAGAGATGATAAATCGGATTCAAGGCCATGGCAACACCTCTGGCCATACTACAGGAGAGGCTAGTGGAAACACTAGTCATACTTCAGACTGCTCCTACAAGTCCTTTGTAGGATGCAAACCCCCAAGTTTCACCGGTGCTGAAGGAGCTGTTGGATTAATCCAATGGCTAGAAAAGATGGAGAACACCTTGGACATAAGCAGTTGTCCAGAACACCACAAGGTTCGCTATGCAGCTGGATCATTTAGCAAGCGAGCTTTGACATGGTGGAATGCTCAGATTAAAGCAAAGGGGAGGGATGAAACAATGACGATGCCCTGGACAGAGTTCAAACTTCTACTGAGGAATGAGTTCTGTCCGAAACATGAACTGCAGCAACTAGAGGTTGAGCTCTCGAGCCATGTGATGAAGGGAGCCGATCATATGACCTATACCAATCGCTATCATGAACTGGTAGCTCTTGTGCCAGAAATGGTACCGACACTGGAAAAGCTGATCGATCGATATGTAGCGGGATTACCCTCCTGTATTCAAAGTATCGTGCTGGCTGCATATCCTGCTACACTAGAGTCAGCTATCTCTCTTTCAGCCAAGCTTACTAAAGTAATGGTAAAGTCAGGAGTCCTGAAAGATGACTCGGGAAAAGCTAAGGAATCCACTTCAAAGAAGCCCGAGCACCATCAGAAGAAAAGGCAAAAGGTCGTCAAGAACTATGTGATGGCCACCCCTCTCCAACAAATTAATGCAGCACCTGCTCAGGTTGCACCCAAGAACTATGTGGGACCGCATCCTCAGTGTGCACGATGCAGATTTCATCATCCTACTACGGCGCAATGCCGGAAATGCAACAACTGTGGCCGACTAGGTCACCGAGCTCAACAATGTCGTGCTCCAACAACTCAAGTTACAAACAATGCTGTTGTAGCACTTCCTCCACCACCAAGACCGGACAATAACAACAACAACACCAGGGGATGCTATAACTGTGGAGAATTAGGCCATTTCTCCAGAGAATGTCCTAAGCGAGTGCAACAGGGAGCCCAAGCACCACGTGGAAGGGCTTTTGTGATTGGAGCCAATGCAGCACGCCAAGACCCTAACGTGGTTACTGGTACATTTCTTATACATGACTCTTATGCATCTATTTTATTTGACACTGGTGCAGATCAGAGTTTTATTTCATCTGACTTTGCACGCCAACTTAATCTTACCAAGGAAACTTTAGATTCCCCATACATTATTGAAGTAGCGAACGGAAAGCAAATTACAGTTAGCACTATACTTAGGAACTGCCCACTTACACTCACAGATCACACATTTACCATCAACTTGTTGCCGATGGAGTTGGGCAGTTTCGACATCATTGTGGGAATGGATTGGCTATCACTCAATAGAGTTGAAGTCATCTGTTCTGAAAAGCTACTTCGAATTCCAGTGACGAATGATCGTGTATTAGAAGTTCGTTGGGATCAAGCAAAGAGAAACGTAAAGATCATATCATGCATAAAAGCGCGTAAGTGTCTTCAAAAGAAATGCATAGCTTTCTTGGCTCATGTGGTGGAGAAAGAAAAAGACAAGAAAACGATTCAAGACGTGCCGATAGTAAAGGAATACCCTGAAGTGTTTCCTAAAGATCTGCCTGGTTTACCACCGGTGCGACCGGTAGAGTTTCGTATTGATCTGATTCCTGGAGCAACACCTGTTGCAAAATCTCCTTACAGATTAGCACCTTCAGAGATGCAGGAATTGTCTAATCAGTTACAGGAGTTACTTGATAAAGGTTTCATCCGACCGAGCTACTCACCTTGGGGAGCTCCGGTTTTGTTCGTGAAGAAGAAGGATGGATCTTTTCGGATGTGCATAGACTACAGAGAACTAAACAAACTAACTATCAAGAATCGGTATCCATTACCGAGGATTGATGATTTGTTTGACCAACTACAAGGAGCACAATATTTTTCGAAGATTGATTTACGGTCCGGATATCACCAGCTCAGAGTACAAGACGAAGACATACCCAAGACGGCGTTTCGTACCAGATACGGGCATTACGAGTTCATGGTGATGCCTTTTGGTTTGACGAATGCACCCACGGTTTTCATGGATCTCATGAACCGTGTGTGTAAGCCGTACTTGGATCAATTTGTTATTGTTTTCATTGATGACATATTGATTTATTCTAAAAGCAAAACAGAGCACGAGCAACATCTCAGAACGATCTTGGAACTGTTAAAGGAAGAGAAGCTTTATGCCAAATTCTCTACGTGTGAATTTTGGTTAAAGGAGGTTCAATTCCTAGGACATGTTGTTAACAGTGAGGGAATACATGTTGATCCTGCAAAGATCGAGGCAATAAAAGATTGGGACGCTCCGAAGACACCGACGGAGATACGTTCTTTTCTAGGTTTAGCAGGCTATTACAGAAGATTTATCTCGAACTTTTCTAAGATAGCTCTGCCACTCACAAAGCTGACACAGAAAAGCGAGCCGTTTGTTTGGGAGCAAAAGCAAGAAGAAGCCTTTCAGATTTTGAAGCAAAAGCTATGCGATGCTCCGATCTTATCTCTCCCAAACGGTTGTGATGACTTCGTAGTATACTGTGATGCCTCCCATCAGGGACTTGGTTGTGTACTTATGCAACGAGACAAAGTCATTGCTTATGCTTCGAGACAACTGAAGATTCATGAGAAGAACTACACTACTCATGATCTGGAACTGGGAGCTGTGATATTTGCCTTGAAAATCTGGAGACATTACTTATATGGCACCAAGTGTACCATATTTACAGATCACAAAAGTCTGCAACATATATTTGATCAGATGGAACTCAACATGCGACAGCGACGTTGGGTTGAGCTTTTGAATGACTATGACTGTGTAATCAAGTACCATCCGGGCAAGGCGAACGTTGTTGCTGATGCCTTGAGCCGGAAAGAACGTGTCAAACCCTTGCGCGTCAGAGCAATGGGAGTGACTGTGCAGACAAGCTTACACGGTAACATTATGCAAGCGCAACAAGAGGCAGTAGAACGAGGAAACTTGAAGAAAGATTTAGATTGTGGAGTGGAAAAACATTTGGAAACGAAACCTGATGGACTCGTTTACTTCAAGGATCGCGTATGGATTCCTGCAGTAGATGAGTTAAGGAAACTTATTTTTGATGAAGCGCACAAGACCAAGTACTCTGTGCATCCCGGTGCTGATAAGATGTATCAAGACTTACGTGCATATTATTGGTGGCCGGGCATGAAGAAAGACATAGCCGAGTACGTTGGACGATGTCTCACGTGTGCTAAAGTGAAGGCAGAACACCAGAAACCGTTAGGTTTACTGGAACAGCCCAAAATTCCACTTTGGAAGTGGGAACAAATAGCTATGGACTTTGTTACCAAGCTACCCCGCACTTCCAGTGGACAAGATACCATTTGGGTTATCGTTGATCGATTAACTAAGTCTGCTCATTTCTTGCCAATGCGAGAAACGTACATGATGGATAAACTAGCGAAGCTCTACATCAACAAGATAGTGGTACGCCATGGTGTGCCATTGTCTATCATTTCAGATCGTGATAGCAGATTTACATCAAGGTTCTGGCAATCATTGCAGAAATCTCTGGGGATGCAATTGAACTTGAGTACAGCTTATCATCCACAAACGGATGGTCAAAGCGAACGTGCTATTCAGACCCTGGAGGATATGTTGAGAACTTGTGTTCTAGACTTCGGTGGTAATTGGGATTCTCACTTTCCACTAATCGAATTCTCCTACAACAACAGTTATCACAGCAGTATCGGTTGTGCCCCATTCGAGGCTCTCTATGGTCGCAAGTGTCGATCTCCGATCTGTTGGATAGAAGTGGGAGATAATCGTATAACCGGGCCAGAACTTATACAAGAAGCTACAGACAAGATTGCTCAGATACAACAAAGGTTACAAGCAACACGAAGCAGACAAAAGAGCTATGCCGATAAACGGCGCAAGCCGTTGGAATTCCAAGTGGGAGACCGCGTCATGTTGAAGGTTTCCCCATGGAAGGGCGTAGTTCGATTCGCAAAGAAAAGCAAACTAACGCCACGATATGTGGGACCGTTCGAAATCATCGAACGTATCGGTCCTGTAGCATACAGATTGAGCTTACCGGAGGAACTTAGTAGTGTACATGACGTGTTTCACGTCTCAAACTTGAAGAAATGCCTTGCTGATAAAAATCTTATCATACCGATTAAAGAAATTCAATTGGATGAACACTTACGTTTTGTTGAGGAACCATTAGAGATCATGGATCGCAAGGTTAAGCAATTAAGGCGAAGCCGTATTCCTATTGTCAAGGTGCGTTGGAACTCAAGGCGCGGACCCGAGTTTACTTGGGAACGCGAAGATCACATGAGAAACAAGTACCCCCAGTTGTTCGCGGAGGAAGCAGTACCCGATAGCAATGCTTAAATTTCGGGACGGAATTTCTCTAACAGGGGGAGACTGTAAAAAACTGTGCCGGAAACGTCGCCGGAATAGTGAACGGAATAGTAACGGCACAGTAACTCAGGTACAAACTATGCAAACTATTGATGTACTGTCAACTACGTAATGCTTAACAGTAAGCTATTATGCTATTGTTTCTGAAATCTGGTTAAACTTTACAGTGTAATAGTCAGAAACACATCAGACAACATTGAACGGTGATACTAATGCTTATTGATGTGCTATTATGTGTAAACGTATGCGAGGTTAAACAAAACAAAACGATAACGGTTGTTGTTACGGAATGCTAAACCGATGGGTTATTCGTATAGGTGACGATCTGTACGAATGATTATGATATTTAACGTTCTGAAATAATAACTGAAAAGTAGAAAACAAAAGTCGGAAAGCAAAACCATCGTCGTGTTCGTTCGAATGACGATTCGAACGAATACGCGCGATGGTGACGCATTCTGACGAAACAATAACGAAAACAATGAAAGTTTCGAACGATCATAACTTCAAGGAAATAAAATATTTCCTATTTTACAATTTTGAAACTCATCATTTAATAAATTAAATAAAACTATGTAGGATCAGATGTTCTCAATTGATTCAATATTAAAGTATAACAGCGGAATTCAACACAGAATTAGCATAATCATCGTAAGAACAAAGTTAATCAAACAGTAAACTCAAATTTGTTATATAGAGAGAGAAGGTTTCTGCAAAGGAATATTTCATTCAATTCATTAACTTCGTTACATTACAATACTGTCAACTGCCCATATATAGAGACAGTGACGTCTGATGATGTCACATGATGTTGACACCTAACAGACAAAACAAAACAACTGAAAATAACTAAACTACTGAGAATGTCTTCAACATCTGAAGACAATCTCTTACAACTACTGAAGAACTAAAACTACTGAAGTAATAAACTAAAACATCTGATGAGTAAACTACTCATCAGACTTTTACAATAACTGAAAGAAAACTACTGAAGACTAAACTACACACTACAACATCTGATGACTTACACTTCAGCTGTTGTATATCTCTTCAGATCTTGTAACTTCTGTACATTGTATGTCAGCCGTTGTGTTCTTCTTCAGTTGTTATAATTGCTGTGAGACTTAGAGATTTTTCTGATCAGGCTCATTGGTTCTTTTAGTCCAACAAACTCCCCCTGAACCAATGCAGCCAAAAACCTCTAACTTATTTATGGTCTCACTTATTTATTCCCAGGCAGAAAGATAAGTCTTTTTCTTTGAGATCAGTATCAAAATAACCGGTTAAAGTGTATGCCTGATAATCAACAGCTTCCAAAAAATTCTAACAAGCAAAATATGAGAGGGAACTCCATTGGGGAAATGGACTATGAGCATTAACCCCTCTCATTAAAGCTATTGATTATATACTAACCTGAAGGACTCCCTGACATAAGCTTCAAGTAATATCATCTTCTCTTGTGGAGTCAGTTTTTCAGGTTCACCTTCAAAGAAGGACTCAGGTCCATAATACTCAGACAAGTACCTGGCCGTTGTCCCATCATTCAGCTCTACTCTGGTAATTTCCCTGTAAACAAACTCATCAGGGTGCTTTCCTTCCAAAAACAAATAAAGTTCTTCTTGCAGAACATGTTCAAGCTTCCTATATACTAGTCCTTTCTTGATCATTTTGTTCTCTATGAAATTTGGAGCTTTTGCACCAGAGTTGTACACACTCTTGAAATCACTTATTATTTCCCAAGGATCAAGCTTTGACCCCAGCATAATTTCAGCACTTAATACCCTTCTGATTCTTCTGGCATAAGCTGCTGGGGCTTCTCTCTTGTGAATCCTATGAATGACTCTTGGATCAGGCCACATCCTAATCAGATCCTTCATATACTGAAATGTGCATCTCAGAGCATACAACCTTTGAGCTTCTTTCTTCATTGCAGTAATAGTTGATGTCTGAGGATAATCTTTGTCAACCAACTTTAAGATCTGCTCATCATGCTTCCTTTGGTTCTCTTCTTCTTCAAGCTTCACTTTGACTGCCAACATTCTAGACTCTGGTGTGATCATTGGATGTTGACCAAACACCAGTGGCTTCTCAGGCACATATTTGGCAGGTAAAGTTACTTTCTTCTTTTGAATGGCCAGATCTGACCCAGTTGTTGCTGAAACAGGCTTTTGAACCTTTGTTTTAATGACTATAGAGATAGGCATCCTGTCTTCCTCATCTGAATCTTCTTCTTCTTGAATTCTAAGTTGCCTTCTCTTCTTTGGAGGAGCCCTTACCTCAACAACCTGAGTTTGAACCTCTTGATTTTGTATCTCCTCTGGTTCAGTTTCTTGTACATCAGAGGTTGTAGCCTGTTTTTGTACATCAGATGTTGTAACTTCCACTTGTTCAGCACTTGCTTCAATTACTTTCTCAGTCATTTCCTGCTCAACCACCTCATCAGCTCTGTTGATAACCTCAACAGATTTATTCTTCTTCTGTCTCTTATAAGTCACTTGAATTGCAGGAGACCTTTCAGAAGCAACATCTTCAGATCTTGGCCTTTTGGAAGCTGAAGTTGTGACTGACTCTGTTCCTAACTCCCCCTTTTTGGCTGCAGGGGAAGAAGGAGTATGTAGAGTGGTAAGTCTGGCAGTCACAGCCTCATCAACCATTTGTTGAATTTGAGATGTGGAGGGTAGCCTCTCATCAAGGGCTTGGGCAATGATGGTTTTTAGTAATGGAGTGATGAGAGGGAGGATATTTAGAAAGGCAGCAGCTAATGCCTCTGGGGGGCTAGAACCCCAAGGATTAGTGCCTGAAGCAGTGGCTGGAGGCTTGTCAAATTGTATAGTAGTGGTTGAAGTGTTTGGGTGACCTTCAGAATGAGAAGGTGCCATCTGTGGGGTAATTGGGGAAGATGGACTTTTGTCCTTGGACATTTTGGTGAGTAGCTCATTGAGTCTACAAACCTCAGCCTCAAGGATTTGATTCTTTTTCAGAACCTCAGCAAGTGTGCTTTGGTCATCATCAGCCTTAGCTGAATCATCTGACCTCCTGAGAATATCAGGATCTACCTGAGTTGAGTGTGGCTCAACATGAGCAGGTGCCCCTTTTTCTTGGTACTGGGGACTTCCAACCTCAGGGGTAACCCCTTCATCAGTTGTTGCCTCTGACAAGGTCTTAGTAATGGTACCACTATCAATCACTCCAAATGATGGAGGTGATGAAGTAGCAGCCTTGTCAGATATCAGAATCTCTCTTTCCACACTAGGAGATCTGATGTGGTAGTCATGATCCTGTGGGTTATCAGAGACACTTTGTTCCTCCCCCTCAATGTTGGAGCTAATCCCAGTAGTGATAGGTGTCTGGGAGGGGATAGGAGTGTTCAACTGATCCAGGATGTTGTCAATAACAAAAGTGGGGCTATCTGGGGTGGTTTCCATAGGAATTGGCTTTGAAAGAGAATGCACCCGGGGAGATTGGTGCTGTTCAATAGAAACCTTTTCAAATGAAATAGTTTCTAGAGATGTGTCTGCCCCTACAATGGTTGCTCCAGGATCCTGTTGAGAGGAAACCTGGGCGGTTTGAGCCGGTGGAGTCTGATGGACCACTGGTTGACTACTCCCAGTGACCATTTCATGCCTTGGTGAGGCATGGGCAAACTCAGGGGACTCATTTCCCTGAGCAGCCTTTTTGGGCTTTTTGGATTTTGGTTTGGTGGGGACTTTGGATTTGGAAGTAGAAGTGGAGACTGTGGGTTCCCTCTGCTTTGGTTTTAGCTTTTGGGCAGCCTCTTTTAGAGTGAGGTTAGAGTTGTGTCGGGAATATACTTCCAGCAAAACTGCTGGAGCAGGGATCCCCTGACCAACGAGGCCAGTTTGCTGAAGCTGTTTCTCTATGATGGCCATGATAAAACGTGGATAGAGTAGCCATCTAAAGGAAACAGGCTTAGCAGCATGTTCAGTTAATTCAGAAAATAGTATTTGAGAAAAATTTAGCTTTTGAGATTCAAGGATAGAATACAATACCTGTTGCCATCGAGAGGACATTTGGTCCCATGAGGAAGACTTCGGAGCCAAGCAGATGTTGATCATATGGAATATCAGGCGCTCTGGGTCATTGAAGTGCTTCTTGAAAAGTGTGGAGTCACTCAAGTCACCCTGGTATTCATGACGTGTAAAACAGAGGTCAGTGGCGCTCTTAGGAAACTGAGTGACCAGGTTAGCATCATCAAGCTGAAGAACCTCCCTGAGTTCAGCGGGGCTGATGTGCACATTATGACCATTAACTGTGGATCGAAGGGAGATGACTCCTGTGCCCACGTTGATCAGTTCAACATTCATCCAAAATTGATGAATGGAGTCGACATACAGAGTTGGATTGAGAAGAAAGGCAGTTTTGAATTGAGAGGAGGTCATCAAGTCCACAGCTTCATCAAACTTTGACCAAAAGGAGGATTTGGTCAGATAAGCAACGGAATTGTGTCGAGGTTTCAAGGTGATTGACGCCATGGATGCAAAGACTGGAGAGGGAAAATAGGTTTTTGAAAAAGATGGAAAGTTCTGAGAAAGTGATAATGAAACAACTGAAGAAGGTTGAGTTAAATAGAGAAAACAACAGAAGTTAAAACAACTGAAGAGTAAAATTACTCATCAGGTGTTGTCGACAGTTTTGTTCAGCAGTTGTTTTCATCAGTTGTTCATCAGACTTTGTGGAAATTTTGTTCATCAGAACTTGTGAACAATGTGTTCATCAGAACTTGTAAACAATTTGTTCATCAGAACTTTGTGGAAATTTTGTGCATCAGAACTTGTAAACAATTTGTTCATCAGAACTTTGTGGAAATTTTGTTCATCAGAACATGTGAACAATGTGTTCATCAGACTTGTAAGCAAGTTGTTCATCAGAACTTGTAAACATTGTTTGACCTTCAGTACTTAGTGAATCAATACTCATCAGTACTTGTAACTTAGAGTATTAGAAAAGGTCATATCTTTTCTTGAAGCAGTACTTTTGATATGTATCAGTATATACTGAAAATATCAAAAGGTTTCAAGGTAAAAAAAATTTATTTGAAAAGAACAATTGAAAATATTTTGAGTTTTTGAAAAGAAATTAAAATTTATGTAATGAAAAACCAACCTATTCAAGTTGCAGCATACCAAGCCTTAGAACTAAATTTTGAAAAGTTGAGGTGTCTAAAGGCTTAGTAAAAATGTCTGCAAGCTCATCAGCACTAGGAACAAACTTTGGATCAATCAGACCCTTTTCATAACAATCTCTTATAAAATGATGTCTGATCTCAATGTGTTTAGTCCTAGAGTGCTGAACTGGATTCTTGACAATACAAAGAGCTGAAGCACTATCCATTAACAATGGTGTCTTCAGTTCTTTGATGCCATAATCTAAGAGTTGAGACTGAAGCCAGAGAATCTGTGAAGTACAACTTGCAGCAGCAATGTACTCGGCTTCAGCAGTGGAAGTGGCTACAGATGTTTGTTTCTTACTTTGCCAAGAAACCAGACAATTTCCTAGAAATTGACACCCACCAGAAGTAGATTTTCTTGAGAGTTTGCATCCTGCATAGTCACTATCAGAAAAAGCAACTAGCTTGCAGGAATGTCCAGTGGAATACCATATTCCCAGAGATAGAGTGCCCTGCAAATATCTGAAAATTCTCTTCACAGCAATTAAATGAGATTCTTTAGGTGCAGCCTGAAATCTAGCACAGACACAAGTAGCAAACATAATGTCTGGCCTTGATGCAGTTAGATACATCAAAGAGCCAATCATACATCTATAAAGAGTTTCATCCACTGAAGTACCTTTTAGATCAGCATCAAGTTGTGTGGTGCTGCTCATGGGGTTAGAACATGGTTTACAGTTTTGCAAATCAAATTTCTTTAACAGCTCTTTTGAGTATTTTGATTGGTGAATGAAAATTCCATCAGGTTTTTGTTTAATTTGAAGACCCAAGAAAAACTGTAGTTCCCCCATGGCACTCATTTCAAAATTTTTGGTCATAAGCTCAGTGAAAGCATCACACAACTTTAGATCAGATGAAGCAAATATAATGTCATCAACATAAATTTGAACAAGTAGCTTATGCTGTCCTACATTCTTTATGAATAGAGTTTTATCAATGGAGCCTCTAGTGAAATTATTTTTGAGTAGAAAAGTGGATAAAGTGTCATACCAGGCTCTAGGTGCTTGTTTCAGCCCATAAAGAGCTTTATCAAGCTTGTACACCCAATCAGGATGTTTATTGTCCTCAAAGCCTGGAGGTTGACACACATACACTTCCTCTTTTATTTTACCATATAAGAAAGCACTTTTGACATCCATTTGAAAAACTTTAAGTTTATGTAAGGCAGCATATGCTAAGAACAACCTAATTGCTTCTAGTCTGGCTACAGGGGCAAAAGTTTCATCATAATCAATACCTTCTTCCTGAGAAAACCCCTGTACAACCAGTCTAGCTTTGTTTTTAATGATTTGACCATTTTCATCTGTTTTATTCCTAAACACCCATTTTGTGCCTATTGCACACTTACCTGGAGGTAGAGAAACCAGCTCCCAAACTTGTTGTTTCTTGAACTGCAACAACTCCAACTGCATTGCCTCCACCCAGCCAATGTCTCTAAGTGCTATGTGATAGTTCTTTGGCTCTTGTTGACTTACAAATAGAGCATAAAGACAAAAGTTGGATAATTGATTTCTTGTGGAAACACCAGCAGAAATATCACCAAGAACTTGAGATAATGGATGATCCTTCAGTTCTTGATATGGAATAAGATCAGTGCAAGTGTTTGCTGGAGGAACAGATGCTGCAGTTGAAGAAGATTCAGGAAATACAGCAGCAGGAATTTCAAAGGATTTAGAAGAGGCCAGAATCTCATCAGCATTTGTATTTGGAGCAGCAACTGGAGCAGGAGGAGCATCAGATTTAGCAGATAGTGGCAGATTATCACTAAATCTGAACAGATGAGTGCTTTCATCTTCATCATCAGGACTTCCTTGTGTGGTTTCTGTAGAAGCTTGTGGTGGATCTGCAGTAAGTACCTCATGTGCTTCAACATTAGGCTCAACTGGAAATTCATGGTGCAAGATGTTAAGATCAAACATTTCAGCAGGATTTTGAGGAATGGGATCTTTGGGACATTCATTGAATTTAACATGAAGAGTTTCTTCAACAATCTTTGTTCGACAATTGAACACTCTATAAGCTTTGCAAGTTGAAGAATATCCAACAAAATATCCTGCATCAACTTTGGAATCAAACTTTGTGAGTTGATCTTTGATGTTAAGGATATAACATGGACACCCAAAAGCTCTGAAGAAGGAAATCAAAGGAGTTAGATTGTGAAGTATTTCATATGGAGTTTTCAACCATCTTTGATTGACTAGAACCCTGTTTTGCACATAGCAAGCTGTGTTGATGGCTTCTGCCCAGAAGGTCAAAGGCAGACCAGAGTCAGCCAGCATTGTTCTGGAAGCTTCAATCAAGGTTCTATTTTTCCTTTCTACAACTCCATTTTGTTCAGGAGTCCTGGGAATACTGTACTGCCTCTGAATTCCCTTTGATAGATAAAATTCATCTAAAATGTGATTTCTAAATTCTGTGCCATTATCACTCCTTACACACTTGACAGGTATAGAATATTGCTTTTCAACATACAACACAAAGTTCATAATAGCCTTGGCAACCTCACTCTTTGAGTGCAAGAAGAAAGTCCAGACAAACCTTGAGTAGTCATCTACAATGACTAGACAATACTTCTTCTTTGCCATAGACATTATCTGAACTGGCCCAAATAAATCCATGTGCAGCATGTGCAAACAACTGGTGGATTTGGAATCTCCAATTGGAGGAAAAGAGACTTTGTGTTTCTTTCCTTTCAAGCATGCAGTGCAATTCTCATCACAACTAAAATCCTTTAAGGGAAGACCTCTAACCAATCCATGCTTCACCAATTGATTCATGTTTTTGATGTTCACATGACCTAATCTTCTATGCCACAGATTGGACTCCTGGAAAGAGGCCTTAGAAAATAAACAAGGATGACCCTTGACAGAGATTTTCTTAGATAAATCAAAGGCATATACCTTTCCCACTCTGTTAGCCTTAAGGAGTGTATACTCATCTAAGACTTTGCCAATCAAAGGCATCACATCAGAAGATAAAATCCTACAATCTTGCTTAGTGAACAGAGAAACATGACCCTTATCACACATTTGACTAACACTCAGAAGATTATACTTAAGATTCTCAACATGATTCACATCATCAAACCTAATCTCACCATTTGTTACCACACCTTTACCTATAATGTAACCCTTAGCATCATTTCCAAAGGATACAAATCCCTTCCTTCCAGTGAAATAATTATGAAGGAGAGATCTGCACCCAGTCATATGCATGGATCCTCCACTATCAACATACCAGATGCTATTTTGGCATGCTGAAGGACCCTGCATACAACAACACACTTAGTTAGATTTTTGGACCCAAACCATTTTGGTTTTGGGTCTGTTAACACATGATGAAACAAAAGTAACATTGTCAGTTGAAGCAACACTTGAAGCATTCTTATCAGAAGATTTTGCTTTGACTTTTGATTTTGATTTCTTTTTATGAAATGAATCAACAGATGCCTCTGCCAGATTGACTTTTCCTATCAGTTGTTGCATCATTAGCATCAGTTGATTATGATTTTGAGTTAAAATTTTGATTTCATCAGACACATCAGAACTTGATTTTTTATTTTTGTGTTTGATCATTTTAGTGTCTTTAATCAAATGAGATGCTGTCAAGTGTTGTTTCCCTGAATCTGGAACAATCCCTTTTCCTTTCTTGGATGTACTTGAGTTATTTCCTTGTAAGGATTTTCCAGATTTTGAAACTACTGATGATTCTGGTACAAACTTTGAACTGAATTCATGTTTCATTTTGAGTATGTTCTTGTTTTTATGCTTGATTTTGTTGAATTTAGAACCTTTTCTGTACCAGCATTCATCAGTTGAATGATTAAACAGCCTACAAATTTCACAAGGCACCCTCTTTTTCTTTTCCTTGTGATTGTCTACAAGTACTGATGGCTTAGAGACTGAATTTTTGTTCTTCAGTACATTTGAAACATCAGTATTTGTAGACAAATTGACAACAGCTGATGTGTTGACAACATCTGAAGAGTTATGCTTCAGCACTTGAGTATCAACACATTCACCAACATCAGTTGTTGCAGTATCAGCTTTTTCAACAACTGCGGATGAGTGACTTTGACTTATTAAAAGTCGTGCATCATTTTCTCCAGTGCCATGCCCATCAGACTTAACCAGTTTTAAATTTAATTCATTTGAAACATTTTCATCAGGATCAATCTCAATTAAAACACTATCCTGACCTATGTCATCCTGGATAACATTTGTACATCCAAGAGAATAAGAATAGGTTTCAATATCCATAATTTCAGATTCAGATTTGCATGCACTTGAATCACTTTCAAATGATTCATCAGCATCAGACTTTGCTGAGGATTTGGTGAATTGGTATACACTGTCCCCTTCAGACTCACAGTTAAGATTCTTTGGTGTATAATCAGCTGGGGGGCAGTGTGATTGTATCCAATACCAAACTTCACATTGGATGCTGTTTGCTTGTTTAACAGCAACTCAAACCCCTTGCAAGATTCAACCCATTTTGCACATTCTACTTGGGTTGCTGCAAGTGTTTGTTTCAAATCATTGTGTTTTACAAGCATGACTTCCACCCTAGCCTTTTCATCAGACAATTGACACTTGAGTTTGTAAATTTCAGACTCTTTTTCATTCAAAACTTTCTCAAATTCAGTTTTATTCTTTGTCATGACCCTTTCTAAAGCCAACTTCTCATTGATTAACTCAACATTGATTTCTCTAATGGAAGCAAATGCTGAAACACAAGATTCTGAACACAACTTAGCTTTGGATTCAGAGGATACCTGTGATGTTGAAGAAGATTGACAAGAGTTGTCAGTTGAGTCAATAGCCATCAATGCAAGATTTCCAAAAGGATTGTCTCCACCATGTGGACCATTTTCAGAGTAAGGCTGCATGTTGAAGTCAGATAAATCATCAGGTAGGCTACTCCAATCAACTACTCCAGGAGTAAAGAAACTCTGATGATGTTGTTGTTGAGGCTGTTGATTGGTTTGTGATTTGCTGGGATCAGGAAGAGCAGGTGATTGTGAAGGAATTAATGCTGGAGTGTGTGTAGGTTGAGGCATGTAGAAACAAGGATATGGATATGGCATAGGATTTTGTTGAACAAAGTGAGCTGGATAGAATTGTTGTTGACTAGTACCAGAAGATTGTGGTCCTTTGCTTGATGTGTTGTTGCTTGGAAAAGTCACAAAAGGTGCAGCAGAGTTAGAACCAGTAGATTTGCACTCTCTAGCAAAGTGACCAAGTCTGTGACACTTATGGCACCTCAGCTTCCCTTTGTCAAATCCAACTTTGGTTTTGCCAGATAATCCAGGGAACTTTCTTCCTGTTCGTTTATAGAACTTTTGTGATCTGATGTTGATTAATGCCATTTGACTCAAAATGTCCATCTCCTCTAGATCATCATCCGGAATTCCTTTCAAATCATCCATCACAAAACACAAGTTATCACCATGATTTCCTGCATTACCATCAACTCCAACAAAAGCATGTTCAGAATTGTTAGTAGAGAAATCAATATGTTCATCATAAGAACATTCAGACCCATTAAACTCTGACTCCTGACCTATCAAAGCAGTGTTACCAGGAACAAAATCATCAGCAAGTTTTCCAGATGAAAACAGTTTTCTCTTCTGTTCTACCTCTCTCTCAAAAGTTAAGAGTTTCCCATGTAATTGGGTGAGAGATAGATTTTCCAGATTAGCATTAGAGCGTAGGACAATTGTGTATGTGTCCCATCTCTCAGGCAGTGATCTGAGAAATCTGTTATTCATCTGACTATTAGTATATTCTTGCTTAACCATTTTCAACTCAGAAATTAAACATGAGAACCGCTCAAATTGTTGAGTCAATGATTCACCCTTTCTATGAGAAAAGGTCTCATACTGCTGAGCAAGGATTTCTCTAGTGTTTGCTAAAACCTCATCCGTTCCACCGAATTGTTCTTTCAGTGCAACCCAGAGATCATGAGCAGTATCATGATGCATCAAGCCAGAATAAATCTCATTCGGCAAGGCCATGGCCAGAATACCATGAGCTTTAGCATCAATTTCAAACAATTTAATATCCTCATCTGAATACAGATCCGAAGGTTTCGGAATCATTAGTTTAGTTTCAGGATCAGTGATCATGGGTTTATACGGACCATGCACTACAGATTTCCAACATCCTGCACTATTAATCGACAGGTGATGTAGCATTCTACGTTGCCAAATGTTGTACTCACTCCGCACAAGCATCGGAGGCTTGGTTGCGGAGCCTGTATTGTGCGGATCATTGTTTGGAGTTGTCATGATCACAGATTCAAACAATTACACACAAACTAATGTAAATTTCAATCAATTGAATCAAAACAGATCTATATCGAAAGACAAATCAACAGAAGTTAACAGAAAACTTCAATCTATAACAAATTCTTACTAATCAGCTAATTCGATCAACTAGAGAACAAATTTGAGCAGTTTCAGAGATCAATTGTTTAATCGATCAATGATTAACCTGCTCTGATACCAATTGTAGGATCAGATGTTCTCAATTGATTCAATATTAAAGTATAACAGCGGAATTCAACACAGAATTAGCATAATCATCGTAAGAACAAAGTTAATCAAACAGTAAACTCAAATTTGTTATATAGAGAGAGAAGGTTTCTGCAAAGGAATATTTCATTCAATTCATTAACTTCGTTACATTACAATACTGTCAACTGCCCATATATAGAGACAGTGACGTCTGATGATGTCACATGATGTTGACACCTAACAGACAAAACAAAACAACTGAAAATAACTAAACTACTGAGAATGTCTTCAACATCTGAAGACAATCTCTTACAACTACTGAAGAACTAAAACTACTGAAGTAATAAACTAAAACATCTGATGAGTAAACTACTCATCAGACTTTTACAATAACTGAAAGAAAACTACTGAAGACTAAACTACACACTACAACATCTGATGACTTACACTTCAGCTGTTGTATATCTCTTCAGATCTTGTAACTTCTGTACATTGTATGTCAGCCGTTGTGTTCTTCTTCAGTTGTTATAATTGCTGTGAGACTTAGAGATTTTTCTGATCAGGCTCATTGGTTCTTTTAGTCCAACAAACTATTTTAGCAAATCGCGAACGAATTATTAAACGCGTAAAAATATTAATTCATTAAATAAATTAAATAAAAGCGTAAAATAATAAGTTCGATAAATAAAATTAATACTACGATAATTAAAATAATTTCTAACAATAATTGTATTTTAAATAGCCTAAAATAATTCTTTTATTTAAAATCTACGAAAAAACGCGTTACGTTCCGGAAACGTAACGAAAACGCGAACCGAGCAAACAAAACGAACCCGAACACCACACGGGGTATAAAAACCTCAAATGAGAGTTTTTCTCTCATTTCTATCATCTACATCTTCTTCTCTCTCTCAATTCCTGGCTAACACAAAAATCCCCATTTTTACACCTTCAATCCACCATAACTCACTCGTTTCTCAACCAAATCGAGTGATTCTTTCGCCTAAACGAAGCTCTTGATCTCTACTACATGAAAGTACAACAGATCTAAGCCAAAACTCACTGAAATCCAAGGTAGGAGACTGTGAATGTTGCGAAAATTAGGGTTTTTACTTTCTTTGTCCAACCTTAAACCATAACCGGTGATGGTTTTCTTCCTAGAACCCACGGCCTTAACCATCATGGAACACCATCATTTATCTTGGCTACCCACTGGTCTTAGCTTCGAATCATGGTCGGCCGAAGCAAAGCCTACTCAGCAGGTTGAATGACCCTATTCGGCCGAATGGCCAAGGGCTGGCCAACCCCATTCGACAGCCACTTCATTCGGCACTCATACTCCCCTCATCTCATTCGACCAACTCCAACTTCATTCGACCATCATACCTCGAATGAGCCCATTCGCCAGTTAGCCTTGCCATTCGCCAATCCCATTTTCATTCGGCCAAGGGGCCATCTGGCAGCCATGTATTTTCAACCTACGGACAAGGCAACAACACATTCAGACCACATGTGATTTATTTTCAATCCATCTCTTGAGACTAGGGTTTGGCTAAGGTCCATTAGTTGGCCCATACAAAGTTGATCAGGCCCACAGTACAAACAGCTCTTCTTGGCCCAACAGCAACTAATCAGGCCCAACAGAAGTTTCATTCTGCCCAAACATGTTATCTGGCCCAATATTCATGTTTCATGTCTAACAGATTCCTTGACCCAACCTATTTTTAACCCAACAGCCCCAAATCCTTGGCCCACACTTGTTTTCAGCCCAAATAAGTGAGGCCCAGCTTGGCCCACGAACTGTTTTGGTGAAGGCCTAAGATAAAACCTATTAGGCCCAACAAATCGAGCCCAAGGCCCATAGAATTCAACTCAAGGCCCAATGCCTAGCCATGAAGGTTTAATTGGCCCAACTCAATTTGTTTGGCCCACTTGACTAATGAACTATTATAACTCTTTAATTCAACACTAGTTATGGTGATATACATGATAATCAAGGAATTACTACAAAGGTGGCAACTTTTTGCAATACGGTTTTATAACATTTATAGCATGGTATTCATGAAACAACAATTGGTTTTAATGTAAAATAGATGAAACAATAATAACTCAAAGAAAGTCTATGGACTACAAGGATCAATAACAAATAAAGATGGGCCAGACAATGACTGAGAACTTTGAGTGCTAGCCAAAGCTTATGGCTAGCACTTACACACGCACAAATCATTCATAAACTTATACTTACAAATTCAAACAACATGAATCATATACAGGATCGTGAAAACAATATCAGTTACAACATAGAGCGCGTGCATTCTTGTTTGAGACTAAGTCAACTACCACAACTACAAGGTGAGTTCATTGTCCCTTTTCAAACTATTTTGGTTTTAACTCGGGACTGAGAAGCATGTTATACATTTTAAAACAAATGTTTTAAATTTAACAAAATGCTTTTATACTATTGATTATGCCAAGTGCTAAAGGCATAAGACACTATTCAAACTAAATGCTATTCGATTATGCCAAGTGCTAAAGGCATAAGACACTATTCAAACTAAATGCTAATTGATTATGCCAAGTGCTAAAGGCATAAGACACTATTCAAACTAAATGCTAATTGATTATGCCAAGTGCTAAAGGCATAAGCTACTTGCTAATACTAAAGCTATGTGTTAATACCAAGTGCTAAGGGTATTTACTATTTGATGATGCTACTGTGGATGCTAATGCTATGAGGTTATGCTACAAACTAATACTATGAGTCATGCTAAATACTAAGACTACGGGTTAAACTAAATGTTAATGCTATGGGTTTATGCTAGAGACTAATGTAAACACTAAATGCTAATGATGCTATAACGATATGGGGATACTAAATACAAACATACATACATACACATTGAATACTTGAAGCTATGGATACTATAAACTATTGAATGCTATGTGATTGCCATGCTCAAACAACGGTTTGGCCTCTCAGTGCTTGCCTTACCGGTTGTAAAGCTAGTTCTTGTGCACAAGTTACGTAAATGCTGGACTCTTTGTATGCTAAAACTATTGTCTATGGAAGAACAATAGTTGGTCTCTCAGTGCTTGCCTTCAGGTGTTCTTCCTAGTCGGGACTGTAAGAACAATAGTTGGTCTCTCAGTGCTTGCCTTCATGTGTTCTTCACAGTCGGGACTAGAAGGCATCGACTATGGTCTCTTAGTGCTTGCCATAGGGTGTCCTTCATAGTCTGAATCGAGGAAATTGACTGATGGCCTCTCAGTGCTTGCCATGCAGTGTTTCCCACAACTATTTACCTGGGTGATCAGTAACTAGGACGATATTGGTGATCCTTAGTTGACTTTGTGTCGACCTGGAAATCCTCTATCTCCCCCTGAGTTGCTAATTATACCTGGGGCTGGTCTGGATTGATACTGGATTCCTTCGGGCATTCGGTTATCCATACCGGTAACTATCGGGCTAAACTCACGGATACTATTGGTGCATGGGGTAAACTTACATACAAAATGCTCAAACTATAACGGGAACGGGATTGGATGGTAGATAAACCGCTTAATTATCATTAGCATCAATGTCCTATGTGACTTAGTATGTGGTGGGATGGCGTCTGGGCGGGTCGTAGGCTCGACTCAGGGGTATGCCCTATATATAAGCATACCGAGTTAGATGATACAGGTGATGTTAATGAGGTTAAGGTTTTATCGAAGGAGGTTGTTAAAGCTATTTTAAACTTACAAACTACATGAACTCACCAACCATTATGTTGACTTTGTTTTCTTACATGCTTTCTCAGGTGATGCACAGGTATAATCTAATGCTCAGGATTGCATGCTAAGCAGCCCAACTAGAGGACCTAGCAGACTTTTGAAAGCACATCTTTTGTAGTTAATACGAATCTCTTTTGGATATCTTGTACAGATACAAGATAGAAACATTTGATTCTTTTGGATAGGTTTACTTAGTTAAATTATCAAACATTGACATTGTAATTTAACTCTGTAATCCTATTTTAATGCTTTATTGTGCTTTAGATATTTCTAGCATTGATGCTATATAAACAATCTGATCAACCCGATTATCATCCACGATATCGCGCCCCGGGAACCTTCCGCCCGACGGGGACATCCGATCCTACCCCGCCGGCCCGGGGTGTGACACATATTACTTTTAGTGTTGTTTGGTGATGTATATTTGTTATTTTATCACAAGAAATAATCGAGATCATCGAGGTTAGACTGCTGATGAGGTTGTATAGCTTGTGTAGATTTTATTAAACATAATAACAATGTCGACTTTGAGATTTCAAATCACGTGTATGACTACTAATTAAAGACCATTGAAATATAATTCATCGGCTTATATTCATATATATGTAGGGAAGGGATCATATAATAACCCTCATTAATTGAGGTAACCCATTAACCCTGGCAAAAAACGCTCAAATCGCAAAAAAAAAATTTCATGGTTTTTTTATGCAAAAATAGGGGGGGCTCTTTTTTAAGCGTTCGCTAATTCACAAGCGTTAAAAAGTTAAACGAAATGTAAGTTTGCTTTACACAGCGACGCTTAAATAAATGTTCGCAGTGTAACGCAAACTTACATTTCGTTTAACTTTTTAACGCTTGTGAATTAGCGAACGCTTAAAAAAGGAGCCCCCTATTTTTGCATAAAAAAACCATGAATTTTTTTTTTTTGCGATTTGAGCGTTTTTTACCAGGGTTAATGGGTTACCTCAATTAAGGTGGGTTATTATTCACTCCTTACCCTATATATATATATATATCAAGATAACGTATTAGTTTCGTTCTATAACATATAATTGCTAATATGATTATATTTTTTTCAAATATGTTAATTGATTTGTAATAACTAAATGATGGTTTCTACAGTTGTAAGTCATTATAGCTTGCCTCCTTTTCACATGCCTAAACCATCACTGTCTATTATCCTTTATATTATTCATTATACTAGTCACCTCTAATATATCTTTACAAACATTGTTTTTTATCCTATCTAGCCTTGTGTGTCTACACATCCACCCCTCATCTTCACATATACACCTTCCACTTACGCACTTATGTCTTATTTATAATCCAACATTTTATTCCATATAACATTATCAGTCGAGCTGTAACCTTGTAGAATTCCTCCTTTAACCTAATCAGGAAGTTCTTCTTACATGGTCTCCATAAGGTTCATGTTACCAACATTAGTTTGCTTGCACTCAATGTGCCACGTCACTATCTATATCGACATCTATGTACAAAAAATATCTTAAATAATTAAACTTAGTTATGTGTGGTACTACTTAGCCTCCAATAGTTTATGGGTATCATTATCATTCACTTCACCATTGAAGTCGTAGTAAAGGTGCTCAATCTTAGACCGACTAATCCTTAAACCTTTACTTTCTAAAGTTAGTTGTCACTCATGTGATTGCATATTCAGACTTTGTTTACACTTTGCAACCAATACAATTTCAACAAAGAAAAGCACGCCTCGTGAAACCATCCTATAGATAAACTTTGATAACTCATCCAGTATTACAATACTCAAGTTGGACTGAGTGTTGACCCTTGGTGAAGGCTCATCTCAACTAGGAGTGTTCATGAGCAGAGCCGAACCGAATCGAGCCAGGGATCAGCTCGGACTCGGCTCGGATTTAGACCGATCCAAACTTAGCTCGGATTGTAAATCGAGCCTGAAATCTTAGCTCGGAATCGGCTCGTTTTTAACCGAGCTGGCTCGGCTCGGCTCGTTTTTGGATTAGTTTTTACATACGAAATTTAATATTTGAATTGCATTCACCTCACCTTGGCTCGTTTTCTCCAATGAGTCATGACTTCTACAAAGGCCACATGCGAGGGCCAAATGACAGAAACGTCACGTGGTTGTGACCGTGGAGAAACGTCTAGCTGAGACCAACTTTCGTGTGGCTATGATCGAACTGTGTGTGGTTGAGACCAACCGTTGTGTGGCTGTTACCACGCGAGAAATGTCTGACGTGAGGACTGTGGCTTCTATTTATTTGAGAATTATGGTTTGAAAAATAAAGAGTAAAGAGACATGAATATGTGGAATTGAGAACTAAGAATATGATTTAGGAACGAGGGATTAGTGGAGCACATGAGAATTGGGATCCATTACGTATTTATGTTTTATTTTTCTTCTTATTATTTTTTTTAATATAATTACAAAATAACACCTAAGTATATTTATCATCGAAAGTTCTATAATTTAATATTTTATTATAGCATATATGTTGTACAAACGAGCCGAGCAACGAGTGAGCTACAAGCTGAGCCAGCCTTTGCTCGGTCACAAAACGAGCTGGCTCAGTTCGGCTCGGTTACAAACGAGCTTTATCGAGCCGAGCTTTATACGGGCTTTTTTCAAACGAGCTACAAGCCAAATCTGAGCTTTGAGCTTTTTGGACAACGCTAATCTCAACTAGTAAAGAAATTCATATCTTTAACATGTGCACGAACCCTAGTATCATTCGTATCACACATATCCATAGTGATCTTTATATGCTACCATGAGACCCCCTAACCTTGATACCATCCCAAAATCAATGCATGTGGTAGTATTGTATGCCTTTTCTAGGCAAATGAATGTATATGCAAATCTTGTTGTCTCACTCTGTATTTTTCATTGACCTCCTTAATTAGGTTGTTTATCATTTCAATAGTTAGCAACCAAAGCATGAATCCACATTGGTTCATCATAACTTAGGTTTTTTTTTTTTTTTTTTTTTTGTAATCTTAGTCTCAATTACTTTCACCCATAATTTCATAGTTTGGCCTAGTGGCTTATTTTTTTTGTTGTTGCCATAATATTACACGTTTGCTTTGTTCATAGTTAGAAACTACAATATTAATCCTACATTGGTCTAGCATACTATCTAAGATATGAAAACGAGAATAAAGAAATCATTTAGTCATTGAATTTCATTCTCTCTAACACTTTCACACCTCAATCGTTATGTTGATCAGACCCACTACCTTAGCCTTCCCATCTTTCTAAGTGTTTTCCTCTCCTCTCATGTGTGATTCCTTACAGGAGCAATTATATTGTTGTCTTCTTTGATTAGTGTTGTTGTCACTTTATTTTTGGTTTGCCTCCTATTGAGTGAAAGTAAGTTTGTTATCTCTGCTTGATGTATTTTTCCTTAACAAACACATTATCATCCTCCCCTTTTATTAACTTCATGCCTCTTTGATAATGTTTTCTACACTCTCTAACTCTGGCAATCATAAACATATAATGCTTGTCTTCCTTTGTTTATAGTTTATACATTTTGTTCATGTTTATGTTGTCATAGTGAGGTTGTCTATTAGGGGTGTTCAAAAAAAACCTGTATCCGAAATATCCGAAAAAATCGGATATCCGGAAGTTCGGATTTGGATACCTATTTTGAAAATATTCGGACATCCGATATCCGAAATAGTTATTTTTTTCGGATATTTGGATACTTTTTTTGGATAATTTTTCGGATATCCGAATATTTTTCGTATATTTCGAATAATTTTTGGATATCCGAAATATATACTTTTTAAAATTTTTTATTTTTTTTCCTGATTTCGGATATTCGTTCGGATATCCGAATCCGAATCCAAAATTTCGGATTCGGATATTGAAAATCATTATCCGAAAATGAACACCCTTATTGTCTATGCCAATGTATTTGAAGTTTTAAACAAGTTGTGGTTATGTTTAAATAATCTGTAGGCATGTTTTTAGATCATTAATTTATCTGTTGTAATTTGCGGTTTAGGATATTTAATGTTTATTACTTTATGCGTGATAGAATATGATTGTAATATAACATTAGCATTATATAATTACAACCAGTCTTCGTAGTTTAATAGTTAGGACTGTTTAAATATAATCACTTGCGTTTTTGTATGATGGAATATGCTTGTAATATATACTAGTAGCATTAATTATTTATAAAACGTTAGTTGATTAGTAGTATTATTTAATTTACAAAATGCTTTGTTATTGCATTTGTGTATTAATATATTAAAAACATTTTATTTATAAGATATATAGAAAATGAAATAAAAAAATTCATAAAAAAGATTTAATAAATATTTATTAGTAAGTACATAGATAAATTTATAGCCCAATAATAAATAAAAAAACAAAATGAAATAGTTATTTGCCATCTACATTTTTAGGTTCTTTAATGGTTTAGCAAATCAAAACATAATTATACCAAAGAATGAAGTTTGAATCCCATATATTTAATAGTTTTAGGGGTTATTTGATAGCAGATGCTACATATGAATCGGCCAGAAATTAAAAACTATATTTTTTTCGCTAAAAACACATCTAAATTAGTTAGTCAACCACTTAACCGTTAATTTTAAACAAAGTCTAAATGATTCAGACATCTTAATAACTCACCACTTAACGAACCAAATAACACTGATTGTTTTCCCTTTCCAATTCTAGTTCTAATATGATGGATTTAAATTCCTTAGAAGAACATTATGAAAACTAAAATCCAGAATTTTACAGATTTATAAGAACTAAACATCCCCAAGCTCTAATCAACTAAAATATGTATAAACCCTATCTACGACCAAACTTAGTTCAGTCTAGACATTTTCATCTTGTTTACCTCTCCATTAATTCAATCAAATTTTTGATTTTGAAGATGTAACCAAATGATGCAATGTTGTTGTTTGTATTATAGTACTTGGGTTTAAGTTTGGCTCCCGGCTTCTTAGAGAGTTAAGTTGCCTCCTCTCTATTGGTCGCCACTTGCGGGGAAGAAAACGAATCACACGGGACGAAGTTACCAGTAATATCACTCCAGTAACTGTTAGCAACCTGCAGTTGGACACCAAAAAACATATCAACATTGTAAACCATTTTATGATAGTAAACGAGCCAAGCCAATAGAATCAAATTAACAAAGCTAAGAGAAGAGGGAAATTCGATCAATCAAGCTAGTTTGTTATTCCATTACTAGCTTAAGTACCCGAACAACCAACAAATTGTTAGTTAGCAGTTAGGTATAATTACAAAAGTAAACACATCTTTAGACAATTACGACATTTGTCCTCTAGTCTACAATTTTACAATTAGCTTCACATTCCTAATTTGACTGTTGATGAGCTAAGATATGCAACAATACTCCGTGGTTGAAATGATTCTTGTCCTCATAAATCAAAATGGGGAACCTATAATAGTAATTCTTCAAGATTTTCTTAGGTAGCCTTTGAGATGGAAGATCACACCAATGAACTAAAACATGAAGTGATGTTTGTTGCATTTATGATAGAGCTTCCTATCAATGATGGAGTGTGGTTGCAAAGTAAATCGAGGCTCAAGTGGAAGCGAAGTCGCATTTTGGAGATTGCCATGAGCAGCTTTCAGGAGGGAAACGTGAAAGGTTGGATAATTGCGAGACTCAGCAGCTAAATCCAATCTTTAAGCTACTTGAACAATTCCTTCAACAGTTAGGAAGGGGCAATAGTATTTTGGACCCAATTTGTGGTGTTTATGATTCTTGAGTGTAGTCTGCAGTCAATTGCTCTCTTTAGACCAAAGGTTCATGCTGTTTAGACAACTACGCCATGGCTTGTAGACTAACATCTGCCCATGAGCTAATTACCAGCACATGCACTAACAAATTTTGCAACATTATCAGTTGAACATAATGAAAGTTTAGGCTTTTATGCCCCTTTAATCTCAAAGGTATAGTCATCCATGGTAAATTTCATGGTAAGATCTATAAAATTCCAAGTAATATCATTCAAGTTTTTGTAATGAATACCTAGAACCATGTCATCATTGGTTAAGGGTATAATCAGAACATCTATTTTGGACCAGTTACCCTGCATCATCTATTGTATATATATCCACACAACTTGGTACAACAAAGGTATAATATCCTTTAAAGTGAAACTAAACTTGGAAGCAATTTTCTCATCTAAAAAATTGCGTGTGGAACCTGAGTCGATTAGAATGTGTAAAGGTTTGGTATCTATGGATCCAGTAACCTTCATAGTAGAGTAAGAAGGAACTCCCATGATAGCATGTAACGAAATTTGAGGATCTTCGACTTCATTACACAACAATTTCCCTAATTCTTGTTAATCAATGACTTCACCTTCCATCTCAATTGCATCTATAGCAAACAACTGTTTCTGTTTGTTTTTGCATATGCGACATAATCTAAACGTTTGCCCTTTTTTCCTCAATATCGTTTGGTGATAGCATTCTTGCAGTTAGGGGTTTAGCTTTCATAGGAGGTGATGGTAACAAGGGCAAATTGGCAACATTGTTAGTAGCAGTGAATTTACTAAGAATTACTGCAAAATTAGATTTATAAGACTCGACACCACTATAAGGCTGTGCTGCACTAATGGCTTCTTCCTGAATTCTAGCTAGCATATAAGCCTCTTGGAAAATTCTCAGGCCTTAATAACTTAAGTGGATATCCTATTTCAGGTTTAACAGCCCTAAAAAATAAGCTAACAACATATTCATCACAAATGGATATCTTAGTTAATGCCAAATCAAATTATTGACATAATTCTTGAAGGGAACCAGATGTTTAAAGTCTACTAGTGTGTACCCCATAGCATGATGACCCAATATAGTTGCAAACCTAGCTGATATGATTTCCTTATACTCAAGACCATAACATCCCTTCAATTGACCCATCCTTAGATTTCACAAACAATTATGACACACCTGACTAACATTCCTTAGGGCGTCTCAATTTTACAGAAGTGTTCCAAATTTGTAAATCCATCATTGATCCTTCCACATTCGTGCCATTATATTTTGGAAAATCCATTTTGGCATCGCTGTTGCCATTTCCAATGCCCGAAAAAGTCATGCATGACTTACTCCTATAATTCAGATCTCTGCCAATTAAACCTTCACAGAATCCATATGCTCTGAAATCTTGGTTGTTGCAACTTTGATAGCTTCTAATTCCATTAAATTCATACCCGCTGTTTCTAATCAAAGGAATGATGCTTCATGATATTGAACTCGCTATTCAAGAGATTGATTTTGAGTCGCCATAGTCTTGTGAAATTGCCCCGGCAATTGATTGATATCACCGATTGAGTATTACTGGGGAATACAAATTCTGATTAAGAGTGCCCAATAATCGAACAACTCTGATACCACTTGATAGAATAAAATTGAAAACTAAGTGAAAAATCTGATCAATCAATCTAGTTTGTTATTCCATTACTTGCTTAAGTGCCTGATTAACCAACAAATGAATTGTCGCCAGCATTTAGGTGCAATTATAAAAGTAACCACAAGTTTAGGCAATTACAACATTGGTCCTTCAAATCAATACAATTAGATACACAATCCCTAATTTGATCATTGATGAGCTAAGATATGTAACATATGCTTGTTTAAATAACCTAGCCAAGCCAACCAACTTTTTTATATTATCAAGCCAAAATGTTGAGCTTGAGCTCGGCTTGTTAAAAACTAAGCCAAGCCATGATGACTTGCAAGCTAGCTTCATTATTTTATTTTCTTATATACATTCATATATATAAAAACAAAAAATAATATTTATTTATTTATTTATATGAACTTGTTGAACCAATAATAAGAGAAAGATAATTCATGGCTTGTTTATATTTTTATAATTATTTATGTCATCAGAAAATGTCAAAATGACAATATGGCTATGTCTATAGAATATTGGTATGATGGTGAAAATAATTTTAGATAATATGTCGAATTTTAAGTTATAATTGACGTTTTAATTTAAACGAGCCAAACCAGCAAGCTAGGAGCCAAGCTTACCTTGGGTTAGGCTTAGCTCGTTTGCAAACAAGCTTGATTTCGAGTGAGCTTCAAACGTGCCACTAGCCACAAGTTTTTTGAACATGAATTGATAATGAGAGGTCGATTAGTCAAACAGGAAATTGTAGTGTGGCCGTGTGGGTTAGGCCGATACAAGGGGGATCAGGATGGCTAGACGCAGCTTTTTTAACTAAAATTAAAGGAGGCAAAATGGATAGGTTGAATAAATGGGTCAAAATGAGTTTGGGGCAAAGCAAGAAATTTTTGATACAAATTAGATTCACTCCAAAACTTTTTCACCAGGAACTCTTATTTTTTATTTACTTAGCATGTTCAAAAACTATCACAAACAGTATATTATCTTAATAGTAATCTAAGTTTTTTCAAAGAAACTATATAGGGTTTTATACATTAAAAATACACCTTGGATGACTTTTAACCCATTCAACCAATTTGATATTTTTACTTTTAAGCTAATGTTTTGATCCAACAACAACAACAACAACCTTACCCAGTATATTCCCACTTTTCAGTAGGGTCTGGGGGGGAAGGATAGATACAAACCTTACCCCTATCCCAATTGGGATAGAGAGGCTGCTCCGAAAGAGTCCCCGGCTCAAAGTTATCGTTTGAAGTTGATCATCCCAATGATTTTAATGTTTTGATCCAACCTCATTCCAAATCAACCCGTTCATTTGTTAATGGGAAAAAAACGGTCATCCCCCATAATAACAATGTCAGATATTATAATAAGTTGTTATAAATAGCAATCAAAGTATTTTAGATAAAATAATTTTCACACGTTTAAATAAACTTGGGCAACTTTTGGCTTGAGCAACTTGAGTGACTTGAGTCTGTTTTGTCTAACTTATGTAAGTTTCAATGATATGAGATACAAGTATACAGCATTCTCCAATGCCCAATTTCTTTACATGAAACAATGTGAGATGAAAAAAATAAAAAACAAATAATTTTTTTTTTGGATTTTGACGAGCATTCATATCCCATCCCCTATCTCCATTCCCATAATTTAACTAACACTCACATTTTATTGTATAACTTTGTTTATCTTCTAAAACCTCTCACAACCCAATCCCCATATCTATCCCAATTCAATTAAACAATACTTGTTTATAGCTTTTTTTATAAATTTTTTTCTTTATTTCACTCATAATCACCCACAAAAGAATATAAATAATGCATTTAGGGGATGAATAGTGAGGCCCTAAATATGGGGTTACACTATTGTTTCCCTTTATAATTTGGAGACGGGAATTGGGATGGAGATGGAGTAGTACAAAACAAGAGATTTTTGTTTTTACCCTAAAATTTAAAACTGGGGATGGATATAAGGATGGGGGGTCATTATATTTGTAGAATAATACTAAAATTATTAGATTATTTATAGGATTTTTGGGTCTAGGGTGTGTACTCTTCTGCATCTTCCGCCTAGGCAACACATGAGCCTTTTGTACCTTTGACTACATAGATTTCCAATAATTATGGTCGACCAATATTTCAAAAAACATGGAGTAAACTGATATTACCATCCAAGCAAAAGCCAAGAACGAGATGTTGGACTTTTGGGCAATCTTTCTCCAAGAGCAAGCATACCAGCAAGTACACCCGTCACAATTGAAGCCACAGCAGCACAGGTGGACACTACTACCGCTCTCCCATGTTTCAACCCACGGGTCTGCTTATCCACATGCATAAAATAATAATCATGATATCAGTTCCAGATAAAGCAAAATTAGCAAATGGGCAGCTGACATATGCTGTAAACAAACCTAAAGATAAGTAAATTGTTTGTATACTGTTGGCGAGAAGTTTGCTTATTTATTAAACTAACGACCACGAACAAATTTTCTTTCATATTTAACCAAATAAATGAGCATGAATAAGCCTAACAAAATGACAGGGCAGTTTGGGTTGGGTGACAGGTTAAAACGGGTAGGATGGGTAAAGACAAGTTATAAGCAGAATCAATTTGGATCTAAATGGGTCGCTTTTAAAAAACATCAATTTTTTTATAATAGTGGAAACCCACTTACGTGGTAAACCCCTGGGTCCCCAATACCCGATTGACCATGGGGAACATATAAAGTGTGGCTGCAAGCAAGCGGGGCAAGTCAAAATGGATTATAACCAAAAAAAATAGTCAATTTGAATAGTTATTAGTGATATTCTCATAAAATATGTTAGACATTCTTACCCATTTAAATGCATTTTGTTTACATAATTTTTAGGTTATCTATCTTGGCCCATATTGTGTTATGATGTTACTCATCTCAACCCGATCTATGTGTTAGGTATCAAGTGGTGCAGCCGGCGAAAATAGATTAACACATACACACACATGAAAGCAAAGAAACAGACACATGAAATAACGTGGTTCGGTCACAGGTTGCAACTAGGTATTCTTTATTGATTAGGTGTTAAAGATTACAATTACATGACAAAGCTTTAAATAGAAAAACAATTAGGTTAAACCCCTAATGGGCCAGGATTAGGGTTGGCTGTTGGAATAATCTTGTAATTATTAAATAGTTAAGGGGTTAAAGTAGAAACTTTGTTTAATTTGTTTTGGTTTATCTATTTGAGTTTAAAGTTTAGATTAGGATTGAGTTTTTAGATAAGTTTTGTTATGTTTGGCAGAAGTTTAGGGATTAAAAGTTTGAATTTTTGTTGGGTTTTTGTTTTATAAATAGGGGTTAGATTTTTAGGTTTTCTTGTACCAAGATTTTATTCAATAAAGTGTTTCTTTTCTTCTGTTCTTCTACCATTGTCGATCTTGGGAACCAAAGCAGAGGCTTCATTGGCTGCCCTCAACCTCCCAAAGGCCTACATAAACCTAACAATCTCCCACTCGGAGGCCTTGCGATAGAATCAAGCCTGGCATCCAACATAAGCAATCTAGTCATTCAGTAAATCCAGTAATCTTCAAAACAAGTCTTCCAAGCCTCAATTCCCAAGAATAAGCTTAAGACTTCATCATATCCAGGCATATCCCCTTAGTGCAACCACCCTTTATTCATCAAGTACAAGAAAGGCCAGTTGTAGCTCCCCCGAGCTCCAACTCAATCGTGACAACATTCGTCAACGACACATCCTCAATCTCAACTGGTATGGACACTTCACCAGATCCAGAGATACATTGAGGACCACCAGCCCTCTCCACACATAGCAAACTACCAACATGAGAGAAATCTTCATTTCTAGTCTTCAAAACTGATACGATTCCTAAAACCTATACAAGTTTATTCAAGGAAGAATAAAGCTGGGCGATTAAATGATGGGTCGAAATTAATTAACTTGGAGTATTTGGATTTACTGTATGGGGCATGCTTTGACCCATTTCATCCACTACGTGAGGCTGCAGGATTCTATGGGATTAGTGGAGCTGAAAACAAGGAAGTAACCGACTAGTAGTTTTGGAGTTATGGTTTAAGTTTAATAATTTCTGTTTGATGTTCTTGTCTTTGTAATTTTACTTTTATCAACTTTATGTTGTTTGGGAGATTGCCTGTCTCGAATCAGGCCAATTAATAGAGAATCCTCTATTCTGTTTCGTTGTCTCTATCATTTGGTTCCATTGCCGGGAAACGAAGAAGAAGGCAGGAAGATGGTGAATACCCGGAGTGAAGGCAGTGGCAGTGTGCCCGATCCAAATGCTGGTCAGATGACAAATCAATTAACCGCCATCATGAGGAAACTTGAATCGATGGAAGCATGGAAAGAAGATCTTAACAATTTGAAGCGACAGTTCGCGAACAAGGAGAAGGGCGGAGCAGGTAGCAACCGACAGGAGGATGGGGAATCCAGCTTCTTCAATAACCGGCGGCCTTATCACAAAATCGACTTCCCCACGTTTAGCGGAGGAGATCCCAGGGGCTGGATTTTGAAAGCAGAGAAATACTTTCGATTTTACAATACGTCGGAAGAGGAAAAAGTGGATGTGGTTGCGATGCACCTAGAAGATGATGCCTTGGACCTTTATTCGTGGTTGTCTACTGAACAGGTAATCACTTACTGGGATGAATTAACCCAAGCTTTTCAAAAACATTACAGGCCACCAGAGTTTCAAAACCCAGACGAATACCTTATCAGCGTGCGACAGACGGGTAGCGTGCATGAGTATCGCCAGGAGTTTTACAAAACGGGTATCCCGGGTGGTCGACTGGCCCGATCACTGCCTATTAGGGGTTTTCATCCATGGTCTTAGGGAGGAATTGAAATCAGATGTCAGGATCCACAAGCCGCGAACCGTGTACAAAGCAATGAGCCTAGCCTTAGAGTTCGAATCCAAATTAAGCACCCTGAAACCCACTAAATCATTCAACAGCAGCCTGAAACCCGAAGCAAAACCGTTTTCGCCAAATTCCCACACCTCCAGCCACCCAAATAAACCCGACTCCAAACCACAGTCACGAATTACCGATCCTGAGAAACAAGCCCGATTCCTCAGAGGGGAATGTTTCCGCTGTGGGGACAAATACGGTCCGGGTCATCGATGCAGAGCGGGAACCTTCAAATTACTAGAAGCTGAAGAGGAGCAGGAACCCTTAGCCATCACAAATGAAAAGGAACCGGAGGATACCCCTGAAGAAATGGCAGAAATAAGTTTGCATGCCATCTTTGGAAAATCACACACCACTACCATGAAGGTACACAGGATTCTTAAATCAACAGAGGTTCTCATTTTGACAGATAGTGGTTCCACCCATAATTTTATCTCAGATATATTGGTACATGAACTCAATTTGCTGACACAAGTGGTGAATCCTTTTGGGGTTCAAATTGGGAATGGTGACATCATTCGTTGCAGTCGTGTCTGTAGAGATATTCAACTGCAGCTTTCGGAATTAAAGATCAAACAGGATTTTTATCCTTTTTCTATCGGGGGAGCAGATGCCGTTTTGGGAATACAATGGTTATCTTCGTTGAACACAATCCAAGCAAATTGGAACGAAATGTTCCTCATTTTCACAATCGATGGGCAACAATATAAGTTACAAGGAGTTCCCTCGGGGCCCCAAAGATCTGCTGCCTTTCAGCATCTATCTATTGAAGCCGACACCAACACAGTAACTCCACCTCCCTTACAGCCCCTAATTGATTCTTTTGAAACCCTTTTCCCAGAACCTTCATCCTTACCTCCTTTCCGATCCCATTACCATTCCATACCCCTTCTACCAAATTCCTCACCACCTAATATCCGACCTTACCGTTACCCACATGCCCAAAAATCTGAAATTGAAAGACAAGTTGAGGCCCTGTTAACCGCCGGATTTATACAACCCAGCACTAGTCCCTATTCTAGTCCGGTTCTATTGGTTAAGAAGAAGGATTCCTCATGGCGTATGTGTGTGGATTACCGGGCATTAAACAAGATCACAGTGGCAGATAAGTACCCAATCCCTAATATTGATGAACTTCTAGATGAGCTGTATGGGGCCAGCATCTTTTCCAAGATAGATCTGCGGTCGGGGTATTAAAAGATCTGAGTTAACCCAGCGGATATCGAGAAGACAGATTTTAGAACCCACTCGGGTCACTATGAATTTAAGGTAATGCCTTTCGGGTTGACTAACGCCCCCTCCACTTTCCAATCTGTTATGAACGATCTTTTTAGGCCATTTTTGAGGCAGTTTGTTCTAGTGTTTTTTGATGACATACTGGTTTATAGTGATACTATGGACCACCACATTCAACACCTCAGAACTGTCCTCAATTCACTGCTTACACATCAGTTTCTGGCCAAAGCTTCCAAATGTTGTTTTGGACAGAACCATGTGTTGTTCCTTGGCCACATGGTGTCCAAAGAAGGTGTTCAAGTGGATCAAGATAAGGTCTCAGCTGTAGAATCATGGCCTGTCCCCAAGAATGTTCGTGAAGTCTGGGGATTCTTAGGCCTTACGGGGTATTATAGGCGGTTTGTCAAGCACTATGGTATCATAGCCCGGCCCTTAACCATGCTTACAAAAAAAGATGGTTTTAAATGGGGGGAATCCGCTTCCCTTGCTTTTGAAACTCTTAAGAAGGCTTTACTTTCGGCTCCTGTGCTTCGTCTACCCGATTTTTCACAACCATTTGTTGTTGAGTGTGATGCATCATCGGAAGGGGTTGGTGCCATTCTCATTCAGGAGGGCCATCCTGTTGCTTATTTTAGCAAGGGATTTTCCACGAATAACAAGTTGAAATCTGCCTACGATAGGGAGTTATTGGCTTTGGTATTGGCTGTCCAAAAATGGCATCACTATTTGATGGGTCGACATTTCTTTATCAAGACCGATCATTACACACTCAAATTCTTACTTGAACAACGTGTCACTACTGTTGAGCAGCAAAGGCTTCTTCTTAAGCTCATGCCATATGATTTTTCTATTCTTCACAAATCGGGAAAGGAGAATCGTGGGCTGATGCGTTATCTCGCCGCCCATCCACAGCTCATTTATGCACATTGGTGCTCCCAAATAGTGTGTTATTTGATGATGTAATTGCAGGTTTGCAGGAGGATGCCTACACACGCACTATACTTCAAAAGCTTTCACACGATCCTTCCTCGGTCCCAAATTTTTCTCTGGTTAACAGCCTCTTACTTTACAAGGGTCGTGTGGTTATTCCGGATGTTCCAGCTATTCGACAATCTATTTTACACGAGGGACACAACTCACCTGTTGCTGGTCATGGCGGGTTCTTAAAAACATATCAACGGATTTCCTTGCAGTTCTTTTGGCCCTACCTCAAGCGAGATGTCCGTTCACATGTCCAACAATGCCTCACTTGTCAACAGCAGAAGTATGAGACTCTGTCTCCAGCCGGACTCTTACAGCCTTTACCAATTCCACAAAGGATTTGGGAAGATATTTCCTTGGATTTTATTGTTGGCTTACCTATTTCAAATCGTTTTGATACGATTTTGGTGGTGGTAGACAGGTTGAGTAAATATTCGCACTTCCTACCTTTATCTCATCCATTCACGGCCAAGAGTGTAGCAGCTTTGTTTGTCAAAGAAATTTTTCGACTCCATGGATTTCCCCGTTCAATAGTGTCCTACCGCGACACAATTTTTCTTAGCCATTTCTGGCAGGAGCTTTTTCGGCTGGGTCACACTTCACTCAAAATGAGCACTAGCTACCACCCTCAAACGTACGGCCAAACGGAGGTGGTCAACCGTTGTCTTGAAGCCTATCTTCGCTGTTTTGCTCATGAACAGCCTTCCAAATGGAGTTCTTTTTTGGCTTGGGCTGAGTATTCTTACAATACTGGTTTTCATTCATCAGCCCACACCACCCCCTTTAATGTGGTTTATGGCCGTGATCCACCACCTTTGTACCCTTATGTTTTTGGTGACACTCAAAATGAAGAGTTAGAGCAGCAGCTACTTACCAGAGATGACATGTTGCAGGTCCTTCGCTCCAATCTTCAGAAAGCTCAAGATCGCATGAAGTCTCAAGCCGACCAGAAACGACGTGATCTTTCTTTTGAGGTGGGTGATGCTGTTTTTTTGCGAATCCAACCTTATCGCCAGCGTAGCCTTTCCAAAAAACGTAGTGAAAAACTTTCCCCAAGGTTTTGGACCTTATTTTATCACTAAAAAGGTGGGCAAAGTGGCTTATGAACTTGCTTTACCAGCTGATTCACGAGTCCATCCAGTCTTCCATGTTTCTTTATTGAAACCTGCTAAAGGTCCTATTCCTACTTCTCCTATTCCTCCTTTACCAATTACCAGAGATTGGGAGATGGATTTACAACCGGCTCAAGTGTTAGCTCACCGTTGGCAGCATGCCAATGGTCATTCTACTCTTGAATTGTTGATTTTATGGGCTACACGTCCACACGAGGAAGCCACTTGGGAAGATTATGATCTTTTGGCAGCACAGTATCCTTACTTTCGACTTGAGGACAAGTCGTTTTTCCAGGAGGGTAGTATTGATACGATTCCTAAACCTATACAAGTTTATTCAAGGAAGAATAAAGCTGGGCGATTAAATGATGGGTCGAAATTAATTAACTTGGAGTATTTGGATTTACTGTATGGGGCATGCTTTGACCCATTTCATCCACTACGTGAGGCTGCAGGATTCTATGGGATTAGTGGAGCTGAAAACAAGGAAGTAACCGACTAGCTTGGTTTTAAAAAGCGAGAAGCGCATCAAAGCGACAAGGTCTAAAACTGAAGCGCGAAGCGCAAAAGCGGCGGGATTTTCGTACGCAAAGCGCAATGTATTTATATATATAAAAATATATATTTCTCATAGGTTTTTATTATTAGTTGTCTAATTTTAAACAAAAATAAGCTTCATATATAATTTAATAAAACAAAAAATCTATATGTACAACTTAAAAAAGCAAAAAATCTATAAGATTCACTTATTGTACAACTAATCTAGCAATAAGTACAATAAATTGAACTTAAAAAACAAAGAAAACAAAATAGAAAAAATTTTAGGTCAAATTTGATAAAAAAAAAAAGTCAATCGGTTACAAATAAAAGGTAATAAAGGAGTGTAAGCCCTAATTCTAAAGCTCCGTCTCCTTCTCGTCTCCTTCACAGTTCACGCAACAAACCTCCATTCTCGTCTTCTTCACGCAACAAGCCTCCATTCTCGCCTCCCTCACGCAACAGCCTTGGATTTTCGATCTCTTTGATGCGTCAACCTCACAGGTTTATCGTTTCCATCTCCAGCTTGATCTCTTTGATGCACCAGCTTCCCAGGTATGTTGTTCCCATCTCCAGCTCGATCTCTTTGATGCGCCAGCTTCCAAGGTATGTCGTTCCCATCTCCTTCCAGGTTTGCTTTTATGCTTGTTGTACGTAAAGCACAGCTTCTTCTCGCTTCACGCTTCCACAAAAATCGCACGAAGCCCGCGCTTCTTGTACAGCTCTCGCCTTGTGTTACATAAAGCGCATAGGGTTGCGCCTAGATGCGCTTTGCGCTTAATCGCGCCTAGAGCGCGCTTTTTAAAACCAAGCCGACTAGTAGTTTTGGAGTTTTGGTTTAAGTTTAGTAATTTCTGTTTGATGTTCTTGTCTTTGTAATTTTACTTTTATCAACTTTATGTTGTTTGGGAGATTGCCTATCTCGAATCAGGCCAATTAATAGAGAATCCTCTATTCTGTTTCGTTGTCTCTATCAAAAACCCAACGGCTCTTCGTAACTGTACCTGCACAACCCTTTCTCCCACTGTCACCAAATCCCCTAAATGATTTAAACTTCAGAATATGTTTAGCTAACATCCCCTTGGCTCCAGACTTCACGTTTGCAAAATGAATTCTCTTACATCCCTCAGCAGGCTCATCAACCATATATGACGACCCATGCTTCATATCACGAGCAATCACAAGATTTCCCTTGACCACCTTCCATTTGCCACTACCAAACCTTACTTCCATTCCATGTTTATCAGAAATTAATTTCCTATTCAGCCCCGAAATGACCCTGACATTCTTTAGGTTCCATGTAGTTCCTAGTGAAGTAACCAGATCAACATCCCCATGCGCGTGACTTCAAGCAACTCGTCAGCAAGTCAAACTTTCCAAAATCTCCTTGTTTCAGATTCACCATTGTTTCCCCACTGTCCATAGCATGAAACGAAGCCCTGAATCCATGACCCAAGAGTCTACATAGCTTTAAGTTCTGCATATCAAAGCATCATCATCATAAACGTCCTCAGCAGCGTTCATTTGCTTTGAAATACCTGGGCATTGACTCTTAACATGCCCTGCTTCATTGCAGCCCCAACATTTCACATTCTTCCGAGTCTTAAACGGACTTTTTCCCCGACTCCCACTGTTCCTGTTATTGATGTGAACTGTAACCAAGCTTCCTTCGTTCATCCTTGTCATGAACAATTCCCTCATCAAGAACATCTTATTAGCAGCAGAAGGCTTCTCGTACATATTCGACAGGGCCGACATCATTCCTCAAGCAATAGTCCCGTGTATGATGTTAAATGCAACACTTCTCGTCAAAGCCAATGTAATAGCTCCTCTCGCTTTCTTGTCCTTTGAGTTCCATGCAGTTTCAGTAGTTGCATCCATTTTCTTTGGTTTATCTTCCTGTATCATATCCAAATCATTCTGACTAAGTAATGCCTTCATTTGCATTTTCCACCCAGCAAAATCAGTACCATTGAACTTGTCAATCTGAATCTTCCCCTCGTCAGCCATTTGAACCTCAGTAACAAAAGAAACCAACAGAAAATTCCCAACACCTTTCTAATCAATCCAACTAGTGAATACTCCAACCAATAATACCAACCATAGTTATCAAATGCGTAAGGCGCCCTCAAGGCGATTGGTCCCCGCCTAGGGCCTAGGCGTTAAGCGCTAAAAAAGCGAGGGCCTGAGAAAAAAAAGCGCCATTTCCAGAAAAATTCTAAAATAAATTATAACATAAAAAATAAGACTAGAAATCCAAAAAGTTCTCACTAACCAAACACAATGTTCAAAATATCAAATAGCAAAATCATACCAGATGAAAAAATCCCTCAAAACCAAAAAAGTTTAAACTTGAAAACAAAAGGGTTCATAAAATAATAGATAATATCTCTTCATAACCAAAGTGGCGCCTAACTTTCCTAATTATTATGTTAGCTTATAATTAATTTATATATTTTTCATAAATTAAAAAAAAAAAAAGTTTCCAAGTGGCGCCTGACTTTTCTAATTATCAAAAGCGAGATTTTACCGCCTGGCTTCAGATTGGAGCCTAGGCGCTCAAGGCGCTCGCTTTTAATAACTATGATACCAACAGATCAGAAGTCAGTGGCCAATAGCAACAGCAATTTGTGACTTTAAGGGTTCAGAACCCTAATCACAACAACAGATCCAACAATAACTGTTTTTGGTGACTCTAGGGTTCACCAACCGAAATCCTAATCGCAGCAATCAAGTACAATAGCCAATCAACAACTCAGCGGCAATCCCAAGGTAAATCGAACCCTAATCAGCAGCTAATCAAGAAATTCGAACCAAATCCTGTGTCAAACTAGACTTAATCGACAAATCCAAGGGTTTAAGACCCTAATCACAAATCAAAACCACACAAACGACTAACTATTATGGCAATCGGCAACGATTCCGGCAGTGGCGGCGGTGATTACGACTGGCGGCGGAGGAGGCGGCGACCCAAGGGTGGAAACCCTAATCGCGAGGGCAGGCTGACGAACTCAAGGATTAGGAAACCCTAAGTCGAAAAAAAACCAGGCTGCGCTCCCCCTTTTTCCTTTTTTCGTTTCTTTTCAACAATCGTCCAGTGCGTTCGCATATTAATCTTCAACGAGCCTAAGCTCTGATACCACTTAGGTATCAAGTGGCGCAGCGGAAATCAGAATGGATAAGAGACTCATGGGATTGACGTGAGGGAGCAGGGAATTAAAACATAAATGCACACGAAAGCAAAGAAACGGACACATGATATAACGTGGTTCGGTCGATGTGACCTACGTCCACGGGTTGCAACTAGGGATTATTTATTGATTAGGTGTTAAAGATTACAATTATATGACAAAGCTTTAAATAGAAAAACAATTTGGTTAAACCCCTAATGGGACCGGCTGCCTTGAACCTCCCAAAGGCCAACGTAAACCTAACACTATGCTATATTGTTACTCATTTCAACCCAAAATACAATAATTGTTTAGCCAAATTAACCCATTTCTCTTGCTATGGGTCTATGTTGTAAGGCCTAAACATGAACACATGTCTCATTTGTTCATTTAAGATTATGAAAGTTTGTTTATGTGCATTCATTTAACTTTGTTTATATTTGTTCATTTAGGTTCATTCGTTTTTGTTTTTTTTATGTTTGTTCATTTATTTTTATATGTATTTGTTTATTTTTGAAGATATTTTTGATGACAGTTATGTGTGGATATCTTTATTAAACTTTTAATCAATGTATGTTTATATATGTTTACTCATATATATTTGGTTTAGTTATGTATGTTTATGCTTGTTTTGTTATTTTCAATTAGTCGTTTATGTTCGTGTACAACTCGTTTATTCTATTAACTAACAAACATAAACAAACACAAACACGCTTGGTTTCTTAACGAACGGACACAAACAAGAAAACCTCACTCGTATAAATGTATATGTTCCATTGTTTGTTCGGTTTAAGTTATACGAACGAGCACAAACATGCCACATCCGTGTTCATTCAATTTGCATGCAGTCATAAGCATGATGTATTACCACAAAGCTATTAAAATGGTAAATGGATATGAGGGTATCTGAAAGACCAGATAGACAAAGCCTGAAGCACTACAGCATATACTGATTGAGATGCAAATAGGAACCAGCAATGCAGAGAATCCCTGCTCCAGGAATAGGAATCCCATTTTTGAAATCACAGATGCAATCCTGCAGTTGAGAGATGCAATTCTTATTAAAACCGTATTGGGTCGATTTGGGTTGTATTTTTACCAGCAAGTAGAAACATATATGCTAGTTCAAAGAGAAATATACCCAAACAAAATGCCAGATTCCAGACCATAAATGATCTCCTCAACGACTTCAGATTGCATCTGTGTAAAGTTCAAAAAAAAAATAAACATCATAGACAATTCCTTCAAAAAAAAATAAAAAATAAAACATTTTGGAAATCTAGGATACCAGTTCTTGTTCTCTTCGTTGGCGCCTGTAAATACGAAGCCATCCATTTAGGAGTACCTACATATAGAAAATAAAAGGCCAAAACTGAGATATAAGGAACTTTTTTTTTACAAAGATAATGGACCATGGTGTATAGTAAAAAAATGGAAACTTTTAGCAGAATCATGTGATTGAAAACATAGCTTTGATGATGCACTCATTACCCAAAACAAAGTATTCAGTTGTCTACAAAAACTTGAGTAAGAACATTATGTTACAAGATAATAAAAACTATCATATCAAAGTAATCTAAAGTGAAGAACATAGGCTTTGGGGTTACATATTTACACTAGTCACCCTGCCACCTTTCCCTCCATAAAACACACAACAATAAAAATCCTCAAAAAGGGGTTAACAGGTAAAACACAGGAAAATGAAAATTAAGCACCCAAAAACCCATTTAAATTAGTGTATGATACATATGATGTTTTTCTACCTTCAAACCATATTTTACAGATCAATAATCTTGAAACACGAAATTGTAGGAAAAAAATTTAATGTGATATGGTGAATAAAAAGATTCTAGCCACATTAAACAGCAGCATGGTGCGATAGTTACTGATGATTGCAACACCAAACCATTGGAGTCTTTTCCATCCTTATCTGTACAGGTTGCAAAATATGATGATCGGGTACCGGGTCAAAACTCAAAACAGATTAGAGTTGAAACACTTCATGTTCTTGAATTGAATCATTAGATTTTTTAATCCATTTAAGATGATTATAAACAAGTACACGATTATTTATAATACAGCAATAATTAGCTAAATCTTTGAATAAAACAATTTAAGAGGTCAAGTGCTTTTAAAACCAACTTCAGGGGACTTTCAACCTGATAAAATCATTTCCTTTTTAGCATTTTTTATTTGAGTCATATGAAATCAAACACAGCCCAAATCGACCTATTCATATGTAAATGGGTTTAAAATTGACACCTCAACAGCTCAACTTAACTACAATATTGATAAGTTTCTACACAAACACACTAGACAAGCCAGAAAGGCAGAAACTAATGTTAACAACAAAAAGACAAAAAAACAAAATTATCAAAGGGGCAAGAGACGAAAAAGTTAAGGTAGGACACAGGCAAAAAGCCAAATGACAAAAGTGAATATCTACCAAAGATAGAAACAGAAACAAAGTATGGTAACAGGTATCAGATGGTGCAGAGAAGAAGATACCTACAAACAAAAATGCAACACCACATGCCAGCCAAGGTAAGTGTAAGATAGAGATTGAAGAAGTCTTTTGCTCTTCTCCTCCTGCACCAATTCCTGTGTATTCAATAATCACAATAATAATTTTAGTTTAATCCAGTAGCGGGAAAAAATTGTTTAGACAACTCACTCTTAATTTATTGTCAAGTAAAACAAACTAGCAATATCTTTGCATGATAAGTTATAAATAATTGATTTAAATTTGAGTTCTTCAAGTGTTTGAGAATAACCAACTGGTTAGATTCTATCAGTTAATTTAATAGTTCAATTAAAGTTTAGCATGTATATACCTAAGGTTTTATCTGCAGAAAGTCATATCAAATTGAATCATTTATTTCAGACAACTTTAGAAACTCACATTACCTATGGTGCCAAGGCCAGCCAAGGTGATTCCCATCCAATCAACAACATTCATGACTTCCTTCAGGTAGAAATGAGAAAAGACAGATAGGATAGCAAGGCCACAACCGGAAACTGGCTGAATCACAGAGACCTAGAGCATATCAAAAGATTAGATATAAGTCCTACGTGACTTTCAAAGTAAGAAACTCCCAAAAAAGACTTCATACACATTGTTTAGAGGTGATGTGATTGGCCGGTTGGGCATCAGTCAAAATATTTTGGGTCAAAGCAGGTTGCATCGGCTTGGGGAGATCCATGAACACTTTCTAGTAACTTCATCTTGATCTTTTTTTAGAAAATTCACATTACCTATGATTACGAAACCTAATTACTAATATAATAATATAGGGGATTCAGGATATTCTATGCACCTGAATATACATTTCGTGACTTTTGACCCGTTCGCCACAATTGACGTCTCATTTTTGGCTATTTATTATATTTCATCTAATTGAGTTATCCCCAATATAATACAACTCAAATTGACCCGTTTCCATGTAAATGGATTGAAATTGTCACTCTAACAATAACCATTGCAAATAAATGTCATTTTCGGATTGCCAATTTTCCCCAAAAGTTATATGGATGAATTTCTAGATATGTAGGAATGTGTAAGATGAAGAAAACTTCACAAAGTTTACATAGGAATTTTGATGTAGAACACTTACAGGAGCTAGAGATAATGCTCGTAACATCAGAAGTGCCCCAAATATATCCATAAGAAAACCTATCAACCAAGGCTTATTAGAAGCATATGCTCTTACCACCTATACAATAGAGCATTCACCAAAATTTACAAAAACATTTGAAATATTGAATGCAACAAGAAGCCATTACGATTCTCTTTCGCATGGAGGTAAGCATGTAGTTAGATGAACATGCAAAACTTCAATGTTAATATTTTGCAAGTGTTGCAACTTGCAAAAAGAAAAGATTTTACCTTCCAAGAGCATTCTGAATCAAACTGAAATCAAATACAGAAAATAGCAAAAAAATTACAACTCTAAAAAACATTTCACCATTAAAAAGCATTCTTGATGCAAGCCTGAGTTATAAAAAGTCTTATGTTTAAGAGCATAACAACTAACAAAATCAAGAACACAAAAAACATATAAACAAAGCTTTGCAAGACTTGGTGTTGCCTAAGTTCTCAGAATATTTTTGCTTCTCATCCCAATGGAGAAGTTCAATTCCAATTCCAGGAGTATTAAAATCAAAAGTTTGGTCATTTTTAGTTGCTTATGCTTAGAATATATTCTACTATAGACCTATTTTTCATATGATCAAGTTCTCTCTATATTGCTTATTGATTCCAATCCAAAGTTCCTCATTCAACGCTTACGAAAAACAATACTCTTTCTTACATCTTGATAAAAAAGGGATGTTCCGAGTAGGGTTGTTCACGATCTGATCTGAACCGAGCATACCTTTGCTCGTGCTCGGTTCATTTACACATCAAATCAAACCAAGCGTTTTTCAACCAAGCATAAATCGAATGAGCATATTTCCGAACATTTTCAAGCGAATGTCAAACGCGTTTCAAGTGTCGAGCAATCTGGACAACCCTAGCTCCAAGGCATTTAGGTCCCAAAAGCCAAGGCGTGAGACACGCATCACGTGCGCAAGGCATTGCTCTATGTACAGATGCACAAGCTTTATCTACAACCCAGTGTGGTAAACAAATCAGCCCAGAAACTAGGCAGTGGTCCGTCGCTTCGATTTTGGTAATTGGCCAGAATAAAGTCAGTCAAAATCAGGGCTAGGTGGTAGGAATTCGGGCAAAAATCAGACAGGTTTCAGAAAAATTCTGCCGACCTTTAAAATTCCGGAAAAAATTTTGATGACCTTTGAAATTCTAGCGATATTTCCTAAAATAATCATAAATTCTAGTGAACCCCTATATATATATGAAATGAACATTTTTTAAAAACTATATAGAAGTTGTGCATCTTTCATCTATTTTACACACAACTTGACTGGTGTCGAGCGATATCTACAACATTGCTACAAACAGAAGTTGTGCATCTTTCATTTATTTTATACAACAATCTAAAGCGCTTTCTTGACCGTCTTGTGTGCCCCGCACATCAGCTGCTTCTTTTTAAATCAAGCATACCATATGAGGTGGTCTTAGATAGGATACTGCTGAAGCAGCTAATCATTTCCCCAACCTTGCAACACTGTTCGTCTGTTGTTAACTTCATATGATAGGAATATCAATTTAACCAAAATATCAAACACCAACTAGAAACTCACTAGCTATTCTTCTAGATCGGAATCAAAATTTAGGAACAAAATTGAGAATCTTTGTACAAAATTGACAATCTTTTCAAAATCACCATAGTTTTTATCAATAAATTTCCAACATATTAACGTATTTTACAAATCTACAACACATGAAAACCTAAATCCACATTACCAATTTTCAAATGCTTTCGCATTTGATTCGCTAAATAATCGATCAAACAAGTGTATGATGATCACAGTGTACTCTGAATCAACATATACAATAGATCACGAGTTCAAACAACTTTAAAGCAGCATGCATACAAACACAGATTACTGCCACACGGCATGGATACGTAAAGAAACATGCCTTGAGTTTGAGGGAGAAGGGAGGGAGAATGACGGTGGCCTTCTTCTGGAGAACTTTGCCGACGTTGTTACCGGCGGTGGCTGCTACCGTCAGGAAGATCGATTCCCACATTTCAGTTTCAAGTGCTCTGTTTCTCTTTCCTCTCCGGACATTGAATCGAACCAGACGTCTTATTTATGGGTTTGGAATAAGCGTGTACGAGACCTTCTTCGACACCGAATTATTAGACAATTAATGGCTTCTTATACCTCTCATGTAACACATTCCTTATGCCTCATTTATCAATGTCGGTGGTGTACGTGGGCGAATAGAAAAATATCGATGGATACGTGGCTACATTCGGTTTCATGCTCACGTTAATTGCATTGCTATCAACCAAAATTTTCTCTTCAATTGCTTTTCTTCATACATCCTTTATACAAAGAAATATTTGTTCTTTTCTCCGATGTGGGCAAAGGTATTGCACAAGCCAAAAAAAAAAACTTCCTTGGGTAGCGCAGGAACCAAGATTCCAAAAAATTTCCCAGTAGCAATTTGTCGGGGTTACTTACTCAAAAGCTATTAGGTTACATTTTCACCTTATTTGCATTTTTTCATACACCCTTTTATACAAATATATGGTTGTTTTCTACAATGGGAGAAGTGTATGAACCAAAAGTTCTTTCTAAAGATATGAATTACTTTGATGGCAACGTTGGTTGGTTAGATTTTATGTGATGTATGGTTTTAAATAGAACATTGATTACATGCCACAAAGAGCTTCGCTGATTTTTAGCTTTCGATTGGTGATTATTCTACCGTCGTAGTTTCATGTGATTTGTTGGATTTTTTTACCTATGCGTTGACATAAATTTTCCCGGAAAACGAGTAATGTCAAATAAGCTTCATATATTTCATTTATGTAGTTAACTACGTTAAAGTTATTGGCGTGACCCGCGCTACGAATACCGTATACGTGTTGTATCACCCGACCTTAATTTTTTCAGGTGGTTTTTGCATTCCACCCGATGCAACTCGCAGGGTGGCTTTCTATTACGATATCATTTTGTCGGCTGAGAACCCACCGAAAGGTTCTTAACATTAGTATTTATCATGCATGAGATTAACAGGGTCGTCATTCTAGCTTGAAAGTAAAATATAGAGAATTTCATGCATGGTTTCAGATTCGAAACCCGACATTGGTTTTTTTCCTTCTCTTTTTCACGCTATAGTTGGGTATAATGAGACATAATAATGTTTTTTTTTTATATTTGCTTTTGTCTGCATAACTGATTCATCACAACCTCATATGTTTTTCTTTAAAGATTATCATCATTTAATAACGCTCGGGTTTTAGTCCTACCGGCCCGCCGCATAGCGCGGGTAACATTACTAGTTCTACTCACGTATCAGTTAAATCATTAACACTTAAAAATTATAAATATATACAAGGGCTATAAAGATTGTAGAAGGTGTGAGATGAATATGAGAACTCTTGTTTATTCATAGGTTATATCAAGTAGACCAACGAACCAAATTTAAAAATGAAATTATGTGATAAATAATATAAAACAAAATTGAAATTTGGTTTAACATGTACGGTCAACCATGGTTCACCAGTTCTTTTGTATAGCGATTCAATTGTGTTAACCGGACTGATTCATGGTCCAACCAATTTGGCCATCCGGTCCGGTTACAAGAACATTGTATGTAACAATTCAAAAGGTATCAATCAATGTTTTGTATCGATAATGGTACTGCATGAAAGCAATATCAACAAAACCCAAATGGTATGAATCAACATTTTGTATCAATAATGGTGATGCATCAAACTTGTACAAATCGAGCAAATAGCACGGGTGTTAGGTTTTTTTTCTTATTTTAAATATTGTCTTTTTGGTACCAAAAGGTACTCATACTAGTAAACCCGAAAAATACAATTTAATATTGATAAATTCGTTGTGATGTTGAACGCCCTCTTCTCAAATTCGGTATAAATTTTTTGGTACTAGTACTAGCACAGTACTGCTCTTATTTCTACTTTATTTTAATAATTTTTTCAATTCTTTTATCTTATCATTTAATATTATATGTTTTTATGTGATTTTTAATATGATTTTCATTATTCTTTTCTTTTTCTTATTTTACTCTTCCATTGTTTAAAATTTTCTATATTCAATTTATGTATTACACGAGTTTATATCTTAGTTTATAAGAAATCAAAACTAAACTTTGCAAAAAAAATAAAATAAATAAAATAAAAATAACCTCTTTAATATTGTGTTAGGGCATTTTGTGTTTGTGGTCATGGTTTCAATATAAACTAGTGGGTCAGTTTAGTAGACTTTAGATGTTTTAGGCTTGAGTGAACTCACCAATCTTTCCCCAAGTAATGATAGCAAAACTTCTTCGGCTTTAAAGTTCTAGCAACAAATGCAAGCAGTCATTAAATCATACTACTGTATTTAATACATATTGGTGAGAGAAGGCTGTCATGTCTTAAAATTAAGAAATGTACAAGCTTTCATGTTTTATGTACTACTCGTAAAGCATAGCATATCACATTAATCTCTGGCTTCTGGCTCTTGTTTCAAAGTTCAAACCAAGAGACGCTCCTCTTTCAAAATTCAAAATGTCCTCTGAAAAACCCTAATTTTTTTCTCATGATCATTTTCCAAGTTTTGGCAACAACGATCTCTCCAACCATCACCAATTCGTCACGACTCTCCTATTTACGTTGATTTGTTTCTATCATATTTTTGCCATCGATTGTAAGGTTTTGGCTCCCTGTTTGGTCGGATTTTGCCTTCGGAATCGTTGTTACTATGAATCTTAGGGGTGTAATGGAAGATGGGTGAGAAATAACAGCGAATCAACTATTAGAAACTACTGCACAAGGACTTGATGAGTTTATGAACAAGGTAAGATACATTCACATGTTTTAGGTGGCTGATATTAATTTGATTAGAACTCTACTACTCATATTCACAGGTGAAGTGAAGTATTTTTCGAGTAATCAAAGTGTGTAATATGATTAAAACTTTAATTTCACCTTTTTGATGTGATGAAATATTTATTTTGATAATTTAATTTCACTCGCTCTGTTATCTTCATCGAATAGTAGCTCAATTACCAACATACGCGTTCAACTTTAGAAATAGAACTTCATAGATGTGTTTAATAGTTTGGTTTTCTTTTGAAACCTAGATATTTGTTAGCACGTTGAGTTCAGACTTGGAGTTAAATGCTAAATTTGTTTTCATGTGTTTTTCATAAATTCACTAGTTGTAAATAGTTTGACATATTAATGTATGTGTTTTGTTTTGAAATGGAGTTTAGACCTAGGTTTCTATTCAGTCATCTTTCTTATTCTTACGAAAAAATACGTAGGGTTTGGATTATTGGTACGCTAATGAACACACAATGCACTTAATTTGACAATTTTTTTAGTTTTACTGCATATGTGTATGATCTTACCTTTTTCTTTTGAATCTCATTTTATGACTTTTGTTTTGTGTGAGATTTTATCTTATTAGACATTTTGTTTTAGGTTTGATTTGATAATTTAGAAAATTAATGGAGTTGGTTAGCATCTGCGAAATAATTGAGATTTTCTTTTGGTTTTTAACTATTTATTCATATTTAAATTCATGCCCCCAAGATAAAATAATTATGTGTTATTGTAAAAATTTCTAACACAGTTAACGTAATTTAGTTTCTGAATATATCATTTAGTTGCGTTTGTCTTGATGGTTAAATTGAGTTCCAAATCCACTTAGTGTCGGGGGCTTAACTCGTCACCAAAGCACCGTATCATTTGGCTCCTACCGAAATGAAGGAAATGATGAGCCAACTACAAGACCTTTCGAAAAAGGTTTCATACGACCGAGTGTTTCGCCGTGGGGAGTGTAACATCACTGTACTTCCGGTCGTCCATACATCTGTACATCCGTACGATTGTACTGTTATGATCTGAGATTTATTATGATTAATGATAATGGATTATTTGCTGATATTATTAATGATAATCACTGTTACTGGTATACATGCTTAGAACATATTATACGCGTAAACCATGGAAAGTTTAATTGTAACTCAACTAAAAAGAACCAGAGAGTTTATCGCAGTTATATTGTTGATGATTATAGATTTGGTTTGGAAATGGAAAGGGGATTTAAATTGGTTGTTGTTTGGTTACTAAACATAGTCAAGGACACATGGTCATGGTTTATCGAAATAGCGGTGGGACGGTGGCTAGGGCAGTTGCGACTGACCCTTACATATGCCCTATACATATGCATATTTCGGTCTATTATGGATGTGTCAGTGACTAGGGTTTAGTGGGTTTTGGTTTGGGAATGATAATATTAAAGTTAATAAATAATGGGAATTAATTACGCGAAGTGAGGTTACGATCATTACTTAAACGCGAATGTCGAATCAGAAATATTAACTTAATAATGTATTCGCGTGGGTGACGATTCACACGAATATAATTATTAGGAATAATATTCTGAAACAATATTCCATAAATAGCAAATCGAATCGAAATACGATACGAGCGTTGAATTCGAAAAGGTGACGATCTTTACGAATACGTACGTGAGTAACGCGTTTCGACGAGATAATTAAATAATATTTAACGATATTAAATTAATAAATGGTAACTTAAAACGTTTATTAGGAATCACAACTTAAATCGTTTCGAATAATTTTAATTATTAATTAATTGATTTAACGATAATGAGACGGAATCATTTTACGAAGCAATTTATTTAAAAAAAAACATTTTATTTAAAACGAAACCTATTTATTTAGATGTTTTACGTGTTAAATATGTTTTACGTTAAAAACCGGACATTTATAATATTTTTATCGCGATAAAAACGGGACCGAGCATGGGGAGATGATACGCGCTTTAAGAAAGACTATCTTCTTCTTTTTCCTCATTTTCACTCTCTCAATCTCTCTCTAAAACACACATTCACGTCCATACTTTCTCTCTCTACCTTCTCTCTACGATATCTCCTTCGTTACTCGACGGATTTACGAGATCTCGGCGCCTACACGACCGCGTGAACGAGAGGAACAAGGAAGTACAAGAACATCTCGCGTTAGATCCATCATTCGAGGTAAACCTACTGTTTTCTTTCTGATTTTACACTTGAACATACCCTAGCTATCGTCATCCTCGGGGAGGGGTAATTGTTCTACTTGGTAATCCCTAAACCGAGTTATTGTTGAGCCATGGGGACGCCTGGACGACCTCGTAACCCTGGGAATGTTGAAGATGATGATGCAGAAGCTGTGGGATCGAAGTACAGCCCTTGGCCGAACCTTTGAGGGCTGGGCGAACCTTTTCTTTGGTTGGTCGAACCCTAAGACTGCAACGAACCCTGGCCACCCTGTAGCGAACCTGTTTTATAGCCTGCAACGAACCTGGGGTCTACAGTAACAGCGAACCGAGCACATGCATGAGCCGAACCCTTGGTTCGCAGCTCGCTTCATGGGCCGAACCCTTTTTGTTTATTCAGTCGAACCCTTCACCAACGAACCCAATGGTTCGTGGGATCATGTGCAGCGAACCTTAGTCTGGAAAGATGTTACTTTAGCCGAACCTTATGATAAGAGAGCCGAACGATAGCCGAACCCTAAGGGCCATGAACCTTAAGGTTCGCTGGTCCTAGGGCTGTTGAACATTAAATTGATCGAACTAGGAGGAGGGGGGTGTAAGAACATGAGTTACATGGAACATGAAATTCATAATATAAGTATGCATGCATGAAAAACTAGGGTTATTATGTTTTTAATAAGAACACGGTTTTCAAATTAATAATTTATGGACTTTGCAAAGTGGCAAAGAAGACTTAAGATCTTATTGTTAAACTTAAGCAAATTTTACAACGTGAGCCATGATGTATCACTAATGAGATTGTTCATGCATGCAACTACGAATATATATATATATATATATATATATATATATATATATATAGGTTAATAAAGATAAAACATTTATAACTCATACATCTTTGATAGATTATGTGAAAGATCCTCATATGTAGGGTAATTCACATTAATAAATTTGAAATTATCTTTATGAGGAAATAGATGATAGAAGCTTAAGTGTAACAACTTAACTTAGAATAAAACAAACTAAGTTAATTAAACACTTGGGAATTTAATGTAAATACTTATGAAAACAAACACGTATAAATTACAGATTTTTTTTGAGTTACTTGAGTTCGTATAAGCGAGCGCATTTCACGAAGATAATTATCCTAAGGACTTCAGGTGAGTTCTCATAACCTCCCTTTCTTTAAACTATTTTGTTTTAAAACTCGGAGGTGAAGCATGTATACCAAATTCATATATTATTTTGATAACTCAAGGTTAATACATGTTTATCAATATGATATTCACAATATGAAATTATCCTTTAGTATGGATTGTCTCTTATTATTTTATATCCATGTAAACATTGTTATTGACTCCGGTCAATAACAAAGATTACAAGTATTGTCACAAATCCTGAGAGTCATCGCTCTTAACTTCGGTTAATTGCTTTGACATCGTGTATTGTCACGTGGATGATTTCCACATCTGTGAATTATTGCCTTTGATTTCGGTCAAATGCTTTGAATTCATGTATTGTCACGTGGTTAGCTACCACTCCATGAATCATGTAATTAACTTATGTTAATTACATAATGATCATGTATAGTCATGAACATTATTTGAGAATATAATTGATGAAATTGGTTGATTAGTTGTGGAGTGATTATCTATGTTTGACTATGATTATTTGTGATTGATTATAACTAATTGATTATGTGATTATGTGGTTGTGTATGTGTTTAATTTTTGAATTGGTGGATGTGTGTTGGATTATCTCATACAGGTATTCATATGAATTTACTCAAGAAGATCATAAGTCTTATACTCGTTTTAAACAAAGCATTTTATAAAACCATTTTAAGCATAAACTTTTAAACTCATTTTACTAAAACATTTTTAAATATAAAAACTTATGATTACTCACCAACTACTTTTGTAGTTGACACTTGATTTTCTTACATGTTTCAGGTGATGGAGACAAGTAGGATGAGAAGAGAGGACCTCTTCTATTTTGGACATCATCATATAGGCTCTTGGACTTAGTTAATTAACTAAATTTCTGGCGATTAGAGTTTAGTTAGTTTAACCAATTCTTTTGTGTAATTGATGTAATTGATTCATGACGAACATGATTTTTGTGTAATTATGTTGTATGCTTAAATGATATATGATGATTGAATTAGATGCCCACGAGCTTTTGAACAATCTACACATCCCTCGTGGCATCCCGACGATTCCGCCGCCGGTCGGGGTGTTACAGGGAGCACCGGTGTTGTTTGTAAAGAAGAGAGATGGAAGTATGAGGATGTGTATCAATTATCGAGAATCGAATAAACTGACCATAAAAAACAGGTATCCTTTACCTAGAATTGATGATTTGTTCAATCATGGTGTAAGCTTGTTCTCCAAAATATATCTTTGAATAGGTTACCATCAGTTGAAAGTTCAAGAGCAGGATATTTCAAAAACTGCATTTCGAACACGTTACAGACATTACGAGTTTCTCATTATGTCATTTGGACTGACGAATGCTCTCGCAACTTTTTTGGATTTTATGAACCAAATATGTCGACCGATGTTGGACCGATCAGTAATTGTATTTATTGATGATATTTTGATTTATTCAAAGAACGAGGGAGATCACGTTTGTCACCTACGTGAGGTATTGGAGACCTTAAGAAAAGAGAAACTTTATGCTAAGTTTACCAAATGCGCCTTCTGGTTGCGTGAGGTGCAGCTTCTAGGTCATGTTGTTAACCCAGAAGGCATTATGGTTGACTAGGCTAAATTTGAAGCTGTGATGAAATGGAGTCCTCCCAGGTCACTGACAGAAGTACACAATTTTCTTTGTTTGGCCAGCTATTATAGGAGGTTTATTCAAGACTTCTCCAGAATAGCTACACCACTAACGAAATAGAGTCCCTACAGATACGTGCAACCCTTGGAAGTTCCAAAATGGAAGTAGGAACACATCAGCATGGATTTCATTACCAAGCTACCAAAAACAGCTAAGTGTAATGATACCATATCGGTGATGGTGACCGTTTGACGAAGAATGCACACTTTATCCCTATTTGAGAAACGTATACGTCAGAAAGGTTGTCTGAGTTATTTGTAAAGGAGATTGTGATCAGACATGGAGTCCCTATATCCATTGTATCATATCGAAACACGAGATTCACCTCCAGGTTCGGGAGACAATTTCATGAGACGATAGGAACCAGATTGAACATCAATACTGCCAATCATCCTCAAATGGATGGACAGTTTGAAAGGACTATCCAAACTCTGGAGGATATGCTTAGGGCATGAATTATTGACTTTGGAGGAAGTTGGGATGACCACTTGCCATTGGTGGAGTTTTCTTACAATAACAGCTACCACGTCAATATCGGAATGCACCCTTATGAGGCGTTGTACGGAAGACGATGCATAACCTCGATGTGTTGGGGGTGAGGTGGGATGGAAAGATATGGGTAACAAATCTACAGTGATTGAGATGGAAGAAAAGTTGCGAATGATAAAATCAAGGATGAAGGCTACGCAGGATCGTCAGAAGTCATACGCCGACAAACGCAGGAGACCAATTGAATTTGTTGTTGGCGATAAAGTCTTGTTGAAGGTGGCACCTTGGAAGGGAATTATTCGGTTTAAAAAGAGAGGAAAGCTGAGTCCAAGGTATATCATACCGTTTCAAATAGAAGCACAGGTAGGAAAGGTCGCATATAGAATAGACTTACTATCCATCCTACCTTCCACATGTCACATTTGAGGAAGTGTTTGGCGGATGAGGAAGCGCACGTTCCTTTGGATGACATCGAGGTAGAGAACAAACTAAACTACCTTGAAAAGCCAATCGTAATTTTAGACACCAACGAAAAGCAACTACGAAACAAGACGGTTTGGCGAGTAACAATTCGGTGGAAACACCGGAAGGGTTCATATGCCACATGGGAAACAGAGGAAGAGATGAATAAATTGTATCCGAGATTAGAGATACAATTAAATACCAGCCCCCTCTTTTCTCTTTTTTCCAACTTATTCGAAATTTAACGTGACATGTTTCGGGATAAAACCTAATGTAAGGGGGGAGACTTGTAACACCACAAAACTTTAATACAAACTACTTTACTCACACGTGGTAAACAATTAATTAACTTGTAGGAGGAGGAGATGAGAAAGGAAAGGGATATGTATTTATGGACAATGAAAGTAAACCGAAACAAAATTTATTAAGAATAAGGATGAAGTTCACGAAATTGAAAATACTCGGTAGGGAAGTTCACGAAAAATAAAAAGATCACGAAGTTGAAGTACCCGAACGTAAACTTCGTGAACTATATTTCATGAACTTGGCCTATATATAATAATGCCTCGGGAAGAGTGATTGCTTTTGGCTGGCGTCATTCTCTCCTGAAGTAATCGAAGTGGTCAAGCTCTAGAATTTCGAAAACGACTACAACTTGTTCAAAAGATGAAGAAAATGCACGAGAAGCTACGGGAAGGTTTAGCAGACATCAAGTAAGTGTTTAATTTGTGAAAGATGCGATTTTTAGTCAAAAATGAGAACTTTGTCATAAAAATCGTTCCTTTTTAGTTTCTAGGCATTGGTAAGACCATTGTGCATCCATAACTAGTCCCACAATTTCCGGGTGAGTTTTCTACAATGTTTTACGAATGAATCAAAGTTCACGTATTAATCGAACCTTACTTAGAGAACTTCAAGGAGTTCGAATAATTTGGTATGTTGTGAATTAAAAGGTTTCGGATGCAGGGTTTTGAATACTTTGGGATTTCGAGAACTTGGTATAGCCGAGAGCGTGGGTATGTTTGAGTACTAAAGCTAGAAATTAAAACTTAGAGATGGCACAAGGACTTAGCTTAATTTCTAATTCTGAGAATGAAATGTAATGAGACGATGGCATGATGTAGGTTCTTAAGTCCTAGCCAAGACTACCCGGTCTAGAAAGCTAAGAGCCGCACTATTATCAGGTGAAATCTAGATGCCCTATTGTAATTGCTTATGTGCCAATGTGTTACACATTCTTTTGGGCTAGCATACGTACCATGATGTTATGATAATGATGCCATGATGTTATGATGTTAATATAATATAATAATGATGCTACGATGTTATGACGTTATGATGATACGAGGCTATGATGACATGATAATGATGCTATGATACTATGATGCTACAAGGATATGATGTTATGATGGCCGGTAGAACGATATGATGGTATGATGATGTAATGATAATAAGATGCTACGATAATAAGATGATGATGTCATGATGCTTAAAATGCTAACATGAAATGATGATGATATGAGGATAATGATGTTATGATATGTGATGTAGGGCTGTAAACGAACCGAACGTTCAGCGAACAGTTCGTGAACCATTTGGCGGGAAGTTCGTTTATGTTCGTTTGTTTAATAAACAAACGAATATGAAAAAGAAATTTCTTTCGTTTAGTTAAAGGAACAAACATGAACAGAGGTCGTGTTCGTTCATTTGTGTCCTTGAACGTTCGGTAACACTTTCGTTTACGTTCGTTTATGTTCGGTTAAGTCCATTTGTTATATTTATTCATTAAATGTGTTATTTATATTTAATTTTTAGTTTAATACCATAATACTTAAGTTATTTTTAGTTTAATACTATAATATCTTAATTTATATATTTATAAATGATTATCTCCATTGCTTGAGATTAAAAATGTTACTTTTTATTGTTTAAATAATATGTGTTCGTTAGCGTTCGTGAACAAGCTAAATTCCTTAAGAACGAACACGAACAAGAATTGTCGTTCAGTAAGCGTTCGTGAACCGTTCGTGAACAAGTTAAAAGTTAAACGAACGAACACAAACAAGGGCTCGTTCGTGTTCGTTCGGTTCGTTTACAACCCTATGCGATGATGATATAATGACGATCATTGTGTATAAAGTGATAATAATGCACTTTTACATGTTACAGGATAAGTCGTGAATGATAATGCACTCATACTCGTTACAGGAGAAGTCATGAATGATAATGCACTCGTACTCATTACGGGATAAGTCGTGAATGATAATGCACTCGTACTCGTTACGGGATAAGTCGTGAACAATAATGAACTCGTATTCGCTACGAAATAGGTCGTGAATGATAATGCAATCGTATTCGTTACGGGATAAGTCGTGAATGTTAATTGTAACATCAGTGTCGGAAACGTAACCGGAACAGTGATCTGCACTATAACTTGCACAGTAACTCATGTACAAACTATGTGTATTATTTGTATGCAGTTATCGTGTAATGCTTGACACAAAACTATTATGCAATTGCTTCAGTAACATGATTTAAACTCAAGGTTGAACAGTCAGAAACATATCAGACAACACTGAACTGCCATATAAATGCTTGTTAGGATGCTATTATGTATAAACGTATGCGAGGTTGAACAGAACAAAACAACAACGGACGTCGTTACATGAATGCTAAATCGACGGATTATTCGTATAGGTGACGATCTGTACGAATACATCTGAAAGTTTAATGTTCTGAATGATGTCCAATAATTAGAAAACCATATTGAAAAGTGTAGTTATCGTCGTATTCGTACGAGTGACGATTCGAACGAATACGCGTGACGACTATACGATTCGATTTAAACAGTAAATTAAACATTTTCGGAAAATTTAAAATAAATGGAAATATTTAGTTAATTTACTAGGAATTACCACCTAAAATAAATTTATAAATCCTTGTTCTAAAACCGAGACGTTCATTACGAAAACGAAGGAAAACCGACGATTCTACGCGAAACCGAACGAGACCGAACACGCGGGTAGTTGAAAGACTTAAATAGGGCATTTATTTCCCCATTACCCTCCCACCTACCAGCCACCATCACCCCAAAATCATCACTTTCTCTCTCTAGAAACCCTCACCCTATCTTCTTCATTTCTCAACCAAATCAAGCATTCTTGGTGTCAAAACGAACACCACATCACGTAGATCTTGAAAGTACAGATGATCTGAGCTTTGAATCATCGATTCTGAGGTAAAAACGAGATTTTTGTTGCGATTTTAGGGTTTTCAAACCCCACACTCAAACCCACCATCCTAGCCGGTTCTACTCCCTTCCAACTCCTAGGGTTTACACATTTACACCTTAGAATGGAGTAGGAACAAGAGAAATAACATGAGCAGGCCTTGGATCTTGGTTAGAGTTGGCTACACATTAGAAAATCATGGCTGGCCGAATGGCACCGCATGTGCCGAAAGGGGGCCAGTCGGCCGAAGGAAAAGGCTCTAGGCCGCATGAGTCTTTGATTAGGCCGAATAGCCTCAGAGCCGAAGGGACTCATTCACGCACACTTCCATTCGCCCAAGCTGTTGTCATTCACGAGCCAACCTTATTCGGCCAATACTCCCATTCGGCCAAACCCCTAACCAGCAGACCTCACTCATTCGATCAGCCACCCTACTTCGGCCCAACTATATTCGGTCAAGGATCAATTGGCCAGGCTAGTTCGGACCAAGCCTTCATTCGGTCGGCCAAGTCACTCGCACGAACAGCTTACATGCGAGCCGAAGCCATTCGGTCCAAGTCATCTCGGTCGGCTAATCGGTCGAGACACATTCGGTCGCATGGCTGGACTAATTCGGCCAAGTCCCTTATTTCGGACAAACCAAACCAAGACCATGGGTGGTTAGTAGTGGAGGATTACTAAGCAAGGAGACTTTTATGAGAAGTTTAAACACTCACACACACACACACCCATTATGCATGCATGGTGTGTGTGTGTGTGTGCATGTGAAGTTTGTTAGGGTTTTCCTCACATGAAGCCAGCATAGTATTAACTAAAGTGCAAGTAGAGGTTTTTAACAAGAAAGTGGGAATTCTATAAAAAGTAAGAAGAATAAGCTAAGTGTAGGTGTAAATTGTAACACCTAATACTTGGCGGTTTCTATGCAATCATATAAATAAGCTAGAGAGTTCCGTTGGACTCTCTAAGCAAAGCTATACACAAGTTTGATTCAAAAACCATGGAAAAGCAAGGAGCTAATGAAGGACTTAGGGTTAACTGAATGAAATTAACCTAAGTCTAACAAGTTAAATTAAATTGTGTTTTAACTAAATAAAATGACTTATAAATGCCTTTAACTAAAGTGTTTCAAAACAGATAATATGATTTCTATTTTAATGATTTAAATTAAGATTGAACTAATTAAAGTGTTTTAATTAAAGACTTGTAATGATTACTAAAGGGATTAGGGCTATGAATGGGTAATACATTAGACGAGTTAGATAGAGAATCCTAGAAAAACACATTAGTAACATAGGACACTTAGTTGCACACCGAGATCAAGAACCTTAGATACGTCTATTATAAAGACTTATAGTATTCGAATCTCTTAAAACAACTAAGGTGTTGAAGATACTTAAGCCACAACTAACGAGCGTGCATTAACTGTTGTGATTCGATTCTTAGCAACACAGGTGAGTTCATTTGTCCATTTTCAAACTATTTTGTTTACTTCAGGACTGAGAAGCATGTTTACACATTTTAAATAAACGTATAAATGTGTCTGAAACGCTTTTATACTTATTCATAATGCTAATGCTTTATACACTTATTGTTAATGCTAAAGCTTATTACAGTTATCTTCAATGCTAATGCATTATACGCTCATTCTTAATGCTAATATTTCATACACTTATACTAGTTTGCTTAAAACCCTGGATGCTTTTAAATTGTTAAGAATGCAAAGCTAAAATGCTGAAATGCTTTTATAAACTAAACTTTGAAAGCTTGAATACTCAAACTCAGAAAGGCTTATATGCTTGATGTGCTTGTTATGCTCGAATGCTCGAAATGCTTGGAATGATTTAAACTCTTGTATGCTTGATATGCTTGAAATGCTAAGACAACAGGCTAGTACTTGTGCACAGGTTACGTAAATGCTAAGCTATGTGAATGCTATAAACTTGTATGCTATAAACTTGTATGCTAAAGCTATTGGCTATTGTAGAACATACTGATTGGCCTCTCAGTGCTTGCCATACGTTGTTATTCATAGTCAGGACCTTGAGGAGCACATGCCATACAATGTTTCCTTATTGTCCACCCATGTTTTGTGATGAGCGACTAGGTAGATTCTTGTTTTCTTTAGTTGACTTCATGTCATCTTGGGAAATCCTTTATCAAAACACCGAAGTTGCGAATCACATCTAGTTCCGATATGGACTGATGCCGGATGCCTTCGGGTGTTCAGTTGTCCCTAAAGTAACTCTCAAAAACTAGACTTTCAAGATGCTATTGTGTGCGTGTTTGAAACTCTTAAAGAGAATGCTTGAAGCTATGATGGAAATGGAATTGAATGGTAGGTAAGATGCTTAATTAACATTAACAACAATGTCATATGTGGTTTAGTATGTGGTGGGATGGCGTCTGGGCGGGTTGTAGGCTCGACCCTTTCGTATGCCCTATATATAAGCATACCGAGCTGGATATTACAGGTGATGTTAATGAGGTGAAGGTTGTTACCGAAAAGGTTTGCAAAGCTATTTTTCAAACATTAAACTATATGAACTCACCAACCGTTGTGTTGACTTTGTTTTCTTACATGTCTTCTCTAGTGACGTACAAGAATAAGCTAAGGCTCAGGAATGCATGCTAGGATGCCCAGTTAGAGGACCTAGTGGTTTTTGGAAAGCACATATTTTGTTGATTGTTGTGAATTACTTTTGATATCTTGTACAGTTACAAGATAGTAAACATTTGATTCTTTTGATAGATTTACTCAGTTACATTATTAAACATTGACAATTGTAATTTAACTGAGTAATCCTAGTTTAATGCTATTTGTGCTTCAGTTATTCTCAATGTTAATGCTATGTAAACAATCTGATCATCATGATTATCACTCCCGATATCACGCCCCGGGAACCTTCCGCCCGACGGGACACACGATCCGGCCCGCCGGCTTGGGGTGTGACAGATTGGTATTAGAGCTCAAGGTTATAGAGAATTGTGACAACTAGTACCTGACCAGCCGGCAAGTCCGTACGGTACGTGTACTATCTACAGTAACTATGTGTATATACATGTGTGTAAACAGTGTTTGTATTAACAGAAGTCTAAATACAAGAAATCGTTGTACGTATTTTAGTGTAAACTTAGATACAGTAAGTACAACGTACATTTGAGACATTAGTTGTGTGTATTTAAGTGAAAACTTAAGTACAGTTAACACAACAGATCAAGAGAAACAATAGTGTGCAAGTGAATAACAGAAACAAATCGGTTGCGATCTGACATCCATAGATGACAGGAATCAGATGGCCGACAATTCAATGTGAAAACAATGTGAAAACAGGATGTATAGTTGAGTCCTACAGTGAGGAAACACAATTCAAACAATACTACAGTGTCATTTCAGAATAACGAACTGACAGTGTGTTTGCGTGGGTGACGATTCACACAAACATATCTGTGAGTTTAACGTTCTGAAATGATGACTGGAAAGTAGAAAACAAAAGTCGGAAAGCAAAACCATTGTCGTGTTCGTTCGAATGAAGATTCGAACGAATACGCGCGATGGTGACGCGATTCGACGAAACGAAAACGAAAACACGACACGAACGGAATTAATTTAATAAAAATAAAATATTTAACATTTTTACAATTTTGAAACTCATCAATTAATTAAACTAATTTTCTTTTAATTATTACAATTAAATACGCGTAGATTTTCGGATACACGACGAAGTTACGAACCGAGCAACCGAAATGAACCCGAACACCACACGTGATATAAAAACTCTAAAATTGAGTTTTCCTCTCATTTTCCACACCTACATCTCTCTCTCTCTCTAAAATCCGGCTACCACCATTCACCACCATTAAACACCTTCAATCCTCCATAATTTCTTCATTTCTTAACCGATTTGAGTGATTCTTGAACCCACGCGAAGCTTTTGATGTCCTCTACATGAAAGTATATGGGATCTGGAGTTTTAGCCACTGAAATTTGAGGTATGTCTCAAGGAAAGTAACGAAAAATAGGGTTTTCTATGGTTTTTCGACACACACATGCTTAACCGGATCTAGACCCATTCCCACGGCCCATACACCTACGAGAACCTTCCTACCATCAAACACTGCCGAACGAACAACTTAGAACCAGAGTTGGAGTTGGGTGAAGCTGACTGCGCACAGGGTTCGGGTGCCTATGGCCGAACCTGCAAATCATGGGAACAATGGTGGCGAACCAGTGAAGCTCCACGAACCCTTGATCCTCTGGCGAACCTTTCTACACCACCGAACCCTTCGTTCAGGATCCGAACCCTGCTTGACTGCCGAACCCTCTCATCAACCGACGAACCATCTTGAAAACTAAGGACTCATGAACCTAATCGAGGGACGAACCCAGTGCTGCCTAGCCGAACCCTGTTGATTCCCGAACCACCTACGAACCCTTGCATGGGCAGCGAAGTCCCACGAACCAGGACCGAACCTTTCATGAGGGCAACTTAGCCGAGCCCTACTCCCTGCTCGACGAACCTGTGGTTACTTTGGACGAACCTAGCTAAACAGAACCAAAGGGCTCGCTGCCAGGGAGAAAGCCTTCTTCGATTTGTTAATTGAACATAACAGCCGGCCCAACCCTTCTATACACTAGGTCCAATAGCATTCTCATTGGCCCCACAATATTCTTTCGGCCCACATCAAGTTAACAGGCTCAACCGCCCTTTGAATTTGGCCCACCACATACTAATCCGTATATGACACTGTTGTTAATGATAATTAAGCATTTTTACCCTTATCACAATTCCATAGTTCCTCTGTTTGTTGTCCCTGTAATTACAATTATTTGAAATCCATATTGATTTCATAAGTTCATCATACAATATGATCAACCATAAAAATTGTATAAACAGTTATAAATGCTTAATTAAATAAATAAATAAACATTTAATAAAATCTAAGTCCTAATGATTGGGGCCTGTGGTCATACTCGAGTAGACTAGTCTGTCAATCTAGGTACTTAGTAGTTAGGGAATTCTGTAAATATCCTCAAACATAAGACCTACAAGTCAATCAGTCTAGCTAGGACTTCTTGAAATATAGGATTTCTGGATTCAATGTGTTGGCATATGTTATCTCTGATATTTCCCATACTATCCCTTAAAAATGATTTATTGATTCGACTGATTTTGTCACAAGATGTACTTGATGTGTTGATCATAGAATACAAGATTCATTGATCGATTGTACACTTGATTCGTTATTCAACAAACACTTGGTTTGTAGAACATTGAATGTTGTCTTTGCAAAGATTGTTTTGTTGATGTCTTGATGTCCCACCCTTGTTTTGTCAAAATGTTTGATTTGATTCCTTGAATTCACCCACTTGATTTGTCAAAATGTTTGATTTGATTTCCTTAAATTCACCCACTTGATTTGTCAAAATGTTTGATTTGATTCCTTGAATTCACCCACTTGATTTGTCAAAATGTTTGGTTTGATTCGTTTGAAATGTTTTGACTTATTGAAAAAGTTAGTTTAACTCGATTATTCACTTAATATATAAGTAAATCAGTTAATAACCTGCACAAAATCTTCCTAGACATGATCTAGGATAACATTTATATATATGTAAAACATATAATTTAAAAGCATTTAAGTAAACAATTTAAATAAACAGTTTACGCATGCTTCTCAGCCCCGCGTTTTTAAAACAAAAATGTTAGAAAAGGGGCAATGAACTCACCTGTGCTGCTATGTAATTTGATCTAACACAAAATGCGCGCTTCTGTTGTAGCCTATGTTTCTTCAGTTCCTGAGTTATTTTATAAGAATTCGGATATAATAAGTACGCGTATAGTCGTTGTGCCTACGGTTTGAATCTTGTTGTGTGTGCAATTAAGTGTCTTAGTACTAAGTGTATCCAAGATCTAACCTATCTTAATTACCCTTCTTAAAATCCTAATTCCCATGGTTAGTTATAATAATTTACTTTATATTTTAGAAAATTTCGGCAGAGTTTCCTTTATTTTTCGTTTAAAATCCAGACAAATAAGTTGTCTATTTATAACAAAGTCCCAATTCAATCAATTCAACAAATATTTAAACCAAAGCATTACAATTTAACTTCCAATTAAAACAATATTAAGTCAAAATCATTTAATGAAACCTAATAAGTTATAGATAAATGAGATTTTATCAAAATCTCATTACTTGAGTTTACTAAATCGTCTACTACATGATGGGCCTTATTAAGCCTCATTGGGCCCATTTAAGCCCAACTGATAAACCTTTGATTCCCAAAGTGATTATCCAACTGTGATTTCTTGGTTTTTATGGACTTATGATCACTTTAATTTATTTATTAAACGATCTCATATGTTCAACATTCAGTTATATATATATGCATGCATGACTAGGGCTTCCTTTTTGTTCATGTATCCACCCATGTATACATGATTTGTCCCATTACCACCATGCACACACATAACTATATAAACCCATACATGTTCATTGTGGGATCAAGTTCTCATCTGACTTAGGTTTTATGGCCAACTGATCTTTCCTTATATTATTAACACTAGTTTTTGTTGATCCTAGTCCCACATCAACCCAATTAAACGACTCTTAGGTTCGATATCCCTCTAGGGCAGCGAACCTTTTAGGGTTGGCCCCCAAGGTTCGGCTAACATGGAGGTAATGTTCGGCCAATACACCACCGAACCTTTAGGGTTCGGCTCCTAGGGTTCGCCATGCTAAGGTTCGCAGCCTTGCATGGTTCGGCCAGAAGGTTTGCTAATCACCTAGGTTCGGCTACATAATGGTTTGCCAAAGTTTCCAGGTTCGTTACAGTCTGCAGGGTTCGTGGCTCAGTGAACTGCAGGGTTCGTAGCAGGCAAGGCAGGGTTCGTTGCAGATGTGAGCAAGGGTTCGTTAGAGGTGATGGTTCGGCTAGTGAGGAGGAGAGGGTTCGGCCGACTATCATTGGGTTCGTCCAAAGGAACCCACGAACCTGTCGTGGTTGTGCATCATCATCTTCATCCTAGGTAGTTAAATCTGTTACAATTTCACCCCTAATAGTTTCTGAACATGCAAAGCATCTCTATCTAAGTGTTGTAAGTGTTAAATACCGTTTCTAATCGTAAGACAACGTGAACTCGTGAAACCCTATAAAACCGAATCTAAAATGATTATTTACCTCAAATTTCGTGGATGAAAGCTCAAATAAGTTGTACTCCCGTGATCTACGAGATGAGAGGATCAAGATGACACCAAGTTTGATCGAATCCCACTTGAAACAAGCTTCCAATCTTAGAGAGAAGGTTAACTTTTTAGTGAGAGAGAGCTAGAGAGGGAAAGTGACGAGATTGGGTCAAGAAAGTGAGTTGGTGTTGGTTGGTGGTGCATTAAATGTTCTCATTTAATGTATCACCGCTACCCGATGTTCGGTCTCGATCGGTTTCGCGTAAAATGTCGGATCGTGTAGTTTTCGCGACGAAACGACACGATTATAAAATTAGAAATCTTTTAATTATTCTAGGTTGTGATTCCTAATAAATTAACTAATATCTTCTTATTTATTAAAAATTTAAAACAAAATTAACTATTTAAATCGAAATGTACGGTTGTCGCGCGTATTCGTCCGGATCGTGACCCGTACAAACACGGCGATAACTATACCTTTCAATCTTGTTTTCTAATTATAGAATATCATTTAGAACGTTAAACTTTCAGTTTTATTCGTACAGATCGTCACCTATACGAATAACCCGTCAATTTAGCATTCACATAACAATATTCGTGTGTTCTGCTCTATAAAGTCTCACATACGTTCATACATAATAAATCCTAACAAATAATCACATGATGGTTCTGTATTGCCAGATAATTTTCTGACTCAAGAACCATTGTTCTGAACTGTGTTTTCTGTTAATTGTTTCAGAATTTGTTCTATGCTAACACAAAATGACAATGATAAATGACATGAATCTGAAACGTACAGCAATGTATATGATTCGTACCTGTTTACTGTTCATGATACTGTTTAAGATCACTGTTCCAGTGGCGGTTCCGGCACTGATGTTACATAAACTGTGTTTAAAAATCATTCTAACAAATGACTTTGAGAACTCATCACTTGTTGATTTGCTCATAACCATTTGTGAACCAATGGCAGAGAAATTCACTCTTGACCCCAATAACACCGGTTCTGCCATGAAGCCACCAATCTTGGTTAGGCATCAATATAACATTTGGCAGAGGCAGATGTTACAATTCCTGTCTAATAATCATACAAGATGTTGGAAGTCTGTAATGGTCGGACCGCATAAACCAACGGTCCTGGACACGGAGACTGGGGACGATGTCCCGAAAGATCTTCGGAACTACACCAAAGAGGATTACCAGAAGTTGGAGCTTGATGCAAAGGCACATGCTCAGTTGGCTATGGCCCTTCCTAATGAAATATACTTTGGTCTTCTTCACCATGAGTCTGCTAAAGACATGTGGGATGCTCTAAAAGAGCAATTCGGTGGTACCGAAGATGTTGTGGCTAATACCAGGGAGATATTAGCTCAACAATACGAGACATTCTCCCAACTAAATAATGAGTCACTGACTCAGCAGTTCGAACGATTCACTTCTCTCTTAAGTGAATTAAAACTAGCTGGTCAAGTGTACCCCCTTGTCTCGGTTCTGAACCGCTTCTTGAGATCTCTACCTGAAAAATGGGAAACCTATTCCATTGTCATGAGATCCTCTCCAGAATTTAGCAAGCTCTCGCTCACTCAACTTCATGGTAAGTTGCTCACATTTGAGCGAGAGATTGACCAGAAGAGAAAACTCATAAAGTCTGGTGAATCAACTGAAAAGTATGGGAACACAGCTCTTCTGAGTCATAACTCTGAATCAAATAATCAGAGTTATGATGAATATATTGACATAACCACTCACATCACTTCCTCTTCTTCCTGTGATGACCATTCTCCTATTTCTGATCATCTGTGTTTTATCATGGATGATCTCCATCAAGTTCCAAGTGATGACTTTGAAGAGATGGACATTCTTCACCAACTGGCCCTCTTGAGCATAAGAACAAATAAGTTCTACAATAGGACCGGAAGGAAATTTCCTGGTATTCAAGGGAAAACCAGGTTCAGTCTAAATAAGGATAAGGTTCAATGCAATAAATGCCGTGGCACTGGACACTTCGCCAGGGAGTGCGAAAATGCTCCCAACTCAAATTCTTCACCGTATGTGACCTTTCCCAAGTCACAATCACATACTTCTTCTGCACCTTTTTCTTCTACTTTTTCTTCATATTCCTTCAAAAGGCAGAACAATCCCCAGGAGTCAACACATATTGTACAGACCCCTCCTCCTACTAATGTACAGTTTGTACAAGCTGCCAATGGTAGCATGTATCAACTTACTCCTGCACCTCTTCAAATTGTTGCACCACCCTCTTCTCAAATAAATATACCAGGCCCTGCTGTTCAATCTTCTTCTGCCAGTCTATCGGCTCTCTTTACCCAAGAGTATGTCGACTGGAGCAGTTTGCCTGAAGATGTAGGCTATGCCCTCATCTCCTTCGAACCAACAGATTTCGCTCTTATGACTGTTGGTGATGACTCTTCTCCTTCTAAACAACCAGCAGACACTCCTGATGCACATGTATCTTCTTCCACTCTAGAAAAACTATGTACTGATGCGTGCATAGAGGCTTTTGAAAAAATAAAGAAAGCCAATGTGTTGCTTCAACAACAAAATCAGGAGTTGGAGCAACTGCTTGACAATAAAAATTCTGAAATAGAAAAACTAATAAAGAATAAAGACAGTCAAATCTCTGTCCTAATGACTGAAAAGTCCAACCTACAAGCTCTATTCGATTTACAAAATGAAAAATATGCAGCTTATAGAGATGAATTGTCTCAGACCAAGGTTAGTTGTGACAAGTGGGTTGAATCCTGCAAAGGGTTCAAAATCCTTTTAAGTAAGCAAGTTCACAGCAAGGCCAAATTTGGAATCGGGTTTAATCATACAAGTCCCCTTGAGGACTACACCCCGGTTGATAATAAAATAAATGAGACTGATTCTGAGCCCATTTCCCCCACCTTTCTTCCGGATGAATTCCATCCATTACAATCACACCTCCAAGAGTGTGCCAACCTCCGCAGTTTCCCACATTTGTTTATCCCACTGAAACTAACGTTGAGAGATAGGAGGAAACACCTTTGGAAAGTGATTAAAATAAAAATGCTTCTGAAAAACTGAGATTGCTCCTACCATGAGCTCCACTCAAAGTTTAGAAGGTACAAGATGTTGCCCGCCTTGACAAAGGAAAGAGGCCTATGATTGACATCAGAGTTCCTCCTTCTCATCCTCATCCCGCTTATCCAATAATGAGGGAAAATAAGCCTTTCATCCCCAACTACTCCTCTCTGTCTCCTGCTTGTCTAAAATGTTTTAAGTATAATCACACTACTGAAAATTATTGGACAAAAACTCCTCTGGAGAAAGCAAGAGAAAAACTAAATGCTGAAAGATTGAAAGCTGAATAGGGTTCTTCAACTAAAAGAAAATTTCCTAATAAAATGAAGAAATCAGAGAAGGCTAATATATTTTTAGCACCTTCTCATTCACCACCTCACTCTTCTTCTCCTTCACTTGCTTCACCCGAGCCTTCTATCCTTGGAACACCACCTTCTTATCCCATGCTGACTCCTGCTGCCCATTCTTTTGCTGATGTGAACCCTCCTTCCGTGGATTCACAAATCAATATCCTGCATCAAAATCAGCAACAACTGATATTGATGATGCAGAAATTGATGAATAAATTTCAGCAAAACAAATAAATATCTTCTCCTTCTTCCAAAAATAAAATAAGACCCATATCTAACCTATTGCAATTAAATTGTCATGTGCAGAGACCTTCTTCAAACCAAAGTCATCTATGGTATGTGGACAGTGGAGGCTCTAGGCACATGACAGGATGCAGATCCATTTTATATAACTTCATTCCAAAGAATGGGGGATCTGTTTCCTTTGGAAATAATGCAAAAGGTTGGATAGTGGGGTCTGGTTCTGTCCTGAGTGGAAAACTGCACTTTAAGGATGTTAGCTTAGTTGAAAATCTCAAGTTTAATCTCTTGAGTGTATCTCAACTAGCTGACAAAGACTTTAGTTCATTTTTCACCAAGGACAGTTGTAAAATCCTTTCTCCTGAAATAAATTCAAAAATAAGGATCTTAATTGATCAACACACCTTGCTTACGGCTAAAAGAAGTGGAAATGTCTACGTTGTAGACATGACCACTGACTCTCAAACATCATCTCCTACTTGTTTGATAGCCAAAGCATACCGCTCTTTGGCACAGAAGATTCAGTCACCTCAACCACCAATCTCTTCATAAGCTTTCTACCCTTTCGTTAGTAAGAGGATTACCTTCCAAAGAATTTTACTTTGAAGGTCAATGTGAATCTTGCTTAAAGGGAAAGCAACATAAAACATCACATAAGTCTATTGAGTAATCCAAAACAACTAACTGTCTCAATCTACTTCACATGGATCTTTTTGGTCTAGTGAAGGTAGCCAGTTTGGCAAAAATGAGATATTGTCTGTGGATGACTACTCAAGATTTTGTTGGACCTTCTTTCTCTTCAGCAAAGATGAGACTTCTGATAAAATAATTGCACTTATCACTCAACTTGAAAGACAATTTGGTCTTCCAGTTAAAACAATAAGGAGTGATAATGGGACCGAATTCAAGAACTAGGTTCTTGATAAGTTCTGCATCTCTAAAGGAATCCTTAGACAATATAGTGTTCCTAAAACTCCTGCTCAAAATGGAGATGTGGAAAGGAATAATAGGACACTTATGGAAGCTGCAAGAACTATGCTTGCAGATTCAGGATTGCATTTATCCTTCTTGGCTGAGGCACTAAACACTGCTTGCTATGTCTTGAACAAAGTTCACATTGTGAAAAGACATAACAAGACTGCCTATGAAGTTCTTCATAACATAAAGCCTCTCATCTCTTTCTTTAAAGGCTTTGGGTGTCCGTGTTTCATCTTCAACACAAAAGACTCTTTATCCAAGTTTGCTGCTAAAGTCGACTCTGGATATTTTGTTGGATATTCTCAGACCTCTAAGGCTTACCGAGCTTTCAATCTCAGGACTAAAATTGTTGAAGAAGCCATTGATGTAAAATTCAATGAATCTGCTTCGACCTCATCTTTCCCTTCTGCTCCTGATGACCTCTTCGATCTTGAAAGCTTCACCTACATCTCTTCTACCCCTTCTTCCTCTTCTTCTTCTTCTTCTTCTTCAGAATCTTGTCATACTTCTGAAGATCTATCTTCTCTTGAAGAGTGTTCTGTCTCTAAATTATTTTCCTATCTTTCTTCTCATCAAATAAACTCTCAAGACCAAAATGAACAGATATCTACTCCTTTATCCCCAGTCTTGGATAACGCACCTGTAGATGTTCGTGAAAATGGTCATCCTTCCCCTTCAGAAAATTCTCCTGGCCACACTGAAAACACACCTTCTTCCGATGCTGCCTCCTCCAATAAATGTTTGGACATCATTCCCTTCAGTAGAAATCATCCTCTACAACAAATCTTAGGTGATCTACATAAAGGTGTTCAAACTAGGAGTCATATTTCGAACTTTTGCCTTCATGCAGCCTTTCTGTCCCAAGTTGAGCCTTCCAAATATCAGGATTCTCTCAAAGATAATAATTGGGTAGAGGCTATGCAAGATGAACTGTTACAGTTCAAACGGAAAAACGTTTGGACTCTTTGCCCCTTGCCGGCAGGAAAATACCCTATCGGAACCAGATGGGTATTCAGAAATAAAACAGATGACAGAGGCATTGTGATAAAAAAATAAAGCTCGATTGGTAGTACAAGGTTACTGCCAAGAGGAAGGCATAGATTATGATGAAACCTTTGCTCCTGTGGCCAGATTGGAAGCCATTAGACTCTTTCTAGAATTTGCCATCTCCCATAACTTAAAGGTATATCAATTGGATATAAAGAGTGCATTCCTGTATGGGACAATAAAGGAGGAAGTCTATGTGTGTCAACCTCCAGGATTTGATGATGTTCATCATCCTGACTGGGTGTACAGACTAGACAAAGCACTTTATGGTCTGAAACAAGCATCCAGAGCATGGTATGATACTCTCTCTCAATTTCTTCTTTCTAATAAATTTTCTCGGGAAACCATTGATAAGACTTTGTTCATCAAGAGGGTAGACAAGGAACTTTTGCTAGTTCAAATTTATGTCGATGACATTATTTTTGGATCAACAAAACCTTCTTTGTGTGAACAATTTTCTAAATTAATGTCTTCAAAGTTTGAAATGAGTGCATTAAGTGAACTAAAGACATTTTTAAGACTCCAAGTAAAACAGACTCCTAATGGGACTTTCATTCATCAATAAAAATATGTAAAAGCTCTTCTAAATAAATTTGATATGAATGATTGCAAAATAATTTCTACCCCCATGGCTACAAGTCCTAGAATAAATCCAGACGAAAATGGTGAACCTGTAGATCAAACCCTCTACAGGTGCATGATTGGATCTTTGATGTATCTTACTACATCAAGGCCAGACATCATGTATGCAACATGTGTCTGTGCAAGATACCAATCAATAATCCCATTTATCATTTGTGAAGAGGATACTAAGATATCTGAAAGCCACTTCTGTGCTAGGTATTGGTATCCTGCTAACCAAACTTGTAAGCTTGTTGATTTTTCAGACAGCGATTATGCAGGATGCTCGCTCACAAAGAAGTCTACTTCGGAAGGATGCCAGTTCTTTGCAAATTGCTTAGTATCATGGCAAAGAAAAAGGCAAACATCGGTGTCAAATTCAACTGCTGAAGCTGAGTACATTGCAGCAGCTCATTGCACTGCCCAAATCCTTTGGTTGCAATATCAACTACTGGATTTCGAAATAACTGAACTAAAAACACCTCTCCTAATAGATAGCGAAGCAGCCAAAAATATAATAAAAAATCCTGTCTACCATTCAAAAACCAAACATATAGAAATAATGCATCACTTCATTAGAGACTGTTTTGAAAAGGGACTAATTGTCCCAGAAAATGTCTCTACAAGTGATCAAATAGCGGATATATTTACCAAACCCTTGGACTCTTCAACTTTTTCTAAGTTTGTAGCCAAATTGGGTATGATAAATATAAGCTAATAAATATGGTTATGAATTTGTTTATGAATTTGTTTCTTAAACCCTTAAATAAATACATAAAAGGATAATCTTCATTGATTATCCGAACAACGGATATTTGATAAACCACTTATGAAGACATCTTGGTCTCTCTCAGTGGTTATCCCATAACTCGGATAGGATCAGTGGTTGTTATAACCACTGCTTCATATCTATCCGCGGTTACAACTTCCGTTGTTAAGAAATTTAAACCTTTTATGGTTTACTTCTCTTCTGACGTCTCTTCTTCTTTTGACGTCTCTTCTTCTTCTGATGTCTCTTCTTCCGAGACTTCTACCCATGTCATTTGTCCATGGTTAAATCTCTTTCGAAGATAAGCCTCTTCCAAAGATTATATAATCTTTCATATTTTAATCTTCCTTGCCCAAGTGGTTATCAAATCTCTTGATAATTACGCCTGATTCGGCCGTCACTAATCACTCTGCAAGATTAGACCTCTCATAGTTAATAGAATTGACACTCATTAATTGTTCTCACGGCTCCATGTTATATTTCTTTCCTTTTTTATCCCTCTGACCCTAAATGACCATTGATCTTTCTTTCCTTATTTATATCAGTAGTTGTCTTCCTTAATCCATCAGTTCTTTCATAATAGTTCTTGATCATCTCTTGATCAAGAACACTCTTTCTTCAACTTTGATTCTTCCGGTTGCTACTCATGGCGAAGGACTACTGCTTGTCAGGCATGTCGCCTGGCACGATGCATTTCCACTGCTTCTGCTTGAGCTTTACGCTCATGATGGTGGTGTAATGGCATCAGTCCAGGCTTCATTCCCGACAAAGCATTGTCTGTACTTCAGGGTGTGCATGAACGTACTTTGTTGTTGTTTGTTTCTTCTCTCTCATGATCACCGATTTGTCCTATGGGTAAAAAACCCTAAGGTAAAGCTTTTGATATGTTATAAGTAGTGGCGGTTTTTCATTTTTGAAACCGCTCTTGTGTGTGAACAGTTAGTCTTCCTCATCTCTTTTTATTTAAAGCAAAGTTTGTTCTCACACTTTGCATTCATAACTGCTCGGTGTTCATCATCACAAAATAACAATGACTTTGAAAATCAAACTGATCCATAACCTTAGAGCTTACCTGGTCAAATCTTCTGAGTATCCTCGCTACAATGAACCTGTCGACACTCTGGTAAACTCTTTCGTTCATACTGCTCTCATTCTGAACCTTCCTATTTATGAAGTCGCTCTAACCCATTTTTGGGAAAACTCATCCTTAGTGATGAAGGACGACTCTGTTGAAAGCATCGCTTCGATGGTCGCTGGTCAACAAGTCACCATCACTCCAACAAAATAAGCGTTGCCCTAAACTTGAACGACACTGAGGCTCCCTCCACTGTTTCTCTAAAACTTCTTCATAATACTTTCATCCAGTGTGATTATCAGGGTGACCTGAAAAACAAGACTTTGTACAAAGCCTTCTTTTACCCTACGTACAAGTTCCTGTATCACACTATTCTCCAGTGTTTGTCTCAGAAGTCGACGAGTTGGGGAGAAATGCCATATGACATGCAATATGTCATGTATGCAGTTCTTTCCAACGAAAAGGTCAATCTGTCTAAAATAATTTTTGACCATCTGGTGAATCACCAGAAAAGTCCTAAGTTTCTGCTCTATCCTAGGTTTATAATGGTCTGCCTCGTTGCTGACCTTAATAAGGTTTCTCACATTGCTCCTCTTTCCACTATCAAGAGCATTGACAAACAAGTGTTCACTAGGTTGAACACTGATCCAAAACAAATGGATGACACTAAGGAAAAACCCATCCTTGGTGAACCCACATCCACCTCCTCTTCCGCACCTGTAAAGGTACCGACCAAAAGGAAAGCTTCTGCCAAAGCCCCTAAACTTAAGAAGCCTAAAAAGACTGTTCAGGAAGATGACATCCCTGTACATGTCTCTGTCCCCACTGGACAGTTGGATACATCTGTTCCATCCTCACAGATGCATCAAGGATCTCCACCCCACCTGGCTCCTCATCAATCCTCTCAAAAGGATGATGTTATACTTCAAAGGGAACCCTCTCTAGCCACTAAAGTGTCACTTGACACTCAGTCGGCACTCCACTCACCCAAGGACATTTCTGTTTCATCCCCACATGAAACCCTTAACTCTTCTACACATGTTCTCCATGAGATTGATGTTGTGTTTGAGCAGCTTGGCTCTCCTCCCCTTTCTCCAACAGAGGAGTTGCTCCATGAAACCTTTGCTCAACCAAATCAATCTCCTACCCATGGAGAAGTGGATGAGATCAGGATGACCAGTCCATCTAGACATCTTGATCATATATCTGGAGCATCCATTTCACATGAGACTCCACTGGACTCTCATTTGAATGGATCAGGCAATAAGACTCCTGATATGGCAACAGCCCATGAAGTTCTTGAAACTGAGGCTGGAAATCCTCGAAACCATGAAAAAGGGGTCCATGAAATTCATGAGATGGACTCAGGTCATGATAAAACTGACTCATTAGTCAGGGATTCGGATGATATCCTTAAAAGGATGGACGAATCAGATTCTAAAATAAAGGAATTGACGGATTTCGTTGCTTACATTCAGGCTGATGTAACTAAGCTCACTGAGCTTGTTTCAACAGTTTTGAGTAACCAAGCCCTGCAACCCCATTCCATCCCCATGCAGGCACCTTCACTTGAAGGTACTTCCACCACATCACCTACTTCCACTGCTACCACCTTCTCACCTCAGGTTCTTCAAGAAGTGTTAAACCCACTTCTTACTACCCAACTTACTACCCTGCTGCAATCTTTTACCACCCAATTTCTCACCACCCAAAAGCTTCAATTGGATCTGCTGAAATTTACGGTAGATACCAAAGTCTCCTCCTTACAACATCAAATCACTAACCATACCAGATTTCTTGAGTCCCTCACTGGGATTGCTCCTCCTTCTCCCTGGTTCAAACAACAGGCTGATGAAGCCAAAAAGAGGGTGAATGAAAGACTCCTGACTGCTGCCCAAGCTGCTAAAAGGGCAGAAGACAAGACTGAGCAAAGGAGGATGAAACAAATAAAGTTGCAGAACCAAGAGGCACTTCTCAAAGAAGCATTGGATCAACAGTTCCAAACTCAAGCTGCCAAGGCTAGCTCAGAACAGAAGCAAAAGGAAGCCGAAGCTCAAATAAGCACTGGGACATATGGAGTATCCAGAAAACCCAAACCTTCCAAATCCATTCCCACTGGGCAAACCAAGCCAATAACCACTACCCCACCTTCCTCCACACAACCAAATAAAGAAAGTTCACCCACTCTTTCTCCAAACTCTGCTTCTCAAACCCTCCTTGAACATTCTTCCCTTCCTGTCACTCTCAATGCCTCCAACATTGGCCAAAAACCCACCCCAATAATCACTCAGTCTTTCTCCAGAAGACAAAAGAGTGTGTTCAGAAAAACCAAAAACCTACCTCATAAACCTTCAACCTCTCCTCAAAAACCCTCCTCAGACTCTAATGATGATCAGCCCATTGCCTCTCGTGTTTCAAGATAGAGAAGGCTTCTATTGGCAGATATTGATGAGTCTGATCCTCCAAACACCACCAAAGTTCCCACTCCAATAAGATCAGCAGATGCTGAGAAACCACAAACCTCTCCAGAAAAGGAATCCTACTCACCTGTTAGGACCTTTCCTTTGATGAAGACCTTCGGAAGAAAAAGTATGTAGGTCCGAAAGCTGTTCAAGATCCAAGCTTTTTGTTTCCAAACATCATCAATCACCTCTATAGTGTGCGGAATCCATAATAGAGTGAAATAAGAAGCAAGATGAAGAAGAAAGATCAAAACTTTGAATATATTCAGTAAGTATACGAAAATGTGCCTCAATACGTCTAGAGAGCACACCTCGAGATTCGTGTGTTACACTGTACAAAAATACGTCTATTTATACTAGATACATCAGTATTCGAAGTTCAGGTTCGTGTACTCGAACCAGGTTCGTGTACACGAACCTAAGTACACGAAAATTCTCTGAATTCATCCAAAATCTGAGTGTTGACTCTTCCGTTGTTGACTTTGTCAGTCTTCATCGTTGATTGGGCTCTACACCTGTAGCTCCCTGTAGATCCTGCTTAAAGTTAAACAAACAGACTTGTACTCGAAACTCCTTGTAATCTAAAGTGTCTCTGTACTCGAAGATCCTCCTGTATTCGAAATTTTCTTGTACTCGAAAGTGTCACTGTACTCGAAGGTCTTAGTGTACTCGAACCTCTGTATTCGAACTTCTTTCTTGTACCCGAAAAATATTTATACTTCGAGTACTCGGACTATACTCGAAATATTACTACTCGAAAATTTTAGAACTTGAACAAGACTTAAGAAAAATTTTATAAAAAATTTTTCTTAAGAGTTGGAGTTCCAAATTTTTACAGCAGCTAGATAGAGTATAGAGGAGCAATAAAGTATAAAACTTGCTTCAAAAAGGCATTACCTTGATGATGAAAAGAGCACTCCTGCTCTGATACCACTTGTAGGTCCGAAAGCTGTTCAAGATCCAAGCTTTTTGTTTCCAAACATCATCAATCACCTCTATAGTGTGCGGAATCCATAATAGAGTGAAATAAGAAGCAAGATGAAGAAGAAAGATCAAAACTTTGAATATATTCAGTAAGTATACGAAAATGTGCCTCAATACGTCTAGAGAGCACACCTCGAGATTCGTGTGTTACACTGTACAAAAATACGTCTATTTATACTAGATACATCAGTATTCGAAGTTCAGGTTCGTGTACTCGAACCAGGTTCGTGTACACGAACCTGAGTACACGAAAATTTTCTGAATTCATCCAAAATCTGAGTGTTGACTCTTCCGTTGTTGATATTGTCAGTCTTCATCGTTGATTGGGCTCTACAAACTCCCCCTAGACTGATGAAGTCAACCAATCGGTAGAGTAACTTTGTGCGGTCCTGCTCCAGCGTATAACTTTAGTTTTATGGCAAATGCAACAGCTCTCGTGAAAGGCTTGGCAAGCTCATCATTGCCAAAGTATACTCGAATAGGAGAGTTGTGCAGCTTCATCATGTCATCCTTTCCATACTTCAGTATATCCATAGGATCAAGAATAATGTCCATGTCATCAACATCATCAATGTTCCTAAGAATAACTGCAGCAAGATTCAGCTCATCAAAGTACCATGATAGAAACTTAGCCAAAGAGTTATCAGGAACTCTGGGCGAGACGGGCACTGCCTGCACTACGTGGGGAGGAGGGTACTTGTAGTACACCCAAGGCTTCCGCGTCTTAGGATCTATGATGCAAGAAGAAACAAATCATCGTCCTTTAGCTGTGCGCATCACAGTAAAGTTCTTCTCACATTGATCTTTAACAAACTTCGCGAACAGATCAGCCTGTGAATCCTTAGACGGGTTAAAGAACATAGCCTTGTCCATACTTCTGATGTCGACCTTAGGCAGTGAACAAAAATCTCTTGGTCTTTTGTAGAACTCGACTTTTCCGCTCATCCGTTTCACCAAGTAGATGTCTCTCGGTTTGTCATACATCCAGCAGCATATATTTGATCTATCGTTGCGAACTGCAAAAAGGTTTCGGTCATCAGAAATGAATGTATGCTCTGGATGTTGATCTCCCATTTCTTTGAACCATGCTTCCTTATCTACAGGAGGAGCTGGCGTCCAGTCTTTCTTGCGGTCAAACCAGCTATCTATCACTTCATTCAGTGAAGTGACCTCATTTCCCAATGCATCGATGTATTTGTGGGCATACAAATAATCAATATAGGGGTCTGAAGAAACGTTGCCAAGGATGATGTTTTCTGGTTCTTCTTCTACAGATGCCCCTGCAGAAGATTTGGCTTGATCGTTCTTCGCATCACTCGGAGATCCAAAATCAAAAGTATCTGGAAGATCATCAAAAATGCTGTCAAGTCTGGATCCAGTCTCGTCGGGCTGTACACAATCGCCGAAAAGGATGTCATCTGGAATGTCTCCAAATAGATCATCATACAGACCAGAAGGCTTTTCGGAAGATGATGGATTCCCAGAGTCTCCACCTTGATCTTTGTCATCAGGAGGACCTTGGTCTTTATCTTTGTCATCTCCATCTTTATCAAAGTATAAATAAACGGAGAAGGAAAACTTGATTCTGGCTAGTCTTGAAGCCACTGGTCTCTCAGGAGATGAACTGGTAAGGACCTATCAAGAACAAATAGCCAAATTGAATCAGCAGCAAGATAAAGCCTATCAGGCTGAGAGGGAGCAACTGATCAACTAACTGCTGGATGAAGAGAATACAAGGTTGAAAACTTTAGCAACTGGAATATCACTAGCCTGTAAGGAGATTTAGCAACAGGAGTTGCTCTAGGAACTAAGTCAATTTGAAACTCTACCGGTCGCATAGGTGGCAACCCTGGTAGGTCTTCATGAAACACTTTTGAGTATTCCTTCACTATCGGCACATCTTGAATCTTTTTCTTGTCTTTCACCTTCTCCACCACATGAGCCAAGAAAGCTCTACACCGCTTCTGTAGACACTTACGCGCTTTTATGCAGGATATGATTTTGACACTACGTTTTGCTTGATCCCCTCGAACTTCCAATACATGATCATTCGTCAAAGGAATCCGAAGTACCTTTTCAGAACAGATGACTTCCACCCTATTGAGAGATAGCCAATCCATCCCAACAATGATATCGAAACTACCCAACTCCATCGGTATTAAGTCGATGGTAAATGTGTGACCGGCAAGTGTAAGTGGGCGTTTCCCATTCGCTACTTCGATAATATAAGGGGAGTCTAAAGATTCCTCGGTAAGATTAAGTTGGCGTGTAAAGTCAGAAGAAATAAAACTCTGATCTGCACCAGTGTCAAACAACATAGATGCATAAGAGTCATGTAAAAGAAATGTACCAGTGACCACGCTAGGGTCTTGGTGTGCTACAGTGGCTCCAATCACAAATGCCCTCCCACGAGGTGCTTGAACTCCTTGTTGCACTCTCTTTGGACAGTCTTTGGAGATGTGGCCTAGTTCTCCACAGTTATACCATCCCCTATTGTTGTTGTTGTGATTTCCAGGGTTTGGTGGTGGAGGAAACGCTATAGCAGCATTGTTTGCAGCCGGTGTTGCTAGAGTACGGCATTGTTGAATCCAGTGGCCTAGTCGGCCATAGCCGTTGCATTTTCTGCACTTCACAGTAACAGGATGATGAAATTTGCAATGTGCACACTGACGATGCATTCCAACATAGGGTTTGTGTGCAGCATTAGCAGGTACTGCAGTAACTTGTTGAAAAGGGGTGGCCATCACATAGTTCTTGACGACCTTCTGCTTCTTCTTCTGATGATGTTCGAGCTTCTTTGACGGTTCTTCCTTAGCTTCGCCCGAGTCTTTATTCAGAACTCCTGATGTCACCATTACATCAGTGAGTTTAGCAGATAGGGAGATGGCTGACTCTAGGGTCGCAGGGTTTGCAGCAAGTACAATGCCCTGAATGCAGGATGGTAATCCTCCCACATATCGATCAATTAAATTTTCCAGAGTTGACACCATCTCTGGCACCAAAGCTACCAGTTCATGATAGCGAGTAGTGTAAATCATGTGGTCTGCCCCCTTCATCACATGATTGGACAGTTCAGTCTCTAACATCTAAAGTTCATGCTTTGGACAGAATTCATTCCTTAAGAGGATTTTGAAATCTACCCAAGGCATAGCCAGTGCTTCTTCTCTGCCTCGAGCTCTTATCTGAGAGTTCCACCATGTTAAGGCCCGCTTGCTAAAAGATCCAGCAGAGTAGCGAACCTTATGGTGTTCTGGACAACCGCTAATTTCCAGTGTAGTCTCCATCTTCTCTAGCCATTGGATCAGTCCAACAGCTCCTTCAACACCGCTAAAACTTGGCTGTTTGCATCCTACGAATGATTTGTAGGACACAGATGGAGTAGTGCCGGTGTTTCCACTAGCTTCTCCCGTAGTATGCCCAGAGTTGTTACCGTGGCCTTGAATTATGTTGATCATCTCTGGGATGACATCCCTCAGCTGGCTAGTCAATTGACTGCACACTAGTGTTGCCAAGGCAACAGTAGCAGGATCTAGAGTTGGAGTTGCATTCGGGTCTGGAGGTGGAGTGTGTGGGGGAGGAGGAGGTGGAGGAGGTGAATCAGCTAGTGATGGTGTTGACAAGTGTGGGGCTGAGTTTTGGGGTGGTGGTAGTAGAGCTGGTGGTGGTCTTCTTGGCGGCATTCTGATCATAACCAAAAGTATATTGGTTAGTGCAGTGATCGAATGCAGAAGACATAATGCAAGCATAAATCCTATGTTCTCTATATGAGGGTCCCTAACTTATAGTCTAGGCCAAACCGTTTTAAGTAAATGACCTATTATTCTTGTCACACCCCGAGCCGGGGGGAACGGATCGTGTTTTCCCGTCGGGCGGAAGGTTCCCGGGGCGCGATATATTGAATGATAATCAAATGATCAGATTGTTTACATAGCACATGATAATATAAATGAGAAATGCTAACACATTCATGATATAGAATTACAAGATTAAATTACAATGTATCGTTCATAATTTAATCGAGTAAATCTATCAAAAAAATCAATATAACTATATCTTGTATATCTACAAGATATACCAAAGATGAGTCATTGTTCTTGTCACCAAAAGCATGCAACACAAAATAAAGCTAGGTCTTCTAAAAGTCCACTAGCTTAATCCTTGCATGTATGTATCTACACCTGTTCATCACCTGAGAAACATGTATTTAAACAAAGTCAACACTAGGTTGGTGAGTTCATAAGTAAGTTAATTGAAAACCTTGATTCATCCACATGCACAATCACAATGTATATAATGTTACTTGTATATTGTATGTTCACCTGTTCACTCAATGGCTTCTCAATAATTATATTTACAAGTATTATATCATCCTAGTAGTGATGCTTATATATAGGGCATATGTAAGGGAACTAAGCCCTAGACAACATCCCACCACATCACCACTAGAACTCCACACTACTTGCAATACAACTATTGATTTCCATTCTCATTTCTCATGTTTATCTCCTCTTTGATCTCCTGTGTTCTCATGTATAGAATAATATAATGATAGCGTTGTAGTTATCAAACCAAAGTATTGATAACCATTATATGTGTTAAGGATATTAGATTCTCAATCTGTTCCTTGTATTATTCTATATTGTGTGGTTAACTATTGTTTCACTTTTAAATATTAAAAGTGTTAGTTAACTGTTTGAAATGTAATCTCAATGCAACGTATATAGCCCAAAAGGAGTCCATTGTGATCCTCACGTAATCAGATTACAATGCACCCGATTCACCTCTATCCCGCCGTGTGATCTCAGTGCCTTCATCGAAACTGTTACTAGTAATATGACATGAGAGAAAATAAATTCCTCGGTCTACTAGTCCATAGGTAACGATGGATGATGTAAATCTGTGTTATCTCTGATCTCAATGTGATTAACAAAGTTAAATAAGAACTTGTCTTATTACGTTATGTTAATCATGATACGAATGATATTGTCATCATGAAGTTACGTTATCATGAACTGGTAGCTTTGGTGCCAGAGATGGTGTCAACTCTGGAAAATTGAATTGATCGATATGTGGGAGGATTACCATCCTGCATTCAGGGCATTGTACTTGCTGCAAACCCTGCGACCCTAGAGTCAGCCATCTCCCTATCTGCTAAACTCACTGATGTAATGGTGACATCAGGAGTTCTGAATAAAGACTCATGCGAAGCTAAGGAAGAACCGTCAAAGAAGCTCGAACATCATCAGAAGAAGAAGCAGAAGGTCGTCAAGAACTATATGATGGCCACCCCTTTTCAACAAGTTACTGCAGTACCTGCTAATGCTGCACACAAACCCTATGTTGGAATGCATCGTCAGTGTGCACATTGCAAATTTCATCATCCTGTTACTGTGAAGTGCAGAAAATGCAACGGCTATGGCCGACTAGGCCACTGGATTCAACAATGCCGTACTCTAGCAACACCGGCTGCAAACAATGCTGCTATAGCGTTTCCTCCACCACCAAACCCTGGAAATCACAACAACAACAATAGGGGATGGTATAACTATGGAGAACTAGGCTACATCTCCAAAGACTGTCCAAAGAGAGTGCAACAAGGAGTTCAAGCACCTCGTGGGAGGGCATTTGTGATTGGAGCCACTGCAGCACACGAAGACCCTAGCGTGGTCACTGGTACATTTCTTTTACATGACTCTTATGCATCTATTTTGTTTGGCACTGGTGCAGATCAGAGTTTTATTTCTTATGACTTTACACGGCAACTTAATCTTACCGAGGAATCTTTAGACTCCCCTTATATTATCGAAGTAGCGAATGGGAAACACCCACTTACACTTGCCGGTCACACATTTACCATCGACTTAATACCGATGGAGTTGGGTAGTTTCGATATCATTGTTGGGATGGATTGGCTATTTCTCAATAGGGTGGAAGTCATCTGTTCTGAAAAGGTACTTCGGATTCCTTTGATGAATGATCGTGTATTGGAAGTTCGAGGGGATCAAGCAAAACGTAGTGTCAAAATCATATCCTGCATAAAAGCGCGTAAGTGTCTACAGAAGCGGTGTATAGCTTTCTTGGCTCATGTGGTGGAGAAGGTGAAAGACAAGAAAAAGATTCAAGATGTGCCGATAGTGAAGGAATACTCAAAAGTGTTTCATGAAGACCTACCAGGGTTGCCACCTATGCGACCGGTAGAGTTTCAAATTGACTTAGTTCCTGGAGCAACTCCTGTTGCTAAATCTCCTTACAGGCTAGTGATATTCCAGTTGCTAAAGTTTTCAACCTTGTATTTCCCTTCATCCAGCAGTTAGTTGATCAGTTGCTCCCTCTCAGCCTGATAGGCTTTATCTTGCTGCTGATTCAATTTGGCTATTTGTTCTTGATAGGTCCTTACCAGTTCATCTCCTGAGAGGCCAATGGCTTCAAGACTAGCCAGAATCAAGTTTTCCTTCTCCGTTTATTTATACTTTTTCTTCCGAAGGTCTTCATCAGAAGGAAAGGTCCTAACAGGTGAGTAGGATTCCTTTTCTGGAGAGGTTTGTGGTTTCTCAGCATCTGCTGATCTTATTGGAGTGGGAACTTTGGTGGTGTTTGGAGGATCAGACTCATCAATATCTGCCAATAGAAGCCTTCTCTATCTTGAAACACGAGAGGCAATGGGCTGATCATCATTAGAGTCTGAGGAGGGTTTTTGAGGAGAGGTTGAAGGTTTATGAGGTAGGTTTTTGGTTTTTCTGAACACACTCTTTTGTCTTCTTGAGAAAGACTGAGTGATTATTGGGGTGGGTTTTTGGCCAATGTTGGAGGCATTGAGAGTGACAGGAAGGGAAGAATGTTCAAGGAGGGTTTGAGAAGCAGAGTTTGGAGAAAGAGTGGGTGAACTTTCTTTATTTGGTTGTGTGGAGGAAGGTGGGGTAGTGGTTATTGGCTTGGTTTGCCCAGTGGGAATGGATTTGGAAGGTTTGGGTTTTCTGGATACTCCATATGTCCCAGTGCTTATTTGAGCTTCGGCTTCCTTTTGCTTCTGTTCTGAGCTAGCCTTGGCAGCTTGAGTTTGGAACTGTTGATCAAATGCTTCTTTGAGAAGTGCCTCTTGGTTCTGCAACTTTATTTGTTTCATCCTCCTTTGCTCAGTCTTGTCTTATGCCCTTTTAGCAGCTTGGGCAGCAGTCAGGAGTCTTTCATTCACCCTCTTTTTGGCTTCATCAGCCTGTTGTTTGAACCAGGGAGAAGGAGGAGCAATCCCAGTGAGGGACTCAAGAAATCTGGTATGGTTAGTGATTTGATGTTGTAAGGAGGAGACTTTGGTATCTACCGAAAATTTCAGCAGATCCAATTGAAGCTTTTGGGTGGTGAGAAATTGGGTGGTAAAAGATTGCAGCAGGGTAGTAAGTTGGGTAGTAAGAAGTGGGTTTAACACTTCTTGAAGAACCTGAGGTGAGAAGGTGGTAGCAGTGGAAGTAGGTGATGTGGTGGAAGTACCTTCAAGTGAAGGTGCCTGCATGGGGATGGAATGGGGTTGCAGGGCTTGGTTACTCAAAACTGTTGAAACAAGCTCAGTGAGCTTAGTTACATCAGCCTGAATGTAAGCAACGGAATCCGTCAATTCCTTTATTTTAGAATCTGATTCGTCCATCCTTTTAAGGATATCATCCGAATCCCTGACTAATGAGTCAGTTTTATCATGACCTGAGTCCATCTCATGAATTTCATGGACCCCTTTTTCATGGTTTCGAGGATTTCCAGCCTCAGTTTCAAGAACTTCATGGGCTGTTGCCATATCAGGAGTCTTATTGCCTGATCCATTCAAATGAGAGTCCAGTGGAGTCTCATGTGAAATGGATGCTCCAGATATATGATCAAGATGTCTAGATGGACTGGTCATCCTGATCTCATCCTCTTCTCCATGGGTAGGAGATTGATTTGGTTGAGCAAAGGTTTCATGGAGCAACTCCTCTGTTGGAGAAAGGGGAGGAGAACCAAGCTGCTCAAACACAACATCAATCTCATGGAGAACATGTGTAGAAGAGTTAAGGGCTTCATGTGGGGAAGAAACAGAAATGTCCTTAGGAGAGTGGACTGTCGACTGAGTGTCAAGTGACACTTTAGTGGCTAGAGAGGGTTCCCTTTGAAGTATAACATCATCCTTTTGAGAGGATTGATGAGGAGCCAGATGGGGTGGAGATCCTTGATGCATCTGTGAGGATGGAACATATGTATCCAACTGTCCAGTGGGGACAGAGACATGTACAGGGATGTCATCTTCCTGAACAGTCTTTTTAGGCTTCTTAAGTTTAGGGGCTTTGGCAGAAGCTTTGCTTTTGGTCGGTACCTTTACAGGTGCGGAAGAGGAGGTGGATATGGGTTCACCAAGGATGGGTGTTTCCTCAGTGTCATCCATTTGTTTTGGATCAGTGTTCAACCTAGTGAACACTTGTTTGTCAATGCTCTTGATAGTGGAAAGAGGAGCAATGTGAGAAACCTTATTAAGGTCAGCAACGAGGCAGACCATTATAAACCTAGGATAGAGCAGAAACTTAGGACTTTTTTGGTGATTCACCAGATGGTCAAAAATTATTTTAGACAGATTGACCTTTTCGTTGGAAAGAACTGCATACATGACATATTGCATGTCATATGGCATTTCTCCCCAACTCGTCGACTTCTGAGACAAACACTGGAGAATAGTGTGATACAGGAACTTGTACTTAGGGTAAAAGAAGGCTTTGTACAAAGTCTTGTTTTTCAGGTCACCCTGATAATCACACTGGATGAAAGTATTATGAAGAAGTTTTAGAGAAACAGTGGAGGGAGCCTCAGTGTCGTTCAAGTTTAGGGCAACGCTTATTTTGTTGGAGTGAAGGTGACTTGTTGACCAGCGACCATCGAAGCGATGCTTTCAACAGAGTTGTCTTTCATCACTAAGGATGAGTTTTCCCAAAAATGGGTTAGAGCGACTTCATAAATAGGAAGGTTCAGAATGAGAGCAGTATGAACGAAAGAGTTTACCAGAGTGTCGACAGCTTCATTATAGCGAGGATACTCAGAAGATTTGACCAGGTAAGCTCCAAGGTTATGGATCAGTTTGATTTTCAAAGCCATTGTTATTTTGTGATGATGAACACCAAGCAGTTATGAATGCAAAGTGTGAGAACAAACTTTGCTTTAAATAAAAAGAGATGAGGAAGACTAACTGTTCACACACAAGAGCGGTTTCAAAAATGAAAAACCGCCACTACTTATAACATATCAAAAGCTTTACCTTAGGGTTTTTTACCCATAGGACAAATCGATGATCATGAGAGAGAAGAAACAAACGACAACAAAGTACGTTCATGCACACCCTGAAGTACAGACAATGCTTTGTCGGGAATGAAGCCTGGTCTGATGCCATTACACCACCATCATGAGCGTAAAGCTCAAGCAGAAGCAGTGGAAATGCATCGTGCCAGGCGACATGCTTGACAAGCAGTAGTCCTTCGCCATGAGTAGCAACCGGAAGAATCAAAGTTGAAGAAAGAGTGTTCTTGATCAAGAGATGATCAAGAACTATTATGAAAGAACTGATGGATTAAGGAAGACAACTACTGATATAAATAAGGAAAGAAAGATCAATGGTCATTTAGGGTAAGAGGGATAAAAAAGGAAAGAAATATAACATGGAGCCGTGAGAACAATTAATGAGTATCAATTCTATTAACTGTGAGAGGTCTAATCTTGCAGAGTGATTAGTGACGGCCGAATCAGGCGTAATTATCAAGAGATTTGATAACCACTTGGGCAAGGAAGATTAAAATATGAAAGATTATATAATCTTTGGAAGAGGCTTATCTTCGAAAAGTCTCGGAAGAAGAGACACCAGAAGAAGAAGAGACGTCAGAAGAAGAAGAGACGTCGGAAGAGAAGTAAACCATAAAAGGTTTAAATTTCTTAACAACGGAAGTTGTAACCGCGGATAGATATGAAGCAGTGGTTATAACAACCACTGATCCTATCCGAGTTATGGGATAACCACTGAGAGAGACCAAGATGTCTTCATAAGTGGTTTATCAAATATCCGTTGTTAGGATAATCAATGAAGATTATCCTTTTATGTATTTATTTAAGGGTTTAAGAAACAAATTCATAAACAAATTCATAACCATATTTATTAGCTTATATTTATCATACCCAATTTGGCTACAAACTTAGAAAAAGTTGAAGAGTCCAAGGGTTTGGTAAATATATCCGCTATTTGATCACTTGTAGAGACATTTTCTGGGACAATTAGTCCCTTTTCAAAAAGTCTCTAATGAAGTGATGCATTATTTCTATATGTTTGGTTTTTGAATGGTAGACAGGATTTTTTATTATATTTTTGGCTGCTTCGCTATCTATTAGGAGAGGTGTTTTTAGTTCAGTTACTTCGAAATCCAGTAGTTGATATTGCAACCAAAGGATTTGGGCAGTGCAATGAGCTGCTGCAATGTACTCAGCTTCAGCAGTTGAATTTGACACCGATGTTTGCCTTTTTCTTTGCCATGATACTAAGCAATTTGCAAAGAACTGGCATCCTTCCGAAGTAGACTTCTTTGTGAGCGAGCATCCTGCATAATCGCTGTCTGAAAAATCAACAAGCTTACAAGTTTGGTTAGCAGGATATCAATACCTAGCACAGAAGTGGCTTTCAAATATCTTAGTATCCTCTTCACAAATGATAAATGGGATTATTGATTGGTATCTTGCACAGACACATGTTGCATACATGATGTCTGGCCTTGATGTAGTAAGATACATCAAAGATCCAATCATGCACTTGTAGAGGGTTTGATCTACAGGTTCACCATTTTCGTCTGGCTTTATTCTAGGACTTGTAGCCACGGGGGTAGAAATTATTTTGCAATCATTCATATCAAATTTAATTAGAAGAGCTTTTACATATTTTTATTGATGAATGAAAGTCCCATTAGGAGTCTGTTTTACTTGGAGTCCTAAAAATGTCTTTAGTTCACTTAATGCACTCATTTCAAACTTTGAAGACATTAATTTAGAAAATTGTTCACACAAGGAATGTTTTGTTGATCCAAAAATAATGTCATCGACATAAATTTGAACTAGCAAAAGTTCCTTGTCTACCCTCTTGATGAACAAAGTCTTATCAATGGTTTCCCGAGAAAATTTATTAGAAAGAAGAAATTGAGAGAGAGTATCATACCATGCTCTGGATGCTTGTTTCAGACCATAAAGTGCTTTGTCTAGTCTGTACACCCAGTCAGGATGATGAACGTCATCAAATCCTGGAGGTTGACACACATAGACTTCCTCCTTTATTGTCCCATACAGGAATGCACTCTTTATATCTAATTGATATACCTTTAAGTTATGGGAGATGGCAAATTCTAGGAAGAGTCTAATGGCTTCCAATCTGGCCACAGGAGCAAAGGTTTCATCATAATCTATGCCTTCCTCTTGGCAGTAACCTTGTACTACCAATCGAGCTTTATTTTTTTTTATCACAATGCCTCTGTCATCTGTTTTATTTCTGAATACCCATCTGGTTCCGATAGGGTATTTTCCTGCCGGCAAAGGGCAAAGAGTCCAAACGTTTTTCCGTTTGAACTGTAACAGTTCATCTTGCATAGCCTCTACCCAATTATTATCTTTGAGAGAATCATGATATTTGGAAGGCTCAACTTGGGACAGAAAGGCTGCATGAAGGCAAAAGTTCGAAATATGACTCCTAGTTTGAACACCTTTATGTAGATCACCTAAGATTTGTTGTAGAGGATGATTTCTACTGAAGGGAATGATGTCCAAACATTTATTGGAGGAGGCAGCATCGGAAGAAGGTGTGTTTTCAGTGTGGTCAGGAGAATTTTCTGAAGGGGAAGGATGACCATTTTCACGAACATCTACAGGTGCGTTATCCAAGATTGTGGATAAAGGAGTAAATATCTGTTCATTTTGGTCTTGAGAGTTTATTTGATGAGAAGAAAGATTGGAAAATAATTTAGAGACAGAACTCTCTTCAAGAGAAGATAGATCTTCAGAAGTATGACAAGATTCTTAAGAAGAAGAGGAAGAAGAGGAAGAAGAGGAAGAAGGGGTAGAAGAGATGTAGGTGAAGCTTTCAAGATCGAAGAGGTCATCAGGAGCAGAAGGGAAAGATGAGGTCGAAGCAGATTCATTGAATTTTACATCAATGGCTTCTTCAACAATTTTAGTCCTGAGATTGAAAGCTCGGTAAGCCTTAGAGGTCTGAGAATATCCAACAAAATATCCAGAGTCGACTTTAGCAGCAAACTTGGATAAAGAGTCTTTTGTGTTGAAGATGAAACATGGACACCCAAAGCCTTTAAAGAAAGAGATGAGAGGCTTTATGTTATGAAGAACTTCATAGGCAGTCTTGTTATGTCTTTTCACAATGTGAACTTTGTTCAAGACATAGCAAGCAGTGTTTAGTGCCTCAGCCAAGAAGGATAAATGCAATCCTGAATCTGCAAGCATAGTTCTTGCAGCTTCCATAAGTGTCCTATTATTCCTTTCCACATCTCCATTTTGAGCAGGAGTTTTAGGAACACTATATTGTCTAAGGATTCCTTTAGAGATGCAGAACTTATCAAGAACCTAGTTCTTGAATTCAATCCCATTATCACTCCTTATTGTTTTAACTGGAAGACCAAATTGTCTTTCAAGTTGAGTGATAAGTGCAATTATTTTATCAGAAGTCTCATCTTTGCTGAAGAGAAAGAAGGTCCAACAAAATCTTGAGTAGTCATCCACAGACAGTATCTCTTTTTTGCCAAACTGGCTACCTTCACTAGACCAAAAAGATCCATGTGAAGTAGATTGAGACAGTTAGTTGTTTTGGATTACTCAATAGACTTATGTGATGTTTTATGTTGCTTTCCCTTTAAGAAAGATTCACATTGACCTTCAAAGTAAAATTCTTTGGAAGGTAATCCTCTTACTAACGAAAGGGTAGAAAGCTTATGAAGAGATTGGTGGTTGAGGTGACTGAATCTTCTGTGCCAAAGAGCGGTATGCTTTGGCTATCAAACAAGTAGGAGATGATGTTTGAGAGTCAGTGGTCATGTCTACAACGTAGACATTTCCACTTCTTTTAGCCGTAAGCAAGGTGTGTTGATCAATTAAGATCCTTATTTTTGAATTTATTTCAGGAGAAAGGATTTTACAACTGTCCTTGGTGAAAAATGAACTAAAGTCTTTGTCAGCTAGTTAAGATACACTCAAGAGATTAAACTTGAGATTTTCAACTAAGCTAACATCCTTAAAGTGCAGTTTTCCACTCAGGACAGAACCAGACCCCACTATCCAACCTTTTGCATTATTTCCAAAGGAAACAGATCCCGCATTCTTTGAAATGAAGTTATATAAAATGGATCTGCATCCTGTCATGTGCCTAGAGCCTCCACTGTCCACATACCATAGATGACTTTGGTTTGAAGAAGGTCTCTGCACATGACAATTTAATTGCAATAGGTTAGATATGGGTCTTATTTTATTTTTGGAAGAAGGAGAAGATATTTATTTGTTTTGCTGAAATTTATTCATCAATTTCTGCATCATCAATATCAGCTGTTGCTGATTTTGATGCAGGATATTGATTTGTGAATCCACGGAAGGAGGGTTCACATCAGCAAAAGAATGGGTAGCAGGAGTCACCATGGGATAAGAAGGTGGTGTTCCAAGGATAGAAGGCCCGGGTGAAGCAAGTGAAGGAGAAGAAGAGTGAGGTGGTGAATGAGAAGGTGCTAAAAATATATTAGCCTTCTTTGATTTCTTCATTTTATTAGGAAATTTTCCTTTAGTTGAAGAACCCTATTCAGCTTTCAATCTTTCAGCATTTAGTTTTTCTCTTGCTTTCTCCAGAGGAGTTTCTGTCCAATAATTTTCAGTAGTGTGATTATACTTAAAACATTTTAGACAAGCAGGAGACAGAGAGGAGTAGTTGGGGATGAAAGGCTTATTTTCCGTCATTATTGGATAAGCGGGATGAGGATGAGAAGGAGGAAATATGATGTCAATCATAGGCCTCTTTCCTTTGTCAAGGCGGGCAACATGATTATCAGAGGTCTTGTGAAGACTTGTACCTTCTAAACTTTGAGTGGAGCTCATGGTAGGAGCAATCTCAGTTTTTCAGAAGCATTTTTATTTTAATCACTTTCCAAAGGTGTTTCCTCCTATCTCTCAACGTTAGTTTCAGTGGGATAAACAAACGTGGGAAACTGCGGAGGTTGGCACACTCTTGGAGGAGTGATTGTAATGGATGGAATTCATCCGGAAGAAAGGTGGGGGAAATGGGCTCAGAATCAGTCTCATTTATTTTATTATCAACCGGGGTGTAGTCCTCAAGGGGACTTGTATGATTAAACCCGATTCCAAATTTGGCCTTGCTGTGAACTTGCTTACTTAAAATGATTTTGAACCCTTTGCAGGATTCAACCCACTTGTCACAGCTAACCTTGGTCTGAGACAATTCATCTCTATAAGCTGCATATTTTTCATTTTGTAAATCGAATAGAGCTTGTAGGTTGGACTTTTCAGTCATTAGGACAGAGATTTGTCTGTCTTTATTCTTTATTAGTTTTTCTATTTCAGAATTTTTATTGTCAAGCAGTTGCTCCAACTCCTGATTTTGTTGTTGAAGCAACACATTGGCTTTCTTTATTTTTTCAAAAGCCTCTATGCACGCATCAGTACATAGTTTTTCTAGAGTGGAAGAAGATACATGTGCATCAGGAGTGTCTGTAGGTTGTTTAGAAGGAGAAGAGTCATCACCAACAGTCATAAGAGCGAAATCTGTTGGTTCAAAGGAGATGAGGGCATAGCCTACATCTTCAGGCAAACTGCTCCAGTCGACATACTCTTGGGTAAAGAGAGCCGATAGACTGGCAGAAGAAGATTGAACAGCAGGGCCTGGTATATTTATTTGAGAAGAGGGTGGTGCAACAATTTGAAGAGGTGCAGGAGTAAGTTGATACATGCTACCATTGGCAGCTTGTACAAACTGTACATTAGTAGGAGGAGGGGTCTGTACAATATGTGTTGACTCCTGGGGATTGTTCTGCCTTTTGAAGGAATATGAAGAAAAAGTAGAAGAAAAAGGTGCAGAAGAAGTATGTGATTGTGACTTGGGAAAGGTCACATACGGTGAAGAATTTGAGTTGGGAGCATTTTCGCACTCCCTGGCGAAGTGTCCAGTGCCATGGCATTTATTGCATTGAACCTTATCCTTATTTAGACTGAACCTGGTTTTCCCTTGAATACCAGGAAATTTCCTTCCGGTCCTATTGTAGAACTTATTTGTTCTTATGCTCAAGAGGGCCAGTTGGTGAAGAATGTCCATCTCTTCAAAGTCATCACTTGGAACTTGATGGAGATCATCCATGATAAAACACAGATGATCAGAAATAGGAGAATGGTCATCACAGGAAGAAGAGGAAGTGATGTGAGTGGTTATGTCAATATATTCATCATAACTCTGATTATTTGATTCAGAGTTATGACTCAGAAGAGCTGTGTTCCCATACTTTTCAGTTGATTCACCAGACTTTATGAGTTTTCTCTTCTGGTCAATCTCTCGCTCAAATGTGAGCAACTTACCATGAAGTTGAGTGAGCGAGAGCTTGCTAAATTCTGGAGAGGATCTCATGACAATGGAATAGGTTTCCCATTTTTCAGGTAGAGATCTCAAGAAGCGGTTCAGAACCGAGACAAGGGGGTACACTTGAACAACTAGTTTTAATTCACTTAAGAGAGAAGTGAATCGTTCGAACTGCTGAGTCAGTGACTCATTATTTAGTTGGGAGAATGTCTCGTATTGTTGAGCTAATATCTCCCTGGTATTAGCCACAACATCTTCGGTACCACCGAATTGCTCTTTTAGAGCATCCCACATGTCTTTAGCAGACTCATGGTGAAGAAGACCAAAGTATATTTCATTAGGAAGGGCCATAGCCAACTGAGCATGTGCCTTTGCATCAAGCTCCAACTTCTGGTAATCCTCTTTGGTGTAGTTCCGAAGATCTTTCGGGACATCGTCCCCAGTCTCCGTGTCCAGGACCGTTGGTTTATGCGGTCCGAACATTACAGACTTCCAACATCTTGTATGATTATTAGACAGGAATTGTAACATCTGCCTCTGCCAAATGTTATATTGATGCCTAACCAAGATTGGTGGCTTCATGGCAGAACCGGTGTTATTGGGGTCAAGAGTGAATTTCTCTGCCATTGGTTCACAAATGGTTATGAGCAAATCAACAAGTGATGAGTTCTCAAAGTCATTTGTTAGAATGATTTTTAAACACAGTTTATGTAACATCAGTGCCGGAACCGCCACTGGAACAGTGATCTTAAACAGTATCATGAACAGTAAACAGGTACGAATCATATACATTGCTGTACGTTTCAGATTCATGTCATTTATCATTGTCATTTTGTGTTAGCATAGAACAAATTCTGAAACAATTAACAGAAAACACAGTTCAGAACAATGGTTCTTGAGTCAGAAAATTATCTGGCAATACAGAACCATCATGTGATTATTTGTTAGGATTTATTATGTATGAACGTATGTGAGACTTTATAGAGCAGAACACACGAATATTGTTATGTGAATGCTAAATTGACGGGTTATTCGTATAGGTGACGATCTGTACGAATAAAACTGAAAGTTTAACGTTCTAAATGATATTCTATAATTAGAAAACAAGATTGAAAGGTATAGTTATCGCCGTGTTTGTACGGGTGACGATCCGGACGAATACGCGCGACAACCGTACATTTCGATTTAAATAGTTAATTTTGTTTTAAATTTTTAATAAATAAGAAGATATTAGTTAATTTATTAGGAATCACAACCTAGAATAATTAAAAGATTTCTAATTTTATAATCGTGTCGTTTCGTCGCGAAAACTACACGATCCGACATTTTACGCGAAACCGATCGAGACCGAACATCGGGTAGCGGTGATACATTAAATGAGAACATTTAATGCACCACCAACCAACACCAACTCACTTTCTTGACCCAATCTCGTCACTTTCCCTCTCTAGCTCTCTCTCACTAAAAAGTTAACCTTCTCTCTAAGATTGGAAGCTTGTTTCAAGTGGGATTCGATCAAACTTGGTGTCATCTTGATCCTCTCATCTCGTAGATCACGGGAGTACAACTTATTTGAGCTTTCATCCACGAAATTTGAGGTAAATAATCATTTTAGATTCGGTTTTATAGGGTTTCACGAGTTCACGTTGTCTTACGATTAGAAACGGTATTTAACACTTACAACACTTAGATAGAGATGCTTTGCATGTTCAGAAACTATTAGGGGTGAAATTGTAACAGGTTTAACTACCTAGGATGAAGATGATGATGCACAACCACGACAGGTTCGTGGGTTCCTTTGGACGAACCCAATGATAGTCGGCCGAACCCTCTCCTCCTCACTAGCCGAACCATCACCTCTAACGAACCCTTGCTCACATCTGCAACGAACCCTGCCTTGCCTGCTACGAACCCTGCAGTTCACTGAGCCACGAACCCTGCAGACTGTAACGAACCTGGAAACTTTGGCAAACCATTATGTAGCCGAACCTAGGTGATTAGCAAACCTTCTGGCCGAACCATGCAAGGCTGCGAACCTTAGCATGGCGAACCCTAGGAGCCGAACCCTAAAGGTTCGGTGGTGTATTGGCCGAACATTACCTCCATGTTAGCCGAACCTTGGGGGCCAACCCTAAAAGGTTCGCTGCCCTAGAGGGATATCGAACCTAAGAGTCGTTTAATTGGGTTGATGTGGGACTAGGATCAACAAAAACTAGTGTTAATAATATAAGGAAAGATCAGTTGGCCATAAAACCTAAGTCGGATGAGAACTTGATCCCACAATGAACATGTATGGGTTTATATAGTTATGTGTGTGCATGGTGGTAATGGGACAAATCATGTATACATGGGTGGATACATGAACAAAAAGGAAGCCCTAGTCATGCATGCATATATATATAACTGAATGTTGAACATATGAGATCGTTTAATAAATAAATTAAAGTGATCATAAGTCCATAAAAACCAAGAAATCACAGTTGGATAATCACTTTGGGAATCAAAGGTTTATCAGTTGGGCTTAAATGGGCCCAATGAGGCTTAATAAGGCCCATCATGTAGTAGACGATTTAGTAAACTCAAGTAATGAGATTTTGATAAAATCTCATTTATCTATAACTTATTAGGTTTCATTAAATGATTTTGACTTAATATTGTTTTAATTGGAAGTTAAATTGTAATGCTTTGGTTTAAATATTTATTGAATTGATTGAATTGGGACTTTGTTATAAATAGACAACTTATTTGTCTGGATTTTAAACGAAAAATAAAGGAAACTCTGTCGAAATTTTCTAAAATATAAAGTAAATTATTATAACTAACCATGGGAATTAGGATTTTAAGAAGGGTAATTAAGATAGGTTAGATCTTGGATACACTTAGTACTAAGACACTTAATTGCACACACAACAAGATTCAAACCGTAGGCACAACGACTATACGCGTACTTATTATATCCGAATTCTTATAAAATAACTCAGGAACTGAAGAAACATAGGCTACAACAGAAGCGCGCATTTTGTGTTAGATCAAATTACATAGCAGCACAGGTGAGTTCATTGCCCCTTTTCTAACATTTTTGTTTTAAAACGCGGGGCTGAGAAGCATGCGTAAACTGTTTATTTAAATTGTTAACTTAAATGCTTTTAAATTATATGTTTTACATATATATATAAATGTTATCCTAGATCATGTCTAGGAAGATTTTATGCAGGTTATTAACTGATTTACTTATATATTAAGTGAATAATCGAGTTAAACTAACTTTTTCAATAAGTCAAAACATTTCAAACGAATCAAACCAAACATTTTGACAAATCAAGTGGGTGAATTCAAGGAATCAAATCAAACATTTTGACAAATCAAGTGGGTGAATTTAAGGAAATCAAATCAAACATTTTGACAAATCAAGTGGGTGAATTCAAGGAATCAAATCAAACATTTTGACAAAACAAGGGTGGGACATCAAGACATCAACAAAACAATCTTTGCAAAGACAACATTCAATGTTCTACAAACCAAGTGTTTGTTGAATAACGAATCAAGTGTACAATCGATCAATGAATCTTGTATTCTATGATCAACACATCAAGTACATCTTGTGACAAAATCAGTCGAATCAATAAATCATTTTTAAGGGATAGTATGGGAAATATCAGAGATAACATATGCCAACACATTGAATCCAGAAATCCTATATTTCAAGAAGTCCTAGCCAGACTGATTGACTTGTAGGTCTTATGTTTGAGGATATTTACAGAATTCCCTAACTACTAAGTACCTAGATTGACAGACTAGTCTACTCGAGTATGACCACAGGCCCCAATCATTAGGACTTAGATTTTATTAAATGTTTATTTATTTATTTAATTAAGCATTTATAACTGTTTATACAATTTTTATGGTTGATCATATTGTATGATGAACTTATGAAATCAATATGGATTTCAAATGATTGTAATTACAGGGACAACAAACAGAGGAACTATGGAATTGTGATAAGGGTAAAAATGCTTAATTATCATTAACAACAGTGTCATATACGGATTAGTATGTGGTGGGACGGTGGCTGGGCGGGCGGTAAGTTCGACCCTACATATGCCCTATATATAAGCATACCGATTCGGATATTACATGTGGTGTTAGAGGTTAGGGTCTTTACCAAAGGAGGTTTTCAAATCATTTTCAAATCATTTTCAAATCAGTTTCAAGTCACTTTCAAAGACCAAAACTATATGAACTCACCAACCATGTGTTGACTTGATTTTTGCATGACTTCTCAGGTGACGAACAGGTCAACTAAGGAGTTATTCCTTTTGGACTAGGACTTCAGATAGAAGGCTTAGCATTTTGGACCTGCATACTTTTGAAGACATCATTATACAAATTTATTTTGTACATCTTGTGTAAATACAAGATAGAAATTTATGATGTTGATGATAGATTTACATTGTTAAATTATAAACAATACTGATGTAATTTAACTTTGTAATTCTATTATATTTAGCATTTCTCATTTGTATCATGTGCAATGTAAACAATCTGATCATCACGATTATCACTCACGATATCGCGCCCCGGGAACCTTCCGCCCGACGGGACAACCGATCCTATCCCGCCGGCTCGGGGTGTGACAGATTGGTATCAGAGCCATGGTTATAGAGAAATATAGGTCACTTATTTAAATGGTTTGGCCTAGACTATAACCTAGGGACCCTACATGTAGAGAGAATAGGACTTAAGACTTATTTGCATATTGTCTTCTGTATTCGATCATTGCACTAACCGATAACTTTATTGGTTATGATCAGAATGCCTCCGCGAAGACAACCTCCTTTGATCCAGCTACCACCACAAGACTTGGCTCCACACTCCTCCACACCGTCTCCGAATGACTCTCCACCACCACCTCCTCCCCCTCCTCCATTGATTACTCAAGCATCTGGTTCAGGCACAACACCGACTATGGACCCTGCTACTATCGCTCTGGTGACGTTACTGAGTAGCCAGATGACGAATCAGATGAAAGAAGCTATACCGGAGACGTTCCTTCGTCTTCGTAATGAGATCCTCAATACTGGCAACACATCAGGGGAAGCCAGTGGAAACACTGGAGATTCGTCTCACTACTCCTACAAGTCATTTGTAGGATGTAAACCACCCAGCTTTAGTGGGTCTGAAGGCGCCGTTGGATTAATCCAATGGATTGAGAAGATTGAGGCAACATTGGATCTTTGCAGCTGCCCCGAACACCACAAGGTCCGTTACTCAGCGGGAACATTCAACAAACGGGCTCTGACCTGGTGGAATGGTCAGATCAACGTCCGAGGAAGGGAGGAAGCTATGGCAATGTCATGGGAAGACTTCAAAGCACTGCTGCGAACAGAATTTTGTCCCAAGAATGAGCTGCAGAAGTTGGAGGTTGAACTATCCAACCATGTGATGAAGGGGGCTGATCACATGGGGTACACTACTCGTTACCACGAGTTAGTTGCTTTGGTACCGGATATGGTACCAACTCTGGAGAAAAGGATAGACCGTTATGTGGGTGGACTTCCCGCCTGCATTCAGGGCATGGTTGTTTCAGCCAACCCTACTACTGTTGAATCTGCAGTGAGACTGTCTGGGAAACTCACTGACCTCATGGTAGCCTCTGGAGTGCTAAAGAAGGAGGCTGAACCCAGTAAGAACAAAGCTGAATCTTCAAAGAAACCCTCCCATCATCAGAAGAAGAAACAGAAGACCATCAAGAACTACGCGGTGGCCACACCTCTGCAACAAATAGCAGCAACACCACAAAACCCCAACCGTAAACCCTACACTGGCACATATCCTCTGTGTGCCAAGTGTCAGTATCACCACACTGCTGACACTCCCTGCAAACATTGCACGGGATGTGGACGGAAGGGCCATTGGGTCCAATACTGTAGGATGACTCCTAATCAAGCAGTCAACAATGCTGCTCTAGCTCTCCCTCCACCAGCTAATCGGAACAATGGTGGATGCTATAACTGTGGCGAACAAGGCCACTTTGCGAAGAACTGCCCAAAGAAGGCTCAACCAACAGTTCAAGCACCCCGTGGACGAGCCTTTGCTATCGGAGCACCAGCCGCACGCCAGGACCCAAATGTGGTCACTGGTACGTTTCTCTTACATGACTTTTATGCATCTGTCTTATTTGATACTGGTGCGGATCAGAGTTTTATCTCTACCGATTTTGCATGCCAACTAGATTCAGTAGAGGAACAGTTAGACTCCCCTTACATTATAGAAGTGGCTAACGGGAAACAGATTACAGTTAGTACAGTTTATAGAAATTGCCCATTGACACTTAATGGTCATACGTTCACCATCGATTTGATACCAATGGTGTTGGGTAGTTTCGACATCATTATTGGAATGGATTGGCTTTCATCTAACCGAGTGGAGGTCATCTGTTCTGAAAAGCTGCTTCGAATTCCATTGCCGAGTGATCGCGTGTTGGAAGTTAAAGGGGATCAAGCAAAAAGAAGTGTCAAAACCATCTCTTGCATAAAGGCGCGTAAGTGTCTGCAGAAGCGGTGCGTGGCGTTCTTGGCTCATGTGGTAGAAAAGGAGAAGATTAAAAAGAAGATTCAAGACGTACCGGTGGTGAAAGAATATCCTGAAGTATTCCCTGAAGATCTACCTGGTTTGCCACCTGAGCGACCAGTAGAGTTTCGTATTGACTTAATTCCTGGAGCAACTCCTGTTGCTAAATCTCCTTACAGGTTAGCACCTTCAGAGATGCAGGAATTGTCTAATCAGTTACAGGAGCTACTTGACAAGGGCTTCATCAGACCGAGCTACTCACCTTGGGGAGCTCCGGTCTTGTTCGTGAAAAAGAAAGACGGGTCGTTCAGAATGTGCATAGATTACAGGGAACTAAACAAACTAACCATCAAGAATCGGTATCCATTGCCGAGGATTGATGATTTGTTTGACCAACTACAAGGAGCACAGTACTTCTCAAAGATTGACTTGCGGTCTGGATATCATCAGCTGAGAGTTCAAGATGAAGACATACCGAAAACGGCCTTCCGAACAAGGTATGGGCATTATGAATTTATGGTGATGCCCTTCGGATTGACAAATGCACCAGCGGTTTTCATGGATCTCATGAACCGAGTGTGCAAGCCGTACTTGGATCAGTTTGTCATTGTCTTTATTGATGACATACTGATTTATTCCAAGACCAAAACAGAACATGAGCAACACCTTAGAAAGATCTTGGAGCTATTGAAAGAAGAGAAACTCTATGCCAAATTCTCCAAATGTGAGTTTTGGCTAAGAGAAGTTCAATTTCTGGGTCATGTGGTCAACAGCGAGGGAATTCATGTAGACCCTGCCAAGATCGAGGCGATAAAGAATTGGGACACTCCAAAGACACCGACGGAGATACGGTCTTTTCTGGGATTGGCGGGTTATTATAGAAGGTTTATCTCAAACTTTTCTAAAATAGCTTTGCCTCTCACTAAGCTAACTCAGAAGAGTGAACCGTTTGTCTGGGAGCAGAAACAAGAGGATGCTTTTCAGACCTTGAAACAGAAATTATGTGATGCTCCAATTCTATCTCTCCCAGAAGGCTGTGATGATTTCGTTGTATACTGTGATGCTTCCCATCAGGGACTTGGTTGTGTGTTAATGCCACGGGACAAAGTCATAGCCTATGCATCAAGACAGTTAAAGATTCATGAGAAGAATTACACTACTCATGATCTTGAACTGGGAGCTGTAATCTTCGCGTTGAAGATTTGGAGACATTACTTATATGGCACCAAGTGTACCATATTCACTGATAACAAAAGTCTGCAGCACATCTTTGATCAGAAGGATCTCAACATGCGACAACGCCGTTGGGTTGAACTTCTGAATGATTATGATTGTGTGATCAAATACCATCCGGGAAAGGCGAACGTTGTAGCTGATGCCTTGAGCCGGAAGGAACGGGTCAAACCCCTACGTGTTAGAGCAATGGGGATAACCGTGCAGACCAGTTTAAGTGACAAGATTATTCAAGCGCAACAAGAAGCACTTGACCGAGATAATCTGAAGAAAGAACTTGATTGCGGAGCAGAGAAACAGTTTGACACGAAGTCTGACGGAATGATCTACTACCGGGAACGTGTATGGATACCGGCGGTAGATGAATTGAGGAAACTTATCTTCGATGAAGCACACAAGACTAAATACTCTGTTCATCCAGGTGCTGATAAGATGTACCAAGACTTGCGTGGATTTTATTGGTGGCCTGGAATGAAGAAGGACATAGCCGAATACGTCGGTCAATGTCTAACGTGTGCGAAGGTAAAGGCGGAACACCAAAGACCGTCCGGTCTATTGGAGCAGCCTGAGATTCCACTCTGGAAGTGGGAACAAATAGCTATGGATTTCATCACCAAGCTACCCCGCACTTCCAGTGGTCATGATACAATTTGGGTGATCATTGATCGTTTAACAAAATCTGCTCATTTCTTGCCTATGCGTGAGAACTTCACCATGGATAAACTGGCAAGATTATACATCAACGAGATAGTGGTACGCCACGGTGTGCCATTGTCTATTATTTCTGATCGAGACAGCAAATTCACATCAAGATTCTGGCAATCTTTACAGAAATCTCTAGGGACACAGTTAAATCTGAGTACAGCTTACCACCCACAAACGGATGGTCAAAGCGAACGTACTATTCAAACCCTAGAGGACATGTTAAGGACCTGTGTATTGGACTTTGGTGGGAACTGGGACTCCCATTTGCCACTGATTGAGTTCTCCTACAATAACAGTTACCACAGCAGTATCGGATGTGCACCATTCGAGGCTCTTTATGGCCGGAAATGTCGATCACCGATCTGTTGGACTGAAATTGGAGACAACCGAATAACGGGGCCAGAACTAATTCAAGAAACCACTGACAAGATAGCTCAGATTCAAAGAAGACTACAAGCAACAAGGAGCAGACAAAAGAGCTACGCCGACAAACGGCGCAAGCCGTTGGAATTCCAAGTGGGAGATCGTGTAATGTTGAAGGTATCCCCATGGAAAGGCGTTGTACGCTTTGGAAAGAAAGGCAAATTAGCACCGCGATACGTGGGACCGTTCGAGATCATCGAACGTATAGGTCCTGTCGCTTATCGACTGAGATTACCAGATGAACTCAGTGGTGTGCATGATGTGTTTCACATCTCAAACCTAAAGAAATGTCTTGCTGACGAGTCTCTCGTCATTCCAATCGAAGAAATTCAAGTCGATGAACAGTTGCATTTCATTGAAGAACCTTTAGAGATTATGGATCGCAAGGTTAAACAACTGAGGCGAAGCCGTATTCCGATTGTAAAGGTTCGATGGAATTCAAGACGCGGGCCCGAATTCACTTGGGAACGTGAAGATCACATGAAGTTAAAGTATCCCCAACTATTTGAAGAGGAAGCTGTACCTGATAACAACTCTTAAATTTCGGGACGAAATTTCTCTAACAAGGGGAGACTGTAACATCAGTGCCGGAACCGCCACTGGAACAGTGATCTTAAACAGTATCATGAACAGTAAACAGGTACGAATCATATACATTGCTGTACGTTTCAGATTCATGTCATTTATCATTGTCATTTTGTGTTAGCATAGAACAAATTCTGAAACAATTAACAGAAAACACAGTTCAGAACAATGGTTCTTGAGTCAGAAAATTATCTGGCAATACAGAACCATCATGTGATTATTTGTTAGGATTTATTATGTATGAACGTATGTGAGACTTTATAGAGCAGAACACACGAATATTGTTATGTGAATGCTAAATTGACGGGTTATTCGTATAGGTGACGATCTGTACGAATAAAACTGAAAGTTTAACGTTCTAAATGATATTCTATAATTAGAAAACAAGATTGAAAGGTATAGTTATCGCCGTGTTTGTACGGGTGACGATCCGGACGAATACGCGCGACAACCGTACATTTCGATTTAAACAGTTAATTTTGTTTTAAATTTTTAATAAATAAGAAGATATTAGTTAATTTATTAGGAATCACAACCTAGAATAATTAAAAGATTTCTAATTTTATAATCGTGTCGTTTCGTCGCGAAAACTACACGATCCGACATTTTACGCGAAACCGATCGAGACCGAACATCGGGTAGCGGTGATACATTAAATGAGAACATTTAATGCACCACCAACCAACACCAACTCACTTTCTTGACCCAATCTCGTCACTTTCCCTCTCTAGCTCTCTCTCACTAAAAAGTTAACCTTCTCTCTAAGATTGGAAGCTTGTTTCAAGTGGGATTCGATCAAACTTGGTGTCATCTTGATCCTCTCATCTCGTAGATCACGGGAGTACAACTTATTTGAGCTTTCATCCACGAAATTTGAGGTAAATAATCATTTTAGATTCGGTTTTATAGGGTTTCACGAGTTCACGTTGTCTTACGATTAGAAACGGTATTTAACACTTACAACACTTAGATAGAGATGCTTTGCATGTTCAGAAACTATTAGGGGTGAAATTGTAACAGGTTTAACTACCTAGGATGAAGATGATGATGCACAACCACGACAGGTTCGTGGGTTCCTTTGGACGAACCCAATGATAGTCGGCCGAACCCTCTCCTCCTCACTAGCCGAACCATCACCTCTAACGAACCCTTGCTCACATCTGCAACGAACCCAGCCTTGCCTGCTACGAACCCTGCAGTTCACTGAGCCACGAACCCTGCAGACTGTAACGAACCTGGAAACTTTGGCAAACCATTATGTAGCCGAACCTAGGTGATTAGCAAACCTTCTGGCCGAACCATGCAAGGCTGCGAACCTTAGCATGGCGAACCCTAGGAGCCGAACCTTAAAGGTTCAGTGGTGTATTGGCCGAACATTACCTCCATGTTAGCCGAACCTTGGGGGCCAACCCTAAAAGGTTCGCTGCCCTAGAGGGATATCGAACCTAAGAGTCGTTCAATTGGGTTGATGTGGGACTAGGATCAACAAAAACTAGTGTTAATAATATAAGGAAAGATCAGTTGGCCATAAAACCTAAGTCGGATGAGAACTTGATCCCACAATGAACATGTATGGGTTTATATAGTTATGTGTGTGCATGGTGGTAATGGGACAAATCATGTATACATGGGTGGATACATGAACAAAAAGGAAGCCCTAGTCATGCATGCATATATATATATATATAACTGAATGTTGAACATATGAGATCGTTTAATAAATAAATTAAAGTGATCATAAGTCCATAAAAACCAAGAAATCACAGTTGGATAATCACTTTGGGAATCAAAGGTTTATCAGTTGGGCTTAAATGGGCCCAATGAGGCTTAATAAGGCCCATCATGTAGTAAACGATTTAGTAAACTCAAGTAATGAGATTTTGATAAAATCTCATTTATCTATAACTTATTAGGTTTCATTAAATGATTTTGACTTAATATTGTTTTAATTGGAAGTTAAATTGTAATGCTTTGGTTTAAATATTTATTGAATTGATTGAATTGGGACTTTGTTATAAATAGACAACTTATTTGTCTGGATTTTAAACGAAAAATAAAGGAAACTCTGCCGAAATTTTCTAAAATATAAAGTAAATTATTATAACTAACCATGGGAATTAGGATTTTAAGAAGAGTAATTAAGATAGGTTAGATCTTGGATACACTTAGTACTAAGACACTTAATTGCACACACAACAAGATTCAAACCGTAGGCACAACGACTATACGCGTACTTATTATATCCGAATTCTTATAAAATAACTCAGGAACTGAAGAAACATAGGCTACAACAGAAGCGCGCATTTTGTGTTAGATCAAATTACATAGCAGCACAGGTGAGTTCATTGCCCCTTTTCTAACATTTTTGTTTTAAAACGCGGGGCTGAGAAGCATGCGTAAACTGTTTATTTAAATTGTTAACTTAAATGCTTTTAAATTATATGTTTTACATATATATATAAATGTTATCCTAGATCATGTCTAGGAAGATTTTATGCAGGTTATTAACTGATTTACTTATATATTAAGTGAATAATCGAGTTAAACTAACTTTTTCAATAAGTCAAAACATTTCAAACGAATCAAACCAAACATTTTGACAAATCAAGTGGGTGAATTCAAGGAATCAAATCAAACATTTTGACAAATCAAGTGGGTGAATTTAAGGAAATCAAATCAAACATTTTGACAAATCAAGTGGGTGAATTCAAGGAATCAAATCAAACATTTTGACAAAACAAGGGTGGGACATCAAGACATCAACAAAACAATCTTTGCAAAGACAACATTCAATGTTCTACAAACCAAGTGTTTGTTGAATAACGAATCAAGTGTACAATCGATCAATGAATCTTGTATTCTATGATCAACACATCAAGTACATCTTGTGACAAAATCAGTCGAATCAATAAATCATTTTTAAGGGATAGTATGGGAAATATCAGAGATAACATATGCCAACACATTGAATCCAGAAATCCTATATTTCAAGAAGTCCTAGCCAGACTGATTGACTTGTAGGTCTTATGTTTGAGGATATTTACAGAATTCCCTAACTACTAAGTACCTAGATTGACAGACTAGTCTACTCGAGTATGACCACAGGCCCCAATCATTAGGACTTAGATTTTATTAAATGTTTATTTATTTATTTAATTAAGCATTTATAACTGTTTATACAATTTTTATGGTTGATCATATTGTATGATGAACTTATGAAATCAATATGGATTTCAAATGATTGTAATTACAGGGACAACAAACAGAGGAACTATGGAATTGTGATAAGGGTAAAAATGCTTAATTATCATTAACAACAGTGTCATATACGGATTAGTATGTGGTGGGACGGTGGCTGGGCGGGCGGTAAGTTCGACCCTACATATGCCCTATATATAAGCATACCGATTCGGATATTACATGTGGTGTTAGAGGTTAGGGTCTTTACCAAAGGAGGTTTTCAAATCATTTTCAAATCATTTTCAAATCAGTTTCAAGTCACTTTCAAAGACCAAAACTATATGAACTCACCAACCATGTGTTGACTTGATTTTTGCATGACTTCTCAGGTGACGAACAGGTCAACTAAGGAGTTATTCCTTTTGGACTAGGACTTCAGATAGAAGGCTTAGCATTTTGGACCTGCATACTTTTGAAGACATCATTATACAAATTTATTTTGTACATCTTGTGTAAATACAAGATAGAAATTTATGATGTTGATGATAGATTTACATTGTTAAATTATAAACAATACTGATGTAATTTAACTTTGTAATTCTATTATATTTAGCATTTCTCATTTGTATCATGTGCAATGTAAACAATCTGATCATCACGATTATCACTCACGATATCGCGCCCCGGGAACCTTCCGCCCGACGGGACAACCGATCCTATCCCGCCGGCTCGGGGTGTGACAGATTGGTATCAGAGCCATGGTTATAGAGAAATATAGGTCACTTATTTAAATGGTTTGGCCTAGACTATAACCTAGGGACCCTACATGTAGAGAGAATAGGACTTAAAACTTATTTGCATATTGTCTTCTGTATTCGATCATTGCACTAACCGATAACTTTATTGGTTATGATCAGAATGCCTCCGCGAAGACAACCTCCTTTGATCCAGCTACCACCACAAGACTTGGCTCCACACTCCTCCACACCGTCTCCGAATGACTCTCCACCACCACCTCCTCCACCTCCTCCTCCCCCTCCTCCATTGATTACTCAAGCATCTGGTTCAGGCACAACACCGACTATGGACCCTGCTACTATCGCTCTGGTGACGTTACTGAGTAGCCAGATGACGAATCAGATGAAAGAAGCTATACCGGAGACGTTCCTTCGTCTTCGTAATGAGATCCTCAATACTGGCAACACATCAGGGGAAGCCAGTGGAAACACTGGAGATTCGTCTCACTACTCCTACAAGTCATTTGTAGGATGTAAACCACCCAGCTTTAGTGGGTCTGAAGGCGCCGTTGGATTAATCCAATGGATTGAGAAGATTGAGGCAACATTGGATCTTTGCAGCTGCCCCGAACACCACAAGGTCCGTTACTCAGCGGGAACATTCAACAAACGGGCTCTGACCTGGTGGAATGGTCAGATCAACGTCCGAGGAAGGGAGGAAGCTATGGCAATGTCATGGGAAGACTTCAAAGCACTGCTGCGAACAGAATTTTGTCCCAAGAATGAGCTGCAGAAGTTGGAGGTTGAACTATCCAACCATGTGATGAAGGGGGCTGATCACATGGGGTACACTACTCGTTACCACGAGTTAGTTGCTTTGGTACCGGATATGGTACCAACTCTGGAGAAAAGGATAGACCGTTATGTGGGTGGACTTCCCGCCTGCATTCAGGGCATGGTTGTTTCAGCCAACCCTACTACTGTTGAATCTGCAGTGAGACTGTCTGGGAAACTCACTGACCTCATGGTAGCCTCTGGAGTGCTAAAGAAGGAGGCTGAACCCAGTAAGAACAAAGCTGAATCTTCAAAGAAACCCTCCCATCATCAGAAGAAGAAACAGAAGACCATCAAGAACTACGCGGTGGCCACACCTCTGCAACAAATAGCAGCAACACCACAAAACCCCAACCGTAAACCCTACACTGGCACATATCCTCTGTGTGCCAAGTGTCAGTATCACCACACTGCTGACACTCCCTGCAAACATTGCACGGGATGTGGACGGAAGGGCCATTGGGTCCAATACTGTAGGATGACTCCTAATCAAGCAGTCAACAATGCTGCTCTAGCTCTCCCTCCACCAGCTAATCGGAACAATGGTGGATGCTATAACTGTGGCGAACAAGGCCACTTTGCGAAGAACTGCCCAAAGAAGGCTCAACCAACAGTTCAAGCACCCCGTGGACGAGCCTTTGCTATCGGAGCACCAGCCGCACGCCAGGACCCAAATGTGGTCACTGGTACGTTTCTCTTACATGACTTTTATGCATCTGTCTTATTTGATACTGGTGCGGATCAGAGTTTTATCTCTACCGATTTTGCATGCCAACTAGATTCAGTAGAGGAACAGTTAGACTCCCCTTACATTATAGAAGTGGCTAACGGGAAACAGATTACAGTTAGTACAGTTTATAGAAATTGCCCATTGACACTTAATGGTCATACGTTCACCATCGATTTGATACCAATGGTGTTGGGTAGTTTCGACATCATTATTGGAATGGATTGGCTTTCATCTAACCGAGTGGAGGTCATCTGTTCTGAAAAGCTGCTTCGAATTCCATTGCCGAGTGATCGCGTGTTGGAAGTTAAAGGGGATCAAGCAAAAAGAAGTGTCAAAACCATCTCTTGCATAAAGGCGCGTAAGTGTCTGCAGAAGCGGTGCGTGGCGTTCTTGGCTCATGTGGTAGAAAAGGAGAAGATTAAAAAGAAGATTCAAGACGTACCGGTGGTGAAAGAATATCCTGAAGTATTCCCTGAAGATCTACCTGGTTTGCCACCTGAGCGACCAGTAGAGTTTCGTATTGACTTAATTCCTGGAGCAACTCCTGTTGCTAAATCTCCTTACAGGTTAGCACCTTCAGAGATGCAGGAATTGTCTAATCAGTTACAGGAGCTACTTGACAAGGGCTTCATCAGACCGAGCTACTCACCTTGGGGAGCTCCGGTCTTGTTCGTGAAAAAGAAAGACGGGTCGTTCAGAATGTGCATAGATTACAGGGAACTAAACAAACTAACCATCAAGAATCGGTATCCATTGCCGAGGATTGATGATTTGTTTGACCAACTACAAGGAGCACAGTACTTCTCAAAGATTGACTTGCGGTCTGGATATCATCAGCTGAGAGTTCAAGATGAAGACATACCGAAAACGGCCTTCCGAACAAGGTATGGGCATTATGAATTTATGGTGATGCCCTTCGGATTGACAAATGCACCAGCGGTTTTCATGGATCTCATGAACCGAGTGTGCAAGCCGTACTTGGATCAGTTTGTCATTGTCTTTATTGATGACATACTGATTTATTCCAAGACCAAAACAGAACATGAGCAACACCTTAGAAAGATCTTGGAGCTATTGAAAGAAGAGAAACTCTATGCCAAATTCTCCAAATGTGAGTTTTGGCTAAGAGAAGTTCAATTTCTGGGTCATGTGGTCAACAGCGAGGGAATTCATGTAGACCCTGCCAAGATCGAGGCGATAAAGAATTGGGACACTCCAAAGACACCGACGGAGATACGGTCTTTTCTGGGATTGGCGGGTTATTATAGAAGGTTTATCTCAAACTTTTCTAAAATAGCTTTGCCTCTCACTAAGCTAACTCAGAAGAGTGAACCGTTTGTCTGGGAGCAGAAACAAGAGGATGCTTTTCAGACCTTGAAACAGAAATTATGTGATGCTCCAATTCTATCTCTCCCAGAAGGCTGTGATGATTTCGTTGTATACTGTGATGCTTCCCATCAGGGACTTGGTTGTGTGTTAATGCCACGGGACAAAGTCATAGCCTATGCATCAAGACAGTTAAAGATTCATGAGAAGAATTACACTACTCATGATCTTGAACTGGGAGCTGTAATCTTCGCGTTGAAGATTTGGAGACATTACTTATATGGCACCAAGTGTACCATATTCACTGATAACAAAAGTCTGCAGCACATCTTTGATCAGAAGGATCTCAACATGCGACAACGCCGTTGGGTTGAACTTCTGAATGATTATGATTGTGTGATCAAATACCATCCGGGAAAGGCGAACGTTGTAGCTGATGCCTTGAGCCGGAAGGAACGGGTCAAACCCCTACGTGTTAGAGCAATGGGGATAACCGTGCAGACCAGTTTAAGTGACAAGATTATTCAAGCGCAACAAGAAGCACTTGACCGAGATAATCTGAAGAAAGAACTTGATTGCGGAGCAGAGAAACAGTTTGACACGAAGTCTGACGGAATGATCTACTACCGGGAACGTGTATGGATACCGGCGGTAGATGAATTGAGGAAACTTATCTTCGATGAAGCACACAAGACTAAATACTCTGTTCATCCAGGTGCTGATAAGATGTACCAAGACTTGCGTGGATTTTATTGGTGGCCTGGAATGAAGAAGGACATAGCCGAATACGTCGGTCAATGTCTAACGTGTGCGAAGGTAAAGGCGGAACACCAAAGACCGTCCGGTCTATTGGAGCAGCCTGAGATTCCACTCTGGAAGTGGGAACAAATAGCTATGGATTTCATCACCAAGCTACCCCGCACTTCCAGTGGTCATGATACAATTTGGGTGATCATTGATCGTTTAACAAAATCTGCTAATTTCTTGCCTATGCGTGAGAACTTCACCATGGATAAACTGGCAAGATTATACATCAACGAGATAGTGGTACGCCACGGTGTGCCATTGTCTATTATTTCTGATCGAGACAGCAAATTCACATCAAGATTCTGGCAATCTTTACAGAAATCTCTAGGGACACAGTTAAATCTGAGTACAGCTTACCACCCACAAACGGATGGTCAAAGCGAACGTACTATTCAAACCCTAGAGGACATGTTAAGGACCTGTGTATTGGACTTTGGTGGGAACTGGGACTCCCATTTGCCACTGATTGAGTTCTCCTACAATAACAGTTACCACAGCAGTATCGGATGTGCACCATTCGAGGCTCTTTATGGCCGGAAATGTCGATCACCGATCTGTTGGACTGAAATTGGAGACAACCGAATAACGGGGCCAGAACTAATTCAAGAAACCACTGACAAGATAGCTCAGATTCAAAGAAGACTACAAGCAACAAGGAGCAGACAAAAGAGCTACGCCGACAAACGGCGCAAGCCGTTGGAATTCCAAGTGGGAGATCGTGTAATGTTGAAGGTATCCCCATGGAAAGGCGTTGTACGCTTTGGAAAGAAAGGCAAATTAGCACCGCGATACGTGGGACCGTTCGAGATCATCGAACGTATAGGTCCTGTCGCTTATCGACTGAGATTACCAGATGAACTCAGTGGTGTGCATGATGTGTTTCACATCTCAAACCTAAAGAAATGTCTTGCTGACGAGTCTCTCGTCATTCCAATCGAAGAAATTCAAGTCGATGAACAGTTGCATTTCATTGAAGAACCTTTAGAGATTATGGATCGCAAGGTTAAACAACTGAGGCGAAGCCGTATTCCGATTGTAAAGGTTCGATGGAATTCAAGACGCGGGCCCGAATTCACTTGGGAACGTGAAGATCACATGAAGTTAAAGTATCCCCAACTATTTGAAGAGGAAGCTGTACCTGATAACAACTCTTAAATTTCGGGACGAAATTTCTCTAACAAGGGGAGACTGTAACATCAGTGCCGGAACCGCCACTGGAACAGTGATCTTAAACAGTATCATGAACAGTAAACAGGTACGAATCATATACATTGCTGTACGTTTCAGATTCATGTCATTTATCATTGTCATTTTGTGTTAGCATAGAACAAATTCTGAAACAATTAACAGAAAACACAGTTCAGAACAATGGTTCTTGAGTCAGAAAATTATCTGGCAATACAGAACCATCATGTGATTATTTGTTAGGATTTATTATGTATGAACGTATGTGAGACTTTATAGAGCAGAACACACGAATATTGTTATGTGAATGCTAAATTGACGGGTTATTCGTATAGGTGACGATCTGTACGAATAAAACTGAAAGTTTAACGTTCTAAATGATATTCTATAATTAGAAAACAAGATTGAAAGGTATAGTTATCGCCGTGTTTGTATGGGTGACGATCCGGACGAATACGCGCGACAACCGTACATTTCGATTTAAACAGTTAATTTTGTTTTAAATTTTTAATAAATAAGAAGATATTAGTTAATTTATTAGGAATCACAACCTAGAATAATTAAAAGATTTCTAATTTTATAATCGTGTCGTTTCGTCGCGAAAACTACACGATCCGACATTTTACGCAAAACCGATCGAGACCGAACATCGGGTAGCGGTGATACATTAAATGAGAACATTTAATGCACCACCAACCAACACCAACTCACTTTCTTGACCCAATCTCGTCACTTTCCCTCTCTAGCTCTCTCTCACTAAAAAGTTAACCTTCTCTCTAAGATTGGAAGCTTGTTTCAAGTGGGATTCGATCAAACTTGGTGTCATCTTGATCCTCTCATCTCGTAGATCACGGGAGTACAACTTATTTGAGCTTTCATCCACGAAATTTGAGGTAAATAATCATTTTAGATTCGGTTTTATAGGGTTTCACGAGTTCACGTTGTCTTACGATTAGAAACGGTATTTAACACTTACAACACTTAGATAGAGATGCTTTGCATGTTCAGAAACTATTAGGGGTGAAATTGTAACAGGTTTAACTACCTAGGATGAAGATGATGATGCACAACCACGACAGGTTCGTGGGTTCCTTTGGACGAACCCAATGATAGTCGGCCGAACCCTCTCCTCCTCACTAGCCGAACCATCACCTCTAACGAACCCTTGCTCACATCTGCAACGAACCCAGCCTTGCCTGCTACGAACCCTGCAGTTCACTGAGCCACGAACCCTGCAGACTGTAACGAACCTGGAAACTTTGGCGAACCATTATGTAGCCGAACCTAGGTGATTAGCAAACCTTCTGGCCGAACCATGCAAGGCTGCGAACCTTAGCATGGCGAACCCTAGGAGCCGAACCTTAAAGGTTCGGTGGTGTATTGGCCGAACATTACCTCCATGTTAGCCGAACCTTGGGGGCCAACCCTAAAAGGTTCGCTGCCCTAGAGGGATATCGAACCTAAGAGTCGTTCAATTGGGTTGATGTGGGACTAGGATCAACAAAAACTAGTGTTAATAATATAAGGAAAGATCAGTTGGCCATAAAACCTAAGTCGGATGAGAACTTGATCCCACAATGAACATGTATGGGTTTATATAGTTATGTGTGTGCATGGTGGTAATGGGACAAATCATGTATACATGGGTGGATACATGAACAAAAAGGAAGCCCTAGTCATGCATGCATATATATATATATAACTGAATGTTGAACATATGAGATCGTTTAATAAATAAATTAAAGTGATCATAAGTCCATAAAAACCAAGAAATCACAGTTGGATAATCACTTTGGGAATCAAAGGTTTATCAGTTGGGCTTAAATGGGCCCAATGAGGCTTAATAAGGCCCATCATGTAGTAAACGATTTAGTAAACTCAAGTAATGAGATTTTGATAAAATCTCATTTATCTATAACTTATTAGGTTTCATTAAATGATTTTGACTTAATATTGTCTTAATTGGAAGTTAAATTGTAATGCTTTGGTTTAAATATTTATTGAATTGATTGAATTGGGACTTTGTTATAAATAGACAACTTATTTGTCTGGATTTTAAACGAAAAATAAAGGAAACTCTGCCGAAATTTTCTAAAATATACAGTAAATTATTATAACTAACCATGGGAATTAGGATTTTAAGAAGGGTAATTAAGATAGGTTAGATCTTGGATACACTTAGTACTAAGACACTTAATTGCACACACAACAAGATTCAAACCGTAGGCACAACGACTATACGCGTACTTATTATATCCGAATTCTTATAAAATAACTCAGGAACTGAAGAAACATAGGCTACAACAGGAGCGCGCATTTTGTGTTAGATCAAATTACATAGCAGCACAGGTGAGTTCATTGCCCCTTTTCTAACATTTTTGTTTTAAAACGCGGGGCTGAGAAGCATGCGTAAACTGTTTATTTAAATTGTTTACTTAAATGCTTTTAAATTATATGTTTTACATATATATAAATGTTATCCTAGATCATGTCTAGGAAGATTTTATGCAGGTTATTAACTGATTTACTTATATATTAAGTGAATAATCGAGTTAAACTAACTTTTTCAATAAGTCAAAACATTTCAAACGAATCAAACCAAACATTTTGACAAATCAAGTGGGTGAATTCAAGGAATCAAATCAAACATTTTGACAAATCAAGTGGGTGAATTTAAGGAAATCAAATCAAACATTTTGACAAATCAAGTGGGTGAATTCAAGGAATCAAATCAAACATTTTGACAAAACAAGGGTGGGACATCAAGACATCAACAAAACAATCTTTGCAAAGACAACATTCAATGTTCTACAAACCAAGTGTTTGTTGAATAACGAATCAAGTGTACAATCGATCAATGAATCTTGTATTCTATGATCAACACATCAAGTACATCTTGTGACAAAATCAGTCGAATCAATAAATCATTTTTAAGGGATAGTATGGGAAATATCAGAGATAACATATGCCAACACATTGAATCCAGAAATCCTATATTTCAAGAAGTCCTAGCCAGACTGATTGACTTGTAGGTCTTATGTTTGAGGATATTTACAGAATTCCCTAACTACTAAGTACCTAGATTGACAGACTAGTCTACTCGAGTATGACCACAGGCCCCAATCATTAGGACTTAGATTTTATTAAATGTTTATTTATTTATTTAATTAAGCATTTATAACTGTTTATACAATTTTTATGGTTGATCATATTGTATGATGAACTTATGAAATCAATATGGATTTCAAATGATTGTAATTACAGGGACAACAAACAGAGGAACTATGGAATTGTGATAAGGGTAAAAATGCTTAATTATCATTAACAACAGTGTCATATACGGATTAGTATGTGGTGGGACGGTGGCTGGGCGGGCGGTAAGTTCGACCCTACATATGCCCTATATATAAGCATACCGATTCGGATATTACATGTGGTGTTAGAGGTTAGGGTCTTTACCAAAGGAGGTTTTCAAATCATTTTCAAATCATTTTCAAATCAGTTTCAAGTCACTTTCAAAGACCAAAACTATATGAACTCACCAACCATGTGTTGACTTGATTTTTGCATGACTTCTCAGGTGACGAACAGGTCAACTAAGGAGTTATTCCTTTTGGACTAGGACTTCAGATAGAAGGCTTAGCATTTTGGACCTGCATACTTTTGAAGACATCATTATACAAATTTATTTTGTACATCTTGTGTAAATACAAGATAGAAATTTATGATGTTGATGATAGATTTACATTGTTAAATTATAAACAATACTGATGTAATTTAACTTTGTAATTCTATTATATTTAGCATTTCTCATTTGTATCATGTGCAATGTAAACAATCTGATCATCACGATTATCACTCACGATATCGCGCCCCGGGAACCTTCCGCCCGACGGGACAACCGATCCTATCCCGCCGGCTCGGGGTGTGACAGTTTAGTTCAAAAATCAAACTCCTGCAGATTTAAAGAAAATAGAAAGATAGAAGAGATAGAATGAAGAAAACTAAAACAACAAGATATCAGAAGAGCTTTGAGTTTTAGTCTTGATGGTTAAACCAAGACTAAGGGCAAGGCTCTGATACCAATTGTTGAACTACAAGAACCTTGAGTAGTAGCTGTTTAACCAGGAACAATGCTTTAGACACTTAGTCAAAGCTTAGGTTTCAGCTCCCTCTAAAGTTTTGCACAAGTTATTTTAGTTGTTTTAGTTTTCTTGCCTAGAAAGAGGGAAGATAAGAGATAGAAAGCACAAGGAAATTTGGGGAAGTAATTCTTAATTATTCATAGAATGTTGGGACTTAAATACCCAAACATTCTGTGATACAAGACAAGAAATAATAAGACAAATAGTTGACATTATTACAGACACTGAAACAATTAGACTAGTACAAACACAAAGTCAACAACAACGAAAACAAGAGTCGTCAGTAGTCGTCAGGTCTTCCGATGTTGAAGTAGATGTACTAGAGTTCAACGTTTATTCTTTTGGAAGTTGTTCATCGGAAGCTGATTAAGTAATCAATTATTTGGGAAGAGAAGATTATCGTCCGAGTCATTTGACTTCTTCCGATGCAGAGGTTGTCTTCCGATGATGTCAAGATCAGCTACTATCTTCAGAGGGAAATAAGTTCAGCGACACTTCTTTTTGGCGAAGCTTCCGCTGATAGGCTTCCGATACTGAAGTAGTTCTTCAATCAGAAGAGAAGCATCCACGGCTTGTCTTTCTAAGGTTTTATTCAAATGTTTGGCTTCAGTGGTTTTGCTCATTAGTCCTTATTTTCTAACAGGAAGCTAGCCCTGGGTTCCTTATGGTCTTACCAACGCATTGGAACCAAAGGAACAAACTTTCTGCCTAACGGCAATACCTTTATGCATGTTTTCCTTTTTTGACTCAAAATCAGAACTTTTAGGAATCAAACCCTTACCTGGGGTTTGATAATCCTTTATGTAGCTTCTCATGTGTTTGCTCCTCGTTTTGATCGATCAAAAGCCATTTCTTGTAGTTCACGAACAGCCACTTCGTGTACTTGGGAGAGAGTTCTCCGAACCAAAGGTGCGCACGGTTCCCAATACACTCATATATATAGGCGAGGTACACGAAGTTGGTTCACAAAATGGGGTTCGTGCACTCCGGTTCGTGATTCTTCTGTTTGTTTTGTTTTTCATCTCTTTCCTACAAGTTAATAATCCGTTAACCATTTGTAAGTTCAACTAACTTGCATAAAAATTTGGGGTGTTACATGATGTGATATTGACATTTAATGATGTTTAGAAAGACTTATGATGAGTTAACTTGTTTATGATGTTTAAATTAAAACTAGAACTCATCAGTGAAAGCTGATTCTTTGTAGTATGTATGTCAACATGATGAACACGTAAGGGACGCAATGAGCTCGTGGCACTTGGTTAGAAGACTGAGTAGTTTTTGGCAATCTCGGAAGATTTTGATATAGACAGTTAAATGTATTTTTGTTTTTGACAAACTATGTTAATTCTGCTGCATGTTATGAAAGTTTTTGGTTTAAGAATTAGGTGACAATGATATTGACCAACTCTGAAGGGTACCTGGTTTAGGGCCTCTCAATAGGGGACGGTGCCCTTGTAGTAAAACCACAAATGCTAAAGTTTGGAATTATATCACGAAGACAATCTAAAGAACGAAAAAAATAAAAATATCCTACATATGATGGCAAAAGCATACAATCTAGAATTAGACCAACCAATGATATTTGTTCTCAAAGCCAGTGGAGTAAGTTTAAGCACATCATATTTAGAATCAACAGGTTCCCTTGGAGTCCAGGCTCAATAGTAGTTCCATATATATATGTGGAAAGGATAAAAAATAACCCACTAAATATGCAATAACCCAAAATAAGCCATCAAGATCAAGCCAAATTTTCGAATTTTTTTAACATCATTGTAAACACATTTAGAACACTTTCTTGTTTTACGAGTTTGTGTAAATTTATCACCGTTTGAGAGTTAACATCGTTGTAAATTTTGGGCAAAAAACACTTACAGTGTTAACTCTCAAATGGTATGAATTTACGCAAACTCATAAAATAAGAAAGTGTTTTAATGTGTTTACAATGATGTTAAAAAGAATTCGAAGATTTTGGCTTGAACTTGATGGGTTATTTTGGTTTATTGCACATTTAGTGGGTTATGCATACTTCCATCCTCTCTATATATATATATATATATATACATACATATATATATATATATATATATATATATATATATATATATATATATATATAGGGGAGGGTTCAAAATAAAACTCCTTATTTTGGAGAAAACTTAGAAAACTCTCAACCAATTAGAATTTTTCATTTTTCATTTTTTTCTTTTTTAATTTAAAAGTCAATTAGGTAATTTGACTCTCATTTATTTTTGGTATTTATAATCATCCCTTAATTCTCTAAATTCTTTTATAATTTCAAATCAATGTTGATGGAAGAGGCCAAAGGTGCTTGGAAAGTATCAACATTTTTGTAAAAAAAAACAAGAGGAAGTTAATTCTGGTTTCGGTGGTGCTACATCTTCTTGGATCAAGATTGATTCCTTATCAACAATGATTGCTTGTGGAGTCGGTTTCATCAGCGAAGTTCTATAAAAAAAGAGGCATGAACAAAGTTTAATTAGGAGATTCCAACTAAGTTTCTAGGGTTGATGAAGCACCATGGTCGATTATTGACCCTACAAAACCGCCAACAGAGGCGAAACTAAGGTTTGGAAGGGTTTGAATAAATTACACTCTATATACTATTTTAATTTTGTTCTTCTTTCACCTAACTTGGTCTGAGATTCAATAAATTCAAGGTCTTCATCTTTGACCTTTGATTCCTCATCAACTTCATCCAGTCTAATTATCATTTATCGAGGTAAGCGAAATTAAAATTACTTTCTACGTTGATTTCAATTGTTGATTTGAAAATATGTAATCAAATAATATAAATGCAGATTTTTATTATTTGAAATCAGATGTAACCAACATTTATAATATGTAATTAGATGCGATCAAATAACATTTATAGCATTTAATCGGATTTATTCAAATAATTTTTTCTTTTGACACAAATGTGGGGCGCATAGCTGCAAGACTTGGATGGGTACCCTTGCAAGCACTTCCCGAGTCTCTCCAATTGCACCTTTCATAGTGTAAGAATTAATTAAAGCTACCACGTTTTAAACTAATTAAACAAAAACTTTACAAATGTTAAGTGTGCACAGGTCTACCCGATCCAAGAGTATTTAAAAACAAAAAAGGAAAGACTCTGCAAGCTTGACCAGAGAACAATGTATGGCAACAATTTCACACTATAATACCTTTCATACACACCTCAACTGACGGTGGAATATGTCGGGGCGCGATTATGAATGCTCAAAAGCTCATGGGGCTATGTTAAGGTTTCAATATTTAAAACATTCATATTTAATTATTAAAACAAAACATTCAATAATCATAGCTATATTATAACACGTTATCAACACAAAGAGTTATTATATCATAATTAAGAAGATCATTAAAAGCACAAGTCATCATCAAAGGTAAATATTTTATTAAAAAGAACTTATATAATACTCTAAGAAGTTAACTACATAATAAAAAAAATAATTATCCAAGACTTACTATTATGGACGTTTGAGAATCATGGGACTACTAACTATCTAACTTTAATTTATGTATCTAACTTTTAGTTATGAAACTAACATTTCATTTGTATGTCAACTAACTTTGACTAATGTTACTAACATTTATTTATGCATACTAACATCTTATTCTTATGATAACATTTATTTATGTATGCTAACATTTATTCATGTATACTAACATTTATTTTTCATGTTAACAATACTAACAATTTTATGCTACCATTGATATTAACCTTTGTTAGTATACTATTATTTCATTATATACGCTAACATTTGTTTCTATTTCGTAACAATTTTTTTCTTTCTTTACTCATATTCTTTAACTTTTAACCTGCTAATTTTTTAATTCATAATTATAATTTTTATACACGTACAACGATCATATACTCGTAAATGACCATACATCCATTGCAAAAAAGATTATATAACCATTATCAACGGTTAAATTTTTTCTTTTCTAAAAAACAAACAATCTCTTTTAATATATAAAAAAATATTATCTTATTCTCTCAAGCTTTATCTTATTCTCTCAAGATTGCTCAAGATAATTTTTGTAGATGATTCAACCACTTTTTATATTAGTTACCATAATACTAATTCTATTTCTTTATCCTCTATCTGAATTCCCTATTGAAGAATTTAAGTTTTTTTCTAGTTATGTATCGTTTTGTAGCTTTACCATTTTATTGTAATGCAGTGCTCATAGATATATATGGATTCTAATATTTATATTTTTAATTGATTTATTCATGTTTAGCAAGAAAAAAATGTCAAATATTGCAAAACTTGAATTCCCAGCGTTAAACATCAGTGGAATGATTATATCTGCTTTGTTCAGAATATGCTCAATACTTTGATTTTGTGAGCAACATGTTACCGAAGAAGATATGCTAGAAAAAACTTTTAGCACTTTTCATGCATCAAACGCAGGCTTGCAAACATATTTTTTCGTTCAAGGATTCAAAAGATATTCTCATCTAAATGCTCTATTTCTTGTAGCAGAAAAACATTGATGTTTTAATGAAAAATCATCTTGCACGTCCCACAGGATCACTTGCATTACCAGAAGCTAATGCTATTAGTAATAATGATGTTAAAAATTTCAGACAGAAAAATGCATGTGGACGTGGACGTGGTCGTGGTTATGGCCGTTTTGAAAAAAACCGTTTCAACCATCTATTTAAATGGAACAATAATTATAACGTTTGAGGTCGTGGTCGTGGTCGTAGCCAAAGTGCTAATAGCTACCACAAGTTTCAAAATGAAGTTGGTACGTCTCAAAATAACGACAGTTCATGTTTTAGATGTGGAAGTAAAAATAATTGGTCAAAAGCTTGTCGCACAACCTCTCATCTATGCAAGTTTTATCAAGCATCTCTTAAAGAAAAAGGGAAAGAAGTTAACCATGTGGACAAGTTCGATGATGCGAACACTGAGCTAAATAAATTAGACTTTTTACCTAACTTAGAGATTTGAACGAATATATGTTATCTAAATAAATAGTGTAAGAAGTATTTATGCTCTCTTTAATCGTACTAAGTTATGTATTATAAACTTTTCATTTTATGTAAAATATTTAATGAATATGTTGAAAACTTCGTAGTATCTTATTATTTTGTTTCTATTTTGAAGAATAAAATGAATATCAACAGAGCACTCATCCAAACAAGTGATGGAGATATGTGTATAGCGGATAGTGGTGCCACACACTCTATTCTTAAATCTAAAAAATATTTTCATGCATCGAAAGAAACAAACGGAATCATTAATACAATATCAGGTCCTACAAACTTGATAAAATGAGTGAGAAAAGCAAATTAGATTTTACCAAATGGTACAAAACTCTCAATAGATAATGCTTTATATTCCCTAAAATCAACAAGAAACTTATTGAGTTTCAAGAACATATACCAAAATGGGTTTGACACCTAGTCAACTACTATTGATAATGAGAAATATTTGTATATCATGAGAAAAAATATGATATTGGAAAAATTGTCAATGCTTAATTCTGGTTTGCATTATACGCAAGTAAATGTGCCTCGAGCACATATGATAGGTAAAGAAAAATATTGTGATCCTGTCACCTTTAACTTATGACATGATAGACTAGGTCATCCAAGATTTACAATGATGAAAAGAATAATTGAAAATACACATGGACATCCATTAAGAGATCAAAAGTTACCCCAAGTAGATAAAATACAATTATGTGTATCATGCTCTCTTGGAAAACTTGTTACAAGGCCTTCACCATTAAAGATTGAGCATAAATCTCCTTTATTTCTTGAAAGAGTTCAAGGTGATATATGTGGACCAATTCATCCATGATGTGGACCATTTAGGTACTTCATGGTCTTAATAGATATATCTAGTAGATGGTCTCATGTTTCTTTATTATCGACTCGTAATGTGGCTTTTGCAAAATTTCTTGCTCAAATTATAAAATTACAAGCACATTTTCCGGATTATACCATTAAAAAGATGCGGCTTTGTAGAGTCCAACTGAAGATGAAGACTGACAAAGTCAACCAGGGAAGAGTCGAAGACTAGATTTTGTTCATTTTCGTGTACTTAGTATTTCGTGTACAGTTGTATTTCATGTACTCGACTATTTTCATGTATAGAGATTCGAGTACACCTAGAAGTAATATAAATAGACGTATTTTGTATTATTCTAGTGTTGGATTCCCAAGGCGTGCTCTCTATGCGTATTGAGTCACGGTTTCGTGTGCTTCACTGACTCGGTTCTTTATCAGTTTAGGGACGTACAAGTGGTATCAGAGCCTTTGTGCTCTTTTCTACAACAAGGTACAAGCTTTGCAGTGCAAGTTCATTGCTTTCTTGTTCTATTATATTCCTTCTAGCTGCTATTCAAATTCGGTACTCTGAATCTTGAGATATTTTTCTCCGGAAAATTTTCAAGTATTTTCGAGTTCAAATTTCGAGAAACAGCTTTTTCGAATATAGTAGAGTTCGGGTACAACAGGAGTTCGACCACATATTGATGATTTCGATTATATGGGGATTTTGATTACACCTTGAGTTCGAGTACAATTAATTTTGAATAGAGGTTTGAGTTCGGATATATCGCACCCTGAGCCGGCGGGCTGGATCGACTTTCTCGTCGGGCGCGATATCGTTTGGTAATCCAAATGATTAGATTGTTTGCATAGCAAATGATATATAACTGAGAAATGCTAACATGACAATAATATAGAATTACAATGTTAAATTACAATGTTATGTTCATAATTTAAACAAGTAAATCTATCCAAAAGAATCAATAAGTTTCTGTCTTGTAACTGTACAAGATCTACAAAAGATGATTCATTGTTTTGTCATTCAAAAGTATGCTCGACACAAAATGTATCTAGGTATTCTAAAAGTCCACTAGCTATGTTCCTGATGTCTGGTGACTAAACATGTTCGTCACCTGAGAAAACATACATTTAAACAAAGTCAACACTAGGTTGGTGTCACACCCCGAGACGGCGGGGTTGGATCGGAGTCCCTGTCGGGCGGAAGGTTCTCGGGGCGCGATATCGTGAATGCGAATCATGATGATCAAATTGTTTACATAGCGTCAATGTTATGAATAACTAAAGCACAATAATATTTAAACTAGGATTACAAAGTTAAATTACAATATCAATGTTTAGTAATTTAATTAAGTAAACCTATCCAAAAATCAAATGTTTCTATCTTGTATCTGTACAAGATATCAAAAGATGTGCTTCTCCAAAAGTCAACTAGAATCTATATCTGGGAATCCTAGCATGCAATCCTAAGTCTTAACTTAATCTTGTGCATCACCTGAGAAAAACATGTAAGAAAACAAAGTCAACACAATGGTTGGTGAGTTCATGTACTTTTATATAAAAATATTTGAAAAAAACCACTTGAATGGCAACCTTAACCTCACCATTAACCACCTATACCATCTAATTCAGTGTGCTTATATACAGGGCATATGTAGGGTCGAACTTACCGTCCGCCCAGCCACCGTCCCACCACATACCAAACCACATGATATATTGTTCCTGATGATAATTAAGCATTCCATTCCCCACTATTGATCCTTAACGTTTGATTATTCTGAATATGTTTACCTTGACTCCCCCGAAATGACAACCTTAACCTCACTAACAACCACCTATGCTATCCAACCAAGTATGCTTATATGTAGGGCATATGTAGGGGACAAGCCCCAGCCACCGTCCCACCACATACCGGGCTGCTTAACATATTGTTGTTAATGATAATTAAGCGTTTCATTCCAAACCAACACCACATACGTTTGAGTTTGAAAATGAGTTTATGAGTTCACTTCTGTGGGCAACTGAATTTCTAGAGGGTGAATCACCAAAGGATACACCCAATGGTATTCAGTATCATTCCACAGAAGCAACTAGGGTGTAACGGTCTGCATCGGTGTTCAGTTAGAGGATATCCATTAGTAGGCACTAGTCCTACTAATTGATATCATAATCATCCTAGCCACCATTACAAAACATGGATGGACAATGAAGAACACCGAATGACTAGTAGGGGTTGACTCCACAGGTCAACACGCGATGGCCAATCAGTCTGTCTTACAAGGTCCTGACAACGAAGAACACTGCATGACTAGGAGGAGTTGACACCATAGGTCAACATGCGATGGCCAATCAGTCTGTCTTACGAAGTCTTTGCTGATTGTTCAATGTTTCACCTTTCCGATACCATGTGCACATGTACCTTCTTACCCACTTGAATCCCCTTTGTTAATGTGTTTGAGTTTCTGAGTTTATTGAGTATTGAGTATTGATTTTTGAGTATTTGATTATGAACACTGATCACAAGCATTGACATTAAATAAGAGTGTTGAGTATTTGAACATAAAGTATTCGAGTGTAAAATAACTGAGCATTAAGTAAGTAAGTATTTAAATAATGAGTTAAAAGCATCAAGCATGAGTCTTGAGTAATAGTTTTAAGCGTAACAAAGTATATGTTTAAGGAAATATACTTTTGAGAAACTGTATGAATAATAATTTGAACAAGTATACGTTTGAGTAGAGATACAATCATGACTTATAATCATGATAGTTTATAACTGAAGACATAAAGATTTAGCACAAACAAAATGAATGAACAACTCAACAATTAACAGTTTATAAATAATTTTATAAACAGAAGTTAATAAGCATTTCATAAAACATGGCAATAATTATATAATTCATCTATACAAAACATTTGACATGTTTCTCAGTCCCGAAGTAAAAACAAAATAGTTTGAAAAGGGACAAATGAACTCACCTTATTGTGGATGTGGTTGACTTATCTTAACTAGAATGCAGGCGCTCGTTATAGTATTCGTTGTTGTGTTCACGTTCCTGTATAGATTTCATGTTGTTATATATTATAAGTATGTGTTGTAATGATTTGTGCGCGTATAAGTTTTAGTGTTAGCCCTAAAGTTGGCTAACACCGTGAGTCTCGGTCTTCATTCGGCCCCATGTATGTGTTATGGGTTTTACATGTTCTTTGATTCATTTGACTTAACACGTGGAAATACTTGCTAATGCATTCAAATTACATTGTTTTAAGATCAATGAACCTTATCCCAAAACCCCTCTATGTTTGTAGTAATTTAAGTTGCTAATTCCATACAAATGACCTTTAGTATTTATTCCAAGTGTTTATCACCTTCTTTGTTGTTTGGGGCCGAATTGTTGGGTTTGGGCCCAACTAAGGTCTTAGGTCAAGGGTAGGTGCATGGGCCGAATGTAGTTGGGCCCTGGGCCGATTGCTTTACATGGCCAAATATTAGATTGGTCCATTTGAGAAATGGACCAAATGAACTTATTGGGCCGAGAGAGTTTCCTGGGTTAATGCCGTGGGCCTACCATTGGGCTAAGCTTAATAAAATGCTTCTGGGCCTGAATCGTGGTTACATGGGCCGAATGGTTGTCTTCTATTCCAACTGTTGGACTGAACCACTTGTGATGGGCCGCAACTATAGAGTTGGGCCGGTTAGGGTTAAGTGGGTTGCATGGTTTGTGGCCTAGTTGATCAGTATAGTCCCTAATTCTTTTGAGTTAAATTCGTCGAAGATGCTGGCCCAATATCCAGCGAACCTAAGGGTTCGACCACCCTATGTTCGGCACTTTCCAAGGTGTGCAGGAGGTTTGGTGCTAGAAAAAAAGTGGAGTTAGCCGAAGGTTCGGCCACTACAAGAAACTCGATGATTCTTTAACAAAGGAAGTCACAGGTTCATCCCTGATCAAGTTCGACTAAGGTTCGTTTACTCCCTGATGGGTTCGGCTGATGAGATTCGAATCCATAGGGTCGTGAATGAAGTTGCAGGTTCGTTGGTATGGAACTAAGTTACAGGGTTCGGCTCCCTAGTACCACCTCACGAACCTTTAGGTTCGCCAGCTAGGGTTCGTCTAGCAGCCTAGGTTCGGTGAGATGGAAGGTCCGGCCAGGTTGTGTTGAGGTTCGCTGCAAATGGCTAGGTTCGGCTGAGCATCACTAGGTTTCGGTGGTAGGTGATGTAGCAGGTTCGTGAGTCTCCGAGATCCAAGGGTTCGGCTATGGTTCGCCCATTTCCAACCCAGCACAGGTTCGCCACTTGGGATATGGTTCGGCCACCTGCCATACTCACGAACCCTGTACTTCTTCATCATCCTCGACTTGTGGAATCCGTTGCATGGCTGTTTTAATGTGTTGTGATGTGAACGAAACACTAAAAGGTGTCGGGTATGAGTGTAGATGGGTTTTACACCGGTTGTGTGTGGGTGTGTGTGAAAAACTAGAAAACCCTATTTTCACGAACATTAAAGCTTCCATACCTCAAAATCGGATGGGTAAAACTTCAGATCGGTTATACTTCCATGTAGAGGATGACGAGAGCTTCCCGTGGACACTAAGAACACTCGATTTCACCAAGATTTGAGCACGTTATGAAGCTTGGAAGTCTTGAAATGTAGTGAGAGAGAGGATGAACGGGAATGAAGCTAGTGAGAGTGAGAGAGATGAGAGAAAAATGAGAGTGAAGTCTCATTTTAGAGTTTTTATATCCCGAGGGTATTCAGGTTCGTTTCGGTTGCTCGGTTTTCGTCTCCGTTGCGTTTCCGGATCGTAACGCGCGTTTTTCGTAACTTAAATAAAATGGTTTTAATCTAAATTATTTTAAAGGTTGTAATTCCTAATAAATACTAAATATTTAATTTTCTTGAATTATTTGTCGTGATTTATTACTTTTATGCATTTCGTTATTTCTTTCGTGTATTTTAGGCTTTATGCGTTTTACTTAAAATAATTCCGTTTTAATTGTTTCTGATGAGTTTCAAAATTGTAAAACAGGAAATATTATCTTTCCTTAAATTTATTATCGTTTGAATCGTCTTCGTTTCGTTTCGTCAGAAAACGTCACTTACGCGCGTTTTCGTAACTGTACGAGCACGCTCGTATGTTTCACTTTCTGATTTTGTTTTCTACTGTTCAGTCATCATTCCAGATCGTTAAACTTTCAGATTTATTCGTACAGATCGTCACCTATACGAATAATTCGTCGGTTTAGCATTCTGTAACAACAATCATTATGGTTTTGTTCTGTTTATCCTCGCATACGTTTATACCTAATAATAACAAATCAAACATGTATACATCTGTTCATTGTTGTCTGATGTGTTTCTGACTGTTAAACCATAAGGTTTAAATCAATATTTCAGAAACATAGTATTATAGTTTGTGTTTAGCATCGAATGTTAATAGCTTCTAAGTATTTCTCCTCGTTTGTATCTGAGTTACTGTACAAGTTACTGTACAGGTTACTGTTCCGGTAACGATTCCGGCACAGATGTTACAGTCTCCCCTTGTTAAAGAAATTCCTTCCCGAAATTTAAAAGTTATTATCGGTACAACTTTCTTTGTAAACAGGTGGGAAGACCTTTGTATGATGTGAGGCTCTTACGCTCCCAAATTAGATTATGGGTCGCGTCTGAGATTTCTTATGTATAACCTCAGAGTTTTGATAGTCTTATTGCTCCTAGTTGTCTTACTGTTACTGCTTTCTATATCGATGTATGACTCTACACCTTATTGTTCAAAACAAATCGATGCTATGAGCATCAACTGTTACACAATCTTAGTGGTAACTATGTTTTCCTACGTATGTTATGTGCATTAACCAAGGATCCTTTCGTTGTTTCTACCGCAATAAAAGAAATCCTAAGTTTTTCATGGAATTACTTATGTGGTTATACTAATAGGAACAAGTTAAATTTCTTTTGCATCCTAGTATCAAAGTGAAACGAGCACTTATGGTTTAAAGCATATCACATATCAGTACTCATCTTTTGCATATCTTTGTCTTGTGTCCGCAGCCGATTCTCCCTGTCTACTTATATAGCTTAACTATGATTCCAGCACAGTTCTAACATTCATCCTCTATTACCATCCTAGAACCGAAGTTATCCAAATTAAGTAAATTTGGAGTTCTATGATGTCAAGATGAGAAGTAACAGCTTACACTCTAGTCTTAGCATTTTGACTTTCTACGTCTTTTAGTGTTCTAAGTAGGTAAGGTCCTCTTTCTAATTATAGTAGTTAAACTATAATCAAGAACTATCCTTTCTTCATTTAATCATTTAACGCTTATTTGACCTAAGGATTTCTTAGGTTACTATTTCGATTATCTTATCGACACAGAGTTTGCTTACAGTTACCCTTGATTTATTGTTTCTAAAATCACCGCATATCATACATTTCTAACTGATACATCAAGAAACAATTCATCGTAACAGGATGAAATTTGCATACCTATGGGGTCATCGGACTCCGAGTGATCTCCAGGAGCTGATAAAGCAAGTAATTCCTCAGTGAGCTGGGTCCGCTAGAGGCATCCTCCTAGAGCACTCCCTCGCGAAGTGTCCGAGCATTCCGCATGTATAGCAGTTGTGGTTATGTTGTACAGGAACAGAGGTACTTGCTCTTTGCTCCTGTTTCCTAGTGGAAATAAACCGACACTGTTGGATCCAGTGTCCGTATTTCCCACAATTCAAACAGTGTCTACAAGGTTTCCTCTTGTCGTGGTGAAAACCACACTTGGCACATTTAGGAAAAGTACCAACATATTGACGGGGAATATGGGTCGTTGGTGTCCTGCATTGTTGCATCCAGTGGCCCGCCTTCCCACAGCGTGTGCATCGTACACATGGAAGTTCAGCCCGATGATGGTAGTGACAAGCTGAACAGAGAGGGGTTTTTCCCTCATAATTAGCACCGACTCCTGTAGTCAAATCTGGCAGAATTTGACTGATAGGTACAGCCTCAGTGTAGTTCACAGTTCTCTTTCGCCTTTTTGCAAAACGACGTTTATGTTTCTTGTTGGTTTCTCCTTTCTCCGGTTCCTTCTTCTCTGCAGAAGGGAGTGGGAAGTTCCTAGCAAACTCCTCACTGTTCCGGATCTGGGTAATGATTCCAGGAAGAACCGCCATCAACTCTTCAGTGATCCGAGTTGCGAGTGCATCAACTGCTGGGTCCATCTCCTGTGAAGGGAGAGACGGTGATGATTGCCTTCTTGGTGACATTCTGATCGTAACCAATAAGATATCAGTTAGTGCAATGATCGAACGCAGAAGACACAATGCAAGTAGTTTCCTAATTCCTATGTTCTATACATGAAGGGTCCCTAAGTTATAGTCTAGGCCAAACCGTTTAAATAAATGACCTATTATTCCCTATAACCTTGAGCTCTGATACCAATCTGTCACACCCCGAGCCGGCGGGGTTGGATCGAAGTCCCCGTCGGGCGGAAGGTTCTCGGGGCGCGATATCGTGAGTGATAATTGTGATGATCAGATTGTTTACATAGCGTCAATGTTATGAATAACTAAAGCACAATAATATTTAAACTAGGATTACAAAGTTAAATTACAATATCAATGTTTAGTAATTTAATTAAGTAAACCTATCCAAAAATCAAATGTTTCTATCTTGTATCTGTACAAGATATCAAAAGATGTGCTTCTCCAAAAGTCAACTAGAATCTATATCTGGGCATCCTAGCATGCAATCCTGAGTCTTAACTTAATCCTGTGCATCACCTGAGAAAAACATGTAAGAACACAAAGTCAACACAATGGTTGGTGAGTTCATGTAGTTTTATATAAAAATATTTTAAAAAACCACTTGAATGGCAACCTTAACCTCACCATTAACCACCTATACCATCTAATTCAGTATGCTTATATACAGGGCATATGTAGGGTCGAACTTACCGTCCACCCAGCCACCATCCCACCACATACCAAACCACATGATATATTGTTCCTAATGATAATTAAGCGTTCCATCCTGTATCTTTGATTCCATAACCCTTGATTTATAGAATTTGATTATCCTGTAAATGTTTACCCTGATTTCCCGAATGGCAACTTTAACCTCATCAACGACCACCTATGCTATTCAACCAAGTATGCTTATATATAGGGCATATGTAGGGGACAAGCCCCAGCCACCGTCCCACCACATACCGGGCTGTTTAACATATTGTTGTTAATGATAATTAAGCATTCCATTCCCCACTATTGATCCTTAACGTTTGATTATTCTGAATATGTTTACCTTGACTCCCCCGAAATGACAACCTTAACCTCACTAACAACCACCTATGTTATCCAACCAAGTATGCTTATATATAGGTCATATGTAGGGGACAAGCCCCAGCCACTGTCCCACCACATACCGGGCTGCTTAACATATTGTTGTTAATGATAATTAAGCGTTTCATTCCTAACCAACACCACATATGTTTGAATTTGAAATTGAGTTTATGAGTTCACTTCTGTGGGCAACTGAATTTCTGGAGGGTGAATCACCAAAGGATACACCCAATGGTATTCGGTATCATTCCACAGAAGAAGCTAGGGTGTAACGTTCTGCATCGGTGTGCAGTTAGAGGATATCCATTAGTAGGCTAAGTCCTACTAATTGATATCATAATCATCCTAGCCACCGTTACAAAACATGGATGGAAAATGAAGAACACCGAATGACTAGTAGGGGTTGACTCCACAGGTCAACACGCGATGGCCAATCAGTCTGTCTTACAAGGTCCTGACAACGAAGAACACTGAATGACTAGGAGGAGTTGACACGATAGGTCAACATGCGATGGCCAATCAGTCTGTCTTACGAAGTCCTTGCTGATTGTTCAACGTTTCACCTTTCCGATACCATGTGCACATGTACCTGCTTACCCACTTGAATCCCTTTGTTAATGTGTTTGAGTTTCTGAGTTTATTGAGTATTGATTATTGATTTTTGAGTATTTGATTATAAACACTGATCACAAGCGTTGACATTAAATAAGAGTATTGTGTATTTGATCATAAAGTATTCGAGTGTAAAATAACTGAGCATTAAGTAAGTAAGTATTTAAATAATGAGTTAAAAGCATCAAGCATGAGTCTTGAGTAATAGTTTAAGCATAACAAAGTATATGTTTAAGGAAATATACTTTTGAGAAACTGTATGAATAATAAATTGAACAAGTATATGTTTGAGTAAAGATACAATCATGACTTATAATCATGATAGTTTATAACTGAAGACATAAAGATTTAGCACAAACGAAATGAATGAACAACTCAACAATTAACATTTATAAATAATTTTATAAACGGAAGTTAATAAGCATTTCATAAAACATGGCAATAATTATATAATTCATTTATACAAAACATTTGACATGTTTCTCAGTCTCGAAGTAAAAACAAAATAGTTTGAAAAGGGACAAATGAACTCACCTTATTGTGGATGTGGTTGACTTATCTTAACTAGAATGCACGCGCTCGTTATAGTATTCGTTGTTGTGTTCACGTTCCTGTATAGATTTCATGTTGTTGTATATTATAAGTATGTGTTGTAATGATTTGTGCGCGTATAAGTGTTAGTGTTAGCCCTAAAGTTGGCTAACACCGTGAGTCTCGGTCTTCATTCGGCCCCAAGTATGTGTTATGGGTTTTACATGTTCTTTGATTCATTTGACTTAACACGTGGAATCACTTGCTAATGTATTCAAATTACATTGTTTTAAGATCTATGAACCTAATCCCAAAACCCCTCTATTTTTGTAGTAATTTAAGTTGCTAATTCCATACAAATGACTTTTAGTATTTATTCCAAGTGTTTATCACCTTCTTTGTTGTTTGGGGCCGAATTGTTGGGTTTGGGCCCAACTAAGGTCTTAGGTCAAAGGTAGGTGCATGGGCCGATTGCTTTACATGGCCAAATATTAGACTGGTCCATTTGAGAAATGGATCAAATGAACTTATTGGGCCGAGAGAGTTTCCTGGGCTAATGCTTTGGGCCTACCATTGGGCTAAGCTTAATAAAATGCTTCTGGGCCTGAATCGTGGTTACATGGGCCGAATGATTGTCTTCTATTCCAACTGTTGGACTGAACCACTTGTGATGGGCCGCAACTATAGAGTTGGGCCTGTTAGGGTTACGTGGGTTGCATGGTTTGTGGCCTAGTTGAACAGTATAGTCCCTTGTTCTTTTGAGTTAAATTCGTCGAAGATGCTGGCCCGATATCCAGCGAACCTAAGGGTTCGACCACCCTAGGTTCGACACTTTCCATGGTGTGCAGGAGGATTGGTGCTAGAAAAAAAAGTGGAGTTAGCCGAAGGTTCGGCCACTACAAGAAACTAGATGATTCTTTAACAAGGGAAGTCACAGGTTCGTCCCTGATCAAGTTCGACTAAGGTTCGTGTACTCCCTGATGGGTTCGGCTGATGAGATTCGAATCCATAGGCTCGTGAATGAAGTTGCAGGTTCGTTGGTATGGAACTAAGTTACAGGGTTCGGCTCCCTAGTACCACCTCACGAACCTTTAGGTTCGCCAGCTAGGGTTCGTCTAGCAGCCTAGGTTCGGTGAGATGGAAGGTTCGGCCAGGTTGTGTTGAGGTTCGCTGCAAATGGCTAGGTTCGGCTGAGCATCACTAGGGTTCGGTGGTAGGTGATGTAGCAGGTTCGTGAGTCTCTGAGATCCAAGGGTTCGGCTATGGTTCGCCCATTTCCAACCCAGCACAGGTTTGCCACTTGGGATATGGTTCGGCCACCTGCCATACTCACGAACCCTGCACTTCTTCATCATCCTCGACTTGTGGAATCCGTTGCATGGCTGTTTTAATGTGTTGTGATGCGAACGAAACACTAAAAGGTGTCGGGTGTGAGTGTATATGGGTTTTACACCGGTTGTGTGTGGGTGTGTGTGAAAAACTAGAAAACCCTATTTTCACGAACATTAAAGCTTTCAAGAACACTCGATTTCACCAAGATTTGAGCACGTTATGAAGCTTGGAAGTCTTGAAATGTAGTGAGAGAGAGAGATGAGAGAAAAATGAGAGTGAAGTCTCATTTTAGAGCTTTTATATACCGAGGGTATTCGGGTTCGTTTCGGTTGCTCGGTTTTCGTCTCCGTTGCGTTCCCGGATCGTAACGCGCGTTTTTCGTAAATTAAATAAAATGGTTTTAATCTAAATTATTTAAAGGTTGTAATTCCTAATAAATACTAAATATTTAATTTTCTTGAATTATTTGTCGTGATTTATTACTTTTATGCATTTCGTTATTTCTTTCGCGTATTTTAGGCTTTATGCGTTATAATTAAAATAATTCCGTTTTAATTTATTTCTGATGAGTTTCAAAATTGTAAAACAGGAAACATTATATTTCCTTAAATTTATTATCGTTTGAATCGTCTTCGTTTCGTTTCGTCAGAAAACGTCACTTACGCGCGTTTTCGTACAAAGCGCTAACTGTACGAACACGATCGTACGTTTCACTTTCTGATTTTGTTTTCTTCTGTTCAGTCATCAGTCTAGATCGTTAAACTTTCAGATTTATTCGTACAGATCGTCACCTATACGAATAATTCGTCGGTTTAGCATTCTGTAACAACAACCGTTATGGTTTTGTTCTGTTTATCCTCGCATACGTTTATACCTAATAATAACAAATCAAACATGTATACATCTGTTCATTGTTGTCTGATGTGTTTCTGACTATTAAACCATAAGGTTTAAATCAGTATTTCAGAAACATAGTATTATAGTTTGTGTTTAGCATCGAATGTTAATAGCTTCTAAGTATTTCTCCTCGTTTGTATCTGAGTTACTGTACAGGTTACTGTTCCGGTAATGATTCCGACATAGATGTTACAGTTGGTGAGTTCATAAGTTTGATAATTGAAAGCCTTGATTTGTTCACATACATAGTCACAATGTCATACATGATACTTGTTTTTGTTTGTTTCATCTGTTCACACAATGGCCTCTCTATAGTTATATTTACAAGTAGTATCTCATCCTATTAGCTATCCTTATATATAGGGCATATGTAGGGGAACAAGCCCCAGCCAACATCCCACCACATGCCTAATAGAACTCAACACCACTTGCAATACAACTATAGATACCCATTTTTCATCTCATATGTTCAACCCATTGATATTCACTCGTTCGATTGTGTTCATCACCCAGTGTGTGATAAACCCTCAATGTGTTAAAGAAGGTAGATTGTTTTAATCTGAGCCTTGTTATTATTCTGTTGCTTGTGGGTTAACTGTTAATCACTTTAATAATAAGAGTGTTAGTTAACCAATTGATATATGTTCTCAACTTGAAGTGCATAGAGCCTAAAAGGAATCCATTACAATCCTCACATAATCAGATTATAATGCATCCGATTTACCTCTACCACTTTGTATTCCCATAGGCCTCATCGAAACTATTACCAGTATTATGACATGAGAGAAAATCAATTCCTCAGTCTACTAGTCAACAGAAATCGATGGATTAATTACAATTATCACCGCAGATTTATATCACCATGTGTCGCTTACCAGACCCTGACTGTTCGTCGCCCTGTCACCGGTCATACGTTACCGGCCAATGATAATTACGATCAACATACCAGCCCTACAAGCCGGAGGTTTGTCAAACCTATGGTACCACTATGCTGTTGTTGGTTTAGTCACGTCAAACTAACTGGTCAATGATTTGTGTGAGGGACTTACAATGATCAACTTGAATACATGGCAAATGATTGTTGTGATATAATACAGACAGTCCAATAGTAATCAATTGTTGTTGTGTTCACCAATGTTGTTTGTTCTCAATGTTTCGTGTTCTCGTTGTTGTTAACAAAGTTATATAAGCACTTGTCTTATTAAACAATGTTAGTTGTTGTGTGAATGATGTTGTTACCATATGGTCACCCTGTTGCCACTACAGTGTTGTAAGAGCTAGTCTTACAACACTTAGTCGACTCAGGTGGTGGATGATATTTGTTTCGTGTTATCTTGTAGTCTGCACCGAGTTGTAAGCTGAGTGTTATAAGAACTCGTCCTATTCACTTAGCTAACTCCGGTGATGAATGATATTATGAAGATATATTATCTTCATATCATCCATGTTTGTTGTTGTTGGTACCATGTTTACCTGTGATAATCTCATTGTTTGTTCTTGTAAGAATAATTAAATGTTATAAGATAAAATCTTACAACTACATTAATCTATTGTGTTGATGATTCATGAAGTTACATTATCATGTTTCATCTTAGTTGTCTCTGTCATGTTAAGATCATACAAGCATGCATACAATGATAAACGATAATAAGTCAAGCAATATTATCTAAATCATAATATATGCAATATGTTGAACTAAAACTTTTAAGTAAATAAAAGATTTAGCATGTTTCTCAGCCCCGAGAGTTTAAAATCAATTAAGATTAGAAAAGGGGGCGTATGAACTCACCTTGTAGCTGTTGTGGTTGACTAACTATAAACAAGAAATGCACGCGCTCTTTGTTGTTCTTGATGTTGTTTTCACGATCCTGTATTGATTTCACGTTGTTTGTAACTTGTGAGTGTATGTTGTAGGGATTCGTGTGTGTGTATGTGTTAGCCCTAAAGTTGGCTAACACCCGTATGTCTCGGTAGTCATTCGGCCTTGTTCACTTGCTAAGGATAACACTTAGCCCAATTAGGTTAAGGTTAGCACGCTTTGTTATTGATTTTATGTTCAACTTGAATCAATGTCATAACAAAAGGGGTTCTAAGTATAAAACTTAGACTTTAAGTTGAAGATTAGAAGCCCGTTGTTCCGTTTGTTTTAACACTTGAAACAACATATAGTTCATGTTAAAATCATAGTTTGTCATTGATCATATTGTTTACATTTTCAAGGTTCTAGGCTTTATGAATGTTCTTAAACCAACCCCTTGCCACCTTTGTAATATCTTGTGATTACTAACCATACATATTACCCTTAACCATTCGATTTCTTGTATTAGTTGCAAATCAATCCATATGGGCCGAATATCAATCTAGTCCAAATAAAGAGTGGGCCGAACAGTCAATTGGGCCGAATAACCCAAGTGGGCCGAATGATTGGGCCTGTGCCGGTTGTGATGATGCTATGGCCCGAATGATGTGCTAGGTCGAATGAGGTGTGTGTAGGCCGAATCAAATGTAGCCGAAATAGTTGCTTGGCCGAATGGTTAAGCCTTGGCCGAACCGAGGTGGTCCGACCGAATAGGTGGCCCTAAGCCGACTGACTATAGCCCGAGCGAATGAGGGTGGTTGGCGAATGGAAGTGGCCGAATGGGTGCCTCAGACGGCTGGCTACACTCGGATGAGATCTTGACCGAAGAAGATGGTGAACGAATGGGGTCAATCAGCCTACTGGCCTCTCGGCTCTAAGCCATTCGGCAGGCTGTGTGGAGGCCATTCAGCCGGTCCATCTAATCGGCACAGCCATCTTCACCTTAGGAAGTCTCATGGCCAACGAAAAGCAGCACCTAATCTCACTCCTTTAGGGTGTGTTTCGTGTGAGGCTAGTGGGTTTTGAAGTGGTTCTAGCCGGTTAGGTTTGGGTCGAACAAAGGGTGCAAAAACCCTAGTTTTCATGAATGTTCAAGCTCGATTACCTCGTTTTCATGTGGGTAACTCCTCAGATCGGTTGTACTTCTAGGTAGATCAAGAGCTTCATTTAGGCTCAAGAATCATCAAATTTCGTCAAGAAATGAGCTAGATCTAAGGATTTGAAGATTCAAAATTCTAGAGAGAGAGAGATCCGGAAATGGGGGTTTAGAGAGAGAGAGAGAAGGGTATTAAATAAGGAAGATGAACTCATTTAGGGTATTTATACGTACACATGTTGTTTGTTTTCTGAGTTCTAGTATCACACACACTGTTCATACATTGTATTTACACACAGTAAATAGTGAAAGTACACATACCGTACGGACTTGCCGAACGATCAGGTACTGGTTGTCACAGTCTCCCCTTGTTAAAGAAATTTCGTCCCGAAATTTAAGCATCATTTCGGGCACTACTACTTCTTTAAACAGGTGGGGATACTTTGTCTTCATGTTGTCCTCACGTTCACAGGTAAATTTTGGTCCACGCTTGGAGTTCCATCGAACCTTCACAATAGGGATACGACTTCGTTTCAGTCTCTTGACTTCACGCTCCATAATCTCTACAGGTTCTTCAATGAAATGTAATTGTTCATCAACTTGTATCTCTTCCAGAGGTATGATCAATGGTTCGTTCGCGAGACATCGCTTGAGGTTTGATACATCAAATACATTGTGTACTCCGCTGAGTTCATCAAGGAGTCTGAGTCTGTATGCCACAGGACCTATGCGTTGAGTTATCTCAAACTGTCCGACATACCTTGGTGCTAACTTGCCTTTAGCCCCAAAACGAACCACGCCTTTCCACGGGGACACTTTCAACATGACTCGGTCACCCACTTGGAATTCCAAAGGCTTTCGTCGTTTGTCAGTGTAACTCTTTTAGCGGCTACATGTTGCTTGTAATATCTGATGAATCTGGGCTATCTTATCAGTAGTCTCCTGAATAAGTTCAGGCCCAGTGATTCTGTTGTCTCCCACTTCGGTCCAACAAATTGGAGACCGACATTTTCTACAATATAGTGCTTCGAACGGAGCACATCCAACGCTGCTGTGGTAGTTGTTGTTGTAGGAGAACTCGATGAGTGGTAAAGGTTTATCCCAACTTCCGTCGAAGTCTAGGATGCATGTCAGGGTTTGAATTGTTCGCTCGCTTTGTCCATCCGTTTGTGGATGATAAGTGGTGTTCAAGTTGACACTCCCTAAGGATTGTTGCAATGATTGCCAGAACCGCGATGTAAATCGACTGTCTCAGTCTGAAATAATAGATAATGGCATACCATGCCGTACTACTATTTCATCGACATAAAGTCTTGCTGGCTTTTCCATCTTGTAATTCTCTCTGATCGGAAAGAAGTGAGCGGACTTGGTCAATCGATCAATGATGACCCATATAGAATCGTGTCCGCTGGAAGTACGAGGTAGCATGGTAATAAAATCCATAGCTATTTGTTCCCACTTCCATTGCGGTATCTCTGGTTGTTTCAGCAAACCTGACGGTTTCTGGTGTTCAGCTTTGACCACATGTTAGGCATTTGCCAACATAAGTATCCATATCTTTCTTCATACCTGGCCACCAATAAAATGACCTAAGATCTTGGTACATCTTATCAGCACCAGGATGAACAGAATAGCATGTCTTGTGTGCCTTGATACGAGCGATCAATATACTAAAAACAATACTAAATTAAAGCTATTTAACCTAAGCTAAAGACAAAATCTAATCCTAGACCTATACTTAACCTAAACACCTAGTAATAATCAGAAATCCAAAACTAGACCGCTGCTAAGGCAAGTGTACCTATCGGACCAATGGACACTAGTATAACAAACTAAACCTAGACTGTGAACTAACTAAAGTAAAAGATAGGGGGGTTTCATGCAAACTGATAACCTGATCAGACTGAAACTGACTAAAACACTAAACTAACAACTACACTAAAACAACAAACTAAAACAGGCAATATAACTGAAATCTAACTGCAGTGAGGAAAAACTGGTATATCTAGGCTGGGAGTCAAAAGTGTGACAGATGCTAACTTGGAATGATTTATGAAGGATGAAGACTAGGATCTTAATGAACAGACTAAGGAATACCTCATGGGACCCAGATCAGATACCAGGAAACTCCAATGGGAATCCTAAGGCTGTAATGTATGCACTAGTCTATCGGGCCACCTTCGGATTTTCCCGATATGCAATTGCACTCTATCGGGTGAATCACCTCCCGGATTTGTTCACCCGTTTGTATCCTAAGACACTAGAGAGCTATAAAGGTGACGACTTTGACATGGATTGACATTAACACTAAGTAGATCTAAGACAACGCCATCCCGGGTCGTTTAACTCAAATATCCCAAGTGAAAGAGACCAACCATCTAACCTATCACCTCCCGGATTTCTAGGCTAGGTCACACATGCAAATAACCATACTTAATGAAGTCTAATCCTATGGAATGTGATCAACAACCCATAAACTAACCTAAAACACAAAGTAATAGGCCTAACATGCATCTGTGTGTGGAAAGACCTTCCTAGACACATGTAGATCAAACATTCACCAAATATAATCATTCAACATATGTAAAAACCATCAAAGTTCATAACTTTACAGCTGATAACAATGTATATATCATCCACAAGCATAAATCATGTCCAAAATCATCAAAGATCAAAACTTTATCATCCCAAACCTAGATATAACCCTAGATCTAGCCAACAATCATCTCAACAGTAGTAAAACAAATCTGATAATGGTCTAAATACATCATAATCTACTGATTTAAACAAAGAACATGAAAAGATAAAGAACAATACTCAAACAAGCCTCCTTCTTCACTTCAACAAGCCCCAATCAAGCCAAATACTCCATGGTTAAGCTCCAGCAGCTCCTAGGCTTGATTAGGGTTCCAAAATTGCAGAAGAAGACCCTTTTTGCGGCTGGAAAGTGTCCAATTTATAGAAGGCATGAAATTAGGGTTTTAGAGCAAAATTTGATCTGGGGCGTAACGCCTAGCGGGCGCCCATGAAGCTAGGCGTTACGCACGGATCACGTGGAGATCGTCAGAGAATGTTCCCAGGTGCAACGCCTGGGACCAACCATCCCCGCTAGGCGTAGCGCCTAGGGTTAATTTCCTTGATTTCTTCGCTTGTTCACCCGCTCTCGATTCCGATGCTCGTTTGCACTTGTTTCCGCTCCTCCGGGACACATTCCTGCACGAAAACACTAAAATGTAAAAGGGAACTTAAATCGACTCGAAATATTTTCAAAACTAACGAAAACAGACTCGAAAATGTACAAAAACAAAAGTGTTAAACTAACACATCATGCCTCGTCAAGAATGAGTGTTCGAAGTTCGTCTACTGCCGGGATCCAAACACGATCCTTGTTCTTTAAGTTGTTTCTTCTCATTGCTTCTTGTTGTGCTTGTATGATTTGATCTCTCAGACTTGTTTGCACGGTCATTCCCATTGCTCTAACACGCAAGGGTTTGACTCTTTCCTTCTGACTCAAAGCGTCTGCAACAACATTTGCTATGCCTGGATGATATTTGATCACACAATCGTAATCGTTCAGGAGCTCAACCCAACGTCTTTGTCTCTTGTTAAGCTCCTTTTGATCAAATATGTGTTGTAAACTCTTGTGATCTGTGAAGATAATGCATTTGGTACCATACAGGTAGGGTCTCCAAATCTTTAAAGCAAAGACAACAGCTCGCGGTTCTAAGTCATGTGTTGTGTAATTCTTCTCGTGTATCTTCAGCTGTCGTGAGGCGTAAGCAATGAATTTGTCTCGTTGCATTAAAACACATCCGAGTCCCTGATGGGAAGCGTCACAGTATACCACAAAGTCATCATTTCCTTCTGGGAGTGTTAAGATTGGAGCATTGCACAATCTTTGTTTCAGTGTTTGAAATGCCTCTTCTTGTTTTTGAGTCCACACGAATGGTTCGCTCTTCTGTGTGAGTTTGGTGAGAGGCAAGGCTATCTTAGAGAAATTCGAGATGAATCTCCTGTAAAAACCCGCCAATCCCAGGGATGATCTGATATCTGTCGGTGTTGTGGGCACATCCCAGTTCTTGTTTGCTTCGATCATGGCACGATCCACATGAATACCATTACTGTTAATCACCTGACCCAAGAACTGAACCTCTCTTAGCCAGAATTCACATTTGGAGAATTTGGCATAGAGTTGCTCGTCTTTCAGGAGTTCCAAGACTGTCCTAAGATGTTGTTCATGTTCATTCTCGCTTCTTGAGTAAATCAGTATATCATCAATAAAGACGATAACTAACTGATCTAAGTACGGCTTTCACACCGGTTCATTAAATCCATGAGCACTACCGGTGCGTTCATCAATCCGAATGGCATCACCATGAATTCACAGTTACCGTATCGGGTACGAAAATCCATCTTGGGTATGTCTTCCTCTTGAATCCGGAGCTGATGATAACCTGAACGCGTGTCTATCTTTGAGAAATACTAAGCTCCCTGTAACTGATCAAACAAGTCATCAATCCTCGGTAACAAGTACCAATTCTTGATGCTGAGTTTGTTGAGCTCTCTGTAATCGATGCACATTCTAAAGGATCCATCTTTCTTCTTGACAAAGAGAACCGGAGCACCCCACGGTGAGAAACTTGGGCGAATGAATCCCTTATCGAATAGCTCTTGTAATTGATTGGACATTTCTTGCATTTCTGATGGTGCAAGTCTATAAGGAGACTTAGGTATAGGAACCGCTCCCGAAATCAAATCAATCCGAAACTGCACCGATCTCTCGGGTGGCAGTCCCGGTAAATTATCCGGAAACACGTCCTCATAGTCTTTCACAAATGGTACGTCTTGAATCTTGATTGATTTCTTGTCTTTTTCTACCACGTGAGCTAAGAATGCACTGCACTGTTTTCTTAAGTACTTGCGAGCCTTCATGCAGGATATTATCTTGACACTACGGTTTGCTTGATCTCCGTGAATTTCCAAAACTTGATTGTTCCCTACCGGAATACGTAGTATCTTTTCGGAACAGACGAACTCAACTCTGTTAAGACATAGCCAATCCATTCCAACGATGACATCGAAACTGCCCAGTTCCATCGGTATCACATCGATGGAGAATGTGTGATCGCCAAGTGTTAATGGGCAATTCCTAAGTACTGTGTCAACTGTTATCTGTTTGCCGTTTGCTATCTCAATAGTATAAGGGGAGTCTAATGATTCCACAACATGATTAAGATGGCATGTAAAGTCGGATGAGATAAATCTTTGATCCGCACCAGTGTCAAATAATACAGATGCATAAAAGTCAGATAGGAGAAATGTACCCGTGACCACATTCAGGTCTTGTCGAGCAGCAGCAGCTCCAATCTGAAAGTCTCTTCCTCTAGCTACTTGAGCCCTTTGTTGATTCTTCTTGGGACAATCCCGAGAAAAGTGTCCAGGCTCGCCACAATTGTAGCAAGACCTGTTTTCAGCAGCAGTAGTAGTAGCTGCATTGTTGTTCCCGATTTTGGCCCCCGTGCCCCGGAATTGATTTGCCTAATGACCAAACTTCCCGCAGTTGTTACACTGGCGGCACTGGGTAGTTGGTAGATGATGATACTGACAGCTGTTGCGCAAAGGTGCTGTGCCAGTGTAGGGCTTCTTGATCTGTAGTGGGGATAGTTGGTTAGCCATCGGTGTTTGAGTGGTCGCAGTAAAGTTCTTAACCACTTTTTGTTTCTTAGCCGGGCGTTTATCCGGCTTTCTTGAAGTTCCAACCTTTGCTGAGTCAGCTTCTTTCTTTAGAGCCCCGGAGGCAACCATTACACCTGTCAAAGTTGTTGACAGGGTAACAGCCATCTCCATAATAGTAGGGTGGGCGGAAATCACGTGCCCTTGGATACAAGCTGGTAGTCCACCAACATACCGCTTGATCCTTTTCTCTAGTGTTGGCATCACGTCCGGTGCCAATGTAGCTAACTCATGAAATCGGGTGGTGTAGGCCAGATTCCCAGCACCAAGCATCACAAGATTGAGTATCTCAGTTTCAACCTTCTTCAGTTCGTTTCTCGGGCAAAACTCTGCCCTTAGCATGGTCTTGAAATCTTCCCAAGGCATAGACAATGCCTCATCTCTGCCCCTAGTCTGAACTTGGGCATTCCACCATGTCAGAGCTTGATTGTTAAACGAGCCCGCAGCGTATCTCACTCTGTGCTGATCAGGACAACCACTAATGTCGAGAGTTGTCTCATCTTCTCGATCCATTGGATCAATCTGACGGCACCCTCACTGCCACTGAAGCTTGGTGGATTGCATCCTACAAAGTTCTTGTAGGAATAATCCTGATGGTGTCAGGTGTTGCCACTGCCTTCCCCAGATGAGTTGGCAATGTTGTTTTTGTTGTTACTGTTGATTCTGTTCATCATATCTGGGATTACATCCCTCAGTTGACTCGTCAGCAGTGTGGCCAGTGCAATGGTAGCAGGATCCAACTCGTGGTTGGGTGGTGGCGGAGGAGAAGGTGGAGGTGGTTATGTAGGAGAGTCAGATGGTGATGGAGTAGACGAATGCAGAGCTAAGTCTTGTGGTGGCGGCAATAGAGGTGGTTGTCTTCTTGGCGGCATTCTGATCATAACCGAAAGAAAATCGGTTAGTGCGGTGATCAGACGCATAAGACATATGCAAATAGAATCCTATGTTATATGTTCTCTACATGAGGGTCCCTAGGTTATAGTCTAGGCCAAACTGTTTAAGTAATATGACCTATATTTCTCTATAACCATGGCTATGATACCAATCTATCACACCCCGAGCCGGCGGGCTAGATCGAATTTCCCGTCGGGCGAACGGGGCGCGATATCGTTTGATAATCCAAATGATCAGATTGTTTTCATAGCACATGATATATAACTGAGAAATGCTAACATGACAATGATACAGAATTACGAAGTTAAATTACAATGTTATGTTCATAATTTAACCAAGTAAATCTATCCAAAAGAATCAATAAGTTTCTATCTTTAACTGTACAAGATCTACAAAAGATGATTCATTGTTTTGTCATTCAAAAGTATGCTCAACACAAAATGTAGCTAGGTTTTCTAAAAGTCCACTAGCTATGTTCCTGATGTCTGGTGACTAAACCTATTCGTCACCTGAGAAAACATGCATTTAAACAAAGTCAACACTAGGTTGGCGAGTTCATAAGTTTGATAATTGAAAGCCTTGATTTGTACACAGTCACAATGTCATACATGATACTTGTTTGTGTTTGTTTCATCTGTTCACACAATGGCCTCTCTATGGTTATATTTACAAGTAGTATCTCATCCTATTAGCTATGCTTATATACAGGGCATATGTAGGGGAACAAGTCCCAGCCAACATCCCGCCACATACCTATTAGAACTCAACACCACTTGCAATACAACTATAGATACCCATTTTTCATCTCATATGTTAAACCCGTTGATATTCACCCGTTCGATTGTGTTCATAACCTAGTGTGTTATAAGTAGAATAATATAGTACGAGGGAGTTAGTTATCAAACAGAAGTATTGATAAACCCTCAATGTGTTAAAGAAGGGGTTCTAAGTATAAAACTTAGACTTTAAGTTGAAGATTAGAAGTCTGTTGTTCCGTTTGTTTTAACACTTGAAACCACATATAGTTCATGTTAAAATCATAGTTTGTCATTGATCATATTGTTAACATTTTCAAGGTTCTAGGCTTTATGAATGTCCTTAAACCAACCCCTTGCCACCTTTGTAATAATTTGTGATTACTAACCATACATATTACCCTTAACCATTTGATTTCTTGTATTAGTTGCAAACCAATCCATATGGGCCGAATAACAATCTAGTCCAAATAAGGAGTGGGCCGAACAGTCAATTGGGCCGAATAACCCAAGTGGGCCGAATGATTGGGCATGTGCCGGTTGTGATGATACTATGGCCCGAATGATGTGCTAGGTCGAATGAGGTGTGTGTAGGCCGAATCAAATGTATCCGAAACAGTTGCTTGGCCGAATGGTTAAGCCTTGGCCGAAGCGAGGTGGTCCGACCGAATAGGTGACCCTAGGCCGACTGACTATAGCCCGAGCGAATGAGGGTGGTTGGCGAATGGAAGTGGCCGAATGGGTGCCTCACACGGCTGGCTACACTCGGATGAGATCTTGACCGAAAGAAGATGGCGAGCGAATGGGGTCAATCGGCCTACTGGTGTCTCGGCTCTAAGCCATTCGGCAGGCTGTGTGGAGGCCATTCGGCCGGTCCATCAAATCGGCACAGCCATCTTCACCTTGGAAAGTCTCATGGCCAATGAAAAGCAGCACCTAATCTCACTCCCTTAGGGTGTGTTTCGTGTGAGGCTAGTGGGTTTTGAAGTGGTTCTAGCCGGTTAGGGTTTGGGTCGAACAAAGGGTGCAAAAACCCTAGTTTTCGTGAATGTTCAAGCTCGATTATCTCGTTTTCAGGTGGGTAACTCCTCAGATCGGTTGTACTTCTAGGTAGAGGAGATCAAGAGCTACGTTTAGGCTCAAGAATCATCAAATTTCGTCAAGAAATGAGCTAGATCTAAGGGTTTGAAGATTCAAAATTCTAGAGAGAGAGATCCGGAAATGGGTGTTTAGAGAGAGAGAGAGAGAGGGTATTAAATGAGGAAGATGAACTCATTTAGGGTATTTATACCCCAAGTAAGTTTGGGTTCGTTTCGTTTGCTCGGTTCCCGTTTTCGTCGCGTTTCCGGAACGTCTCGCGTATTTTACGAATTTTAAATAAAATGGTGTATTTCTAAGATTTTAAGGTGATTATTCCTAGTAAATCTTCTAATTTGTTTCTCTTAAATTATTTCATCGAATTCGTTTATTTTAAATGTTTCGTCAGATCGCGTCACCTTCGCGCGTATTCGTTCGAATCGTCACCCGATCGAACACGACGATGGTTCCACTTTCGGATTTTTGTTTTCTACTCTTCAGTTATCATTTCAGAACGTTAAACTCACAGATATGTTTGTGTGAATCGTCACCCACGCAAAGACACTGTCATTTCGTTATTCTGAAACGATACTGAACTTGCGTTTTAAATTGTGTTTCCACACTGACGGACTCAACTAAACTTCCTATTTTCACATTGATAACCTTGAATTCACACTGTTTTCATACTAAGTTATTGGCCATCTGATTCCTGTCATCTACGGATATCAGATCGCAACCGATATGTTCTTGTCGTTTGCTTGTACACTGTTGTTTCTCTTGATTCGTTGTATTAAGTGTACTTAGGTTTTCACCTAAATACCAACAACTGTTGTTTATCGTGAGTTGCTGTACTTACTGTATTTAAGTTTTCACTTAAATACGTACACCTGTTGTTTGTTTTTTGAGTTCTGTTATCACACACACCGTTCATACACTGTATTTACACACAGTAAATAGTGAAAGTACACATACCTTACGTACTTGCCAGACGATCAGGTACTGGTTGTCACAGGATACTTTGAAAGCTTTGAGTACATAGGCTCTTCGAGTTCATCAGGTTCTTCGAGTACATAGGGTTTCGGGTACACTATTGATTTCGAGTATATCTGAGGTTCGATTACCTTTGGAATTCGAAGACTTTGGATTTCGAGTATTCATTGGAGTATGGGTAGTTGTGTTGTTTCAAGTATTGATTAGACTTCGTACACTATTTGGTACTTAGTATTGTTGGGGAGTTCGAGAACTACACTTAGAAAAGTTTCTGATTAATCATGGCATCAAAGAACCTCACCAACCTGTCTAACCTGCTCAACTTGGATAATGAAATCGGCACCGGAACAAAGCCACCTAGGCTTGTGTCGGGAAATAACTTTCAGGATTAGAAGTTCAGGTTCCAATCATTCATTAAGTACATTGACCCGAAGCTATGGAGGTCAATTGAAGAGGGGCCTTACGTGCCCATGTACCAAAGTGAGCTTAATGGATTAATTCCCTAAGACCCTAAGCTGTATACGGAAAACGACATTCTTTTGAAAGAGAAATATGGTAGGGAATACGCCTCAATCACCATGGCTTTACCAACTGACGTTGCTCATGGGTTTAAGGAACATGAGACAGCTAAGCAATTGTGGGATGCTTTGGTTGAGAAATTTGAGGGAAATGAGGACATGCGAGAAAGTCGCAAGGATATGCTAAGGCAAAGATTCAACATGTTCAACCATGTCAAGGGAGAGTCATTGGAAGATTAACTGAACCGATTCACACATTTGATGACTGAGATGACTAGTGTAGGGATTGAGATGTCCAAAGGAGAGGCCAAACAAAAACACTTGAACTCATTATCGTATAATTGGAATTCCAACTGCACCATCATCAAGAGAACCAAAGACATGTACAAGACCTCTCTAAGTGAGTTGATCTCCATTATCAACTCCTATGACATGGATGACAAGCAAAGAGCCCTTAATCATGTTAGTTCTATGGGCATTGCACCCGTATCAGAGAATGTTGCTCTTCTATCAGCCATCAACTTTCAAGCATCTGGGTCTCAGCATTATCAAGCTCCTTCATCATAGTCTGTTCCATTGAGATTGCATTTCTTTCATCAAGGCAAGTTAGTTCAGTGCCCAAGGTTAGCCCGGAGAGTGAAGAGAATCTGCTGTTGTTCAAGGGGTCTATGAACAGTTACATCTTTATTGCTGGAGAGTTGGCACCGGCCAATCTCACTCAAGATAACTTGGAGCAGATTAATCTGGCAGATGTTGAAGAAATTGATATTTCATGGCAAATGGTAATGGCAGTCTTCCTTGCCAAGAAGTTCATCAAGAAATATGGAAGGAACAGTTTCGGCAACAACCCAGGGAAGAAGCTGGGTTTTGATAAATCAAAGCTGCGATGCTACAATTGTGACCAACTGGGTCACTTTGCAAGGGAGTGCAAACAGACAAAGGTGGCAAAAGAGGGTGAGAAGAAACCGGATGAGAAGGCTGCTATTGGGGGAGGTGCTAGTACATCGAAAGCGCTGGTGACTCAAGAAACAAACTCCTATGATTGGAGCGATCAAGTGCAAGAATTAGAGCTGACCCTGAGCCACACATTTATGGCAGAGGTGGATGAAAAGCAAAATGACGTAACCCAAAATCTTTGCTCAACTTCTTGTATTGAGAAGGTATTTAGGTACCGTTCTCACAATGAGGACTTAATTAAGGAGGTCACCAAACTTAAGTACTTTAACTCTGAATTTCTCAAAAATAAAGCACTTTTCAAAAAGAAACTTGACGCTGAAAGGCGCGGCATTTCACAATTAAAAGAATTGTTAAGTGATAAAGAGTCAAACTATCGAAACGCAAGGCATCGGATAGATGAACTCACTGCAGACTTATAACACCTTAAAACTCAATTGTCTAAAACTAAAATTCATGCTGACAAATATGAGTATGCTAGTACTGCGGTGGCAAATATGGTTGATTTCCAGTGTAGGAAAAGGGAAAAATTGGGATTGGTTTTACTAAGGTGAAACCTCCGTTTAACCACAAGTACTCCATCATGCCCAACATCAACACATCTGTTGATGATCTGTTGTTGAAATCAGACCGAAGGATTGATTTCGCCACTGGTTCTAGCAAATCATTTCCTCTGACAACAGATCCAGTTGAGACCGTCCTAAATATTTCTGATGATTCTGAGGTGTGTGCAGATAGCTTAAATGATACAGGTCTGAGGGGGAAGAATGAAGAAAGAAGTACTGGGAGGAGCACAAAGTGTTTAAATTCATTTAGAACATCACATTTTATTCCAAAAACTGATTTTGTAGGAAGATTTGATGAAATTAAAATCAAACCTAATGAGATGTTTAAGAACTTCAATTCTACTTTTGTTAAGAATGGTGTTATTTTAGAATCAATTTCCTTTTCTTTGCATCAGGTGAACAATGGGTCCTTTTTGGTCATGGTGATTGTGATGTAAAGCCATTTGACCTAAATGAATTTCATGAAAAGTATGTTGTTTTGCGTGTGGTAGACCAGGCCACATTGCTAGAAACTGTTTGCACCGGCCTACTGAATTCTTCTATAGGAAGAATCAGAAGGTCACACCCAAGGCCAAACCTACCAAACGATAAGTGAGGACTGAGCAATCCTCAAAGCCTAGGGTGACACCTAAGAAGGTACCTCAGAATCCTCCCACTACCAAGAAGGCCAAACCAGTTAAACAAAATCAATCTGGTTTTCAAAAGCAAAAATCAAAGGTTTCAAAAACTAAAAACAAGTCACAGTGGAAGAATAAACCACTAATGAAAGCACCATTAAAACCAGTTGATCATGGCAGTGGTGCAAGGCCGAAAATTGTTAAGGCCAAAACAGTCAAACCCAAAGGGGTTATCAAGAAAGGACCCATTGTTCCACCTGTGCCTAAGCCTGTTATGGTTTGGGTACCCATTTCTCATTGATTGTGTGTGTTATGCAGGGACGGCCCAAAAAGCTTAAAAATGTTTGGTATGTGGATGGTGGCTGCTCTCGGCATATGACTAGGGATTTCTATCAGTTACATGAAGTCACGCCTTTCAATGGAGGATACGTCTCATTTGTCGGAGACAAGGGAGGGAATATAAGTATGAAGGGCACAGTTACCAATGGAACTCTAAGCTTTAAGGATCTGTACTATGTTGAAGAGCTCAATCACAGCTTATTGAGTGTATCTCAGATATGTGACAAGAGCTTCTCAACGCAGTTCACAAATAAGGAGTGTCTTATTCTAAAGCCCAAATTTGTTGTGCCTGAGAAGTGGATCTTGATGAGAACTCCGATAATCAACAATGCCTACATCATCAATATGAATTCAGATTCATTCACTAAGAACACCAGCTTGCTCTCACAGGCATCGAAGCATGACTGTCTACTTTGGCATTGCCGACTGGGACACGTCAACCTGAAGAATCTCAACCGATTTGCTAAGGGAGATCACGTTATTGGTTTACCTTCTAAAGAATTCTCCACAATTGAGAAGTGCATCGCGTGTGCCAAGGGGAAGCAGCACAAGAGACCCCACAAGCCTAAGTTGTTCAACTCTGTTTCATCGATTCGCAACTTCTTCACATGGATCTCTTTGGACCAGTCAATGTTATGAGCATCGGGAAGAAGTAATATTGTCTACTTGTGATAGATGATTATTCCAGATTTACTTGGGTGTTCTTTCTGGCCAAGAAAGATGAGACACCAGAGATTCTAAAGAAGTTTATCACCCTGATCAAAAATCAGAAGAATTTAAAGGTTAAGGTGATCATAATTGACAACAAAACTGAATTTAGAAATAAGACTCTTATTGATTTCTGTGATGAGAAGGGGATTGCTCGGAAGTACAGTGCAACTCGTACACCTCAGCAAAATGGAGTTGCTGAAAGAAAGAACAAAACGCTCATTGAAGCTGCACATACTATGCTGTCAGAATCCAAATGGCCAATATTCTTTTGGGCATAAACTGTTAACACAGCTAGTTATGTTCAAAATCGAGCACTGTTGAACAAACGCCATCAGAAGACTCCTTATGAGATTTTCTTCAAGCAGAAGCCTAAAGTTGGTCATTTCAAGTCGTTCGGGTGTCCGTGCACTCTCCTCCATACTGAGTCGAATCATAAGTTTGATGACAAGGCTGATGAGTGTTACTTTGTGGGCTATTCATCAAAGAAAGCAGCCTACCAGGAATACAACAAGAAGACCCGGATGATTGTGGAGTCATACTATATCGATTGGCAAGAGATGAACAACACCGATGTCGGTTCTGGTCCAAACTGGCTATTTCAGTATGATTCTGCTTTCGAGCCCCCCTTCAACACTACATCAGATAGTTCAGGACCATCTGAACCCGCTGACATATTCTACAAGGGTGATGACGTAGACTATCGGGTTGACTACGTTCCATGTGATCCCAAGCTTCTGAGAGTTGACCCTCGAGGTATGTATGATCGGGCTCCACCAGTTCAGGCAACCCCGATCACTGAAGTCATCCCATCAGATCCGGATACTTCTCAGTCAGTTCAGCCAATCCTAGAGACAGATCAAGCCTCATCTTCTTCCCACCAAACCTTTGATAATCCACTGTTCTCAGACCACATCCCTGAGGAACATTGTGTGGATCATGGAGCCGAAGCTAGTGAAACAGATCCAGTTGACAATCTTTCTTCCTCCAGTGAAGACCAGATGAACCACATCAGCAATTTGCTCGATAATATGGCTGTGAAGAAAGTATCAACCCTGTAGGACCAATCGGGAGCTCGGAAACAATCCGATTCCAACAGATATCTACTCGACAACCTCTGGAATAGTGCGGAATCCTATTCCAGGGTTTTCCAATCGAAACCAATAGCAATTGTGGTGATCCGAAGGTGTAGGATGGACGTTTGAATGAGAATCAAACACCACGGGTTGAGAATCGAACTTGGACGATCAATGGCCACTCAGATCTTCTAGGGTTTGACACTAGGTGCTCTGGGAAGAATGAGGGCTCTCAGAAGTTAGGTTTGAAATAATTTGGACTTGTATTTATAGACTGTAGTCATTCGGCCGAATGAGTGGCCGAAGCAGCTCATTCGGCGAATGACCATGTCGAATGGACAAGTCAGTCGAATGGGTCATTCGGTGAATGACTCATTCTCTCGCCTATGTCATTCGCTAGGGCGTTCATTCGGCGAATGACATCATTCGTAGAGTCATTCGCCCGAATGGGTCTTTAATCATACATCTTTAAGTTTAAACATAATCAAACACTTATAATCAATATTAAACATTAAGAACAATATAGAAAGATAACTTCCATTAATATAACATGAACTTTACATAACGGATAATACAAAATCGAACTAGGGACATTAAGTGCATCTACAAACCCTAAGCATCAACAAGAATCATCCTGTGGAAAACATCATTTGACCTCTTTCGGAAGGAGTTCTCACTCGAAGCCGGTCCATTCTAGCTCAGAACACTTTGCCTGAAAGCACTCTCTCACGAAGTCAATCAGGTTCGATTAACTCTTGTTTGTATTCCTGTTTTATTTCGCAGGTCGAGCCCAAGAATGTCAAGATGGCTCTTAAGGAGTCAAGCTGGGTCGAGGCGATGCAAGAAGAGCTAATGCAGTTTCAGAAGCTCAAAGTGTGGAATCTGGTTCCATTGCCCAAGGGGAAGCTGTCAATTTCATATACCAACAGAAAATGCTCCGGCTCGGGTTGAGATTCCAAGTAAGAAATTAGATAAAGATCCAACTCATGAATCTCAAAGACGTTTGAAACATGGCAGACCAATCGGTTTAAAGGATAGAATCATCGGAAACGAAAAGGATCTGTAAAGGAAAATGACCAAAAGGAAAATGATTCTTATGATATTCAAAATATCAAAACATTTCCCGATGAAGAAATGAATGATATTAACATAGAGATGTCAATTAACTATGGTCACACAAACACATTAAGGAACCGATATGAAATGGAAAATATTGATGAGATATATTCATATTATGTGGCAAGTGAGATTATAAATGAAGATCATGCTCCTGAACCAAAATTTGTCAACGATCATCAAAATCGAGATGACTGGAACAAATGGAAAGATGCTATGCAAGCTGAATTAGATTCAATTAAAAATGAGAAGTTTTAGGTCCAATTGTTATTACCCAAAGACCGTAAAACCTGTGGGTTGCAAGTGGATTTTTGTGAGGAAACGAAATGAGAAAGATGAAGTTACAAGATATAAAGCCAGACTTGTGGCTCACGGTTTTTCTCAAAGACCAGGAATTGACTATGAAGAAACATATTCTCCTATTATGGATGCAATCACTTTTAGATTTTTAATCAGCTTAGCAGTATCTAAAAATCTAGAAATGCGTCTTATGGATGTGGTGACAGCTTACTTGTATGGATCACTTAATAGTGACATCTATATGAAAATTCCCAAATGATTTAAAATCCCTGAAGCATTAGGTTCAAAACCTAAAGAAATGTGTTCAATCAAATTACAAAGATCTATATATGGATTGAAACAATCGGGAAGGATGTGGTACAATTGTTTGAGTGATTATTTGAAGAGTAAAGTTTATACAACTAATCTTATTTGTCCAGACGTCTTTATTAAAAAGACGGCATCATGACTTGTGATCATAGCTGTATATGTTGATGATGTAAATATAATTGGGACGCATAAAGAAATTCATGAAGTAATTACTCTTTTAAAGAAAGAATTTAAAATGAAAGACCTTGGACAAACCAAGTATTGTCTTGGTTTACAGATTGAGCTTATGCCTAACGGAATACTTGTGCATCAATCAAATTATACAGAAAGGCTCTTAAAGCATTTCAATATGGACAATGAAAATTCTTTAAGCACCCCAATGTTAGTTATATCATTCAATGTTGACAATGATCCATTTCACCTATGCGAAGATGGTGAAGAAGTTCTTGGTCCGGAGGTACCATACCTTAGTGCAATTGGTGCTCTTATGTATCTTACTAACTGTACAAGACCAGATATTTCTTTTGTAGTTAATTTACTATCAAGATTTAGTTCAGCGCCTACAAAAAGGCACATAAATGGAATTAAAAATATTTTTCGATACCTTCGAGGAACTACTAATTTAGGTTTATTTTATCCTAACGATACAAAAGACAAATTGGTTGTTGTGCAGATGCAGGTTATTTATCTGATCATCATCAAATCATGCTTAAGTTATTGCACTACATGAGTTCTCTAGAGAGTGTGTATGGTTAAGATCTATGACTAATTTTATATTGAATTCATGTGAGCTAGATAAAGATAGAAGTCCAACTACAATTTATGAAGACAATGCAGCTTCTATCTCACAAATCAAAGAAGGGTATATCAAAAGTGACAAAACAAAACATATACCACCAAGATTCTTTTCATACACTCAAATCTTTTTAAAGACAATCAAGTTGAAATGAGATATGTTCCGTCTAGCAACAATTCAGCTGACCTTTTTCACAAAATCACTACCTATAGCAACTTTCAGGAAACACGTACATGATATCGGAATGCGACATGTACAAACGAGATAGTTAACATCATATGATAATTTGAGGGGGAGTTATATATTGCACTCTTTTTTCTTAGATAAAGTTTTTTCCTACTGGGTTTTCTTTAGCAAGGTTTTTAATGAGGCAGTAGTTTAAAATAAAAATACAAGTTTGGAAAACTATCATCCAAGGGGAATGTTATGTATTTTATATAATTGGATGAAAGATTTTTGAACACACCAAACTTATATGGACACATTTTTGGACTAAGCATTAAATGTTTTTGTTTCCTTATCTCCCAAAAACCAACTCCTTTGTAGTATAAATACTACTTCAATGTAAAAAGAAAAGATGCACCTCTTGTATGCATATCATATGTTATACAATTCTCCTTCTTCTCTCAAAATAATCTTCAATCTTTCTGTTATAATCATCTCTAAAGAGATTGTTAAGGTGTGCTAATCATAGCTATATTATAACACAAATAAAATATAAACAATGCTTTATTAACCAGGTTCCCTAAACCAAATCTATGTCTTCGTCATATGTCTTCATCTTAACCTGTTACATATGTAAAATAAAAGGGTCAACTATCTGCATAGTTGGTGAGCCATTCAAAACAATTTAATATAATATGTATAAAAAGATGCAAAACTAATAAAATAAATAGAACTAGATATAAAGCATATGTAAGTTTCAAGTATCATTTTTAAGCACAAAACAAGAATCCAAACAAGTGATATTACAAAGCTCAACTCAAGGCTAGCTAGGTCTTTGACTTAAACAATGTAAATCATAATGTTAATATTTGTGTACATTTCACCTTTTTGACACAAGACACAAGTCGTTGCGAAAAATGTAGCCACATTCTTACTATGTACTAGTATATGTTTGATATATGAAACGTCTATAAGTTCGCATAGAATCTAAATCATGTCTACTAAGCTTAAGAGTTTGCATCATTTATATGTTTTTAACTCTATGATTATTTTTTTGTATAAGGCATATGTAACATTCCAAAAAGTTTACAAAATGTAAAAAGGGAGTAAGTAAATAGCTCACATTAATGGCGCTCGAGAAATTTGTATAATGAAGAAGAATCAAGATCAACAAAAGTATCAAACAGGATGCCCTGAGGTTTGAACGTGTGTGACCAGACAACAGCTCAAAGGAACAAGTGTACGATCCGAATGCAAACGTGGTTCAACCTAGTCAAACGAATGCAACGAGGTTAGGTAAACATTATGCTAGGCATAGCTAAATAAAAGCACATCATAGGCCAGACATGTTGTGCCTAACGAGCCTCTACAAGACTACACCAACTCTAAAGGCAACCTAAACAAGGCAACCTAAATGATCCTAATGTCGATAACTAATAACCTAAGCTCAACTAAACAGACTAAGAAAGCAGTAAATAAATGAATAAAAAAGAGAAAAAAAATTACCTCAAAGAAGCTTTACATACGAGACGATCTCGAAGGGCAACACCTCCTAGTAAAGAGCATAAAATAAAAGTACTTCGTTCAACATCCCAAGGGGTGTTGCACTTGGAGAACCACCAAGGAGAGTTCGCGTCTTGCAATCGTCAACAAACATCAAACTTGTTTTCGCGATTCCCGCTTCGTTATAACTCCGTTTCGCGCACGGTTTTATCCCACGTTCATCATTTTCAGAGTACTATCATATGGAAGAGATTAATCAAACATTAATGGTGTGTATAATGGGGTATAAACTTATGATCTTGGTGTGAGTTAAGGGTTACGTTCTCAAACTTTTATTTGTGATTTTTGCTTCATTTGAGCTCAGTTTTATGCACCATTTGAACCTAGTTGCTCTTTAGTATAGTATTATATCTAGAAGATTTGGGTGGTTCAAAATGTTAGTTTGAAGATGGGGAAATGTTTGCAAGATAGTCATATGAAAGTTATCTTATTCCAAAACTAAGAATTTAACATGTAGAGCTTCTTATTTGCTATTCTTTAAATTTAATCCTTTCAAAAAAAACAATGGGCAACCTTAGGATATGTATATAGTATAGTCTGGATGATAAGAAGGCAGAGATATGAGTTTTAGGAGTGTTCATGAAGTCTCCAACGTTTTTGGTCAACATAAGTCTTAGTCCTTGAGAGATGAGTCAAGATGTGACACCCGACAATTTCAGGTAAATTGCAACTTTTACACTCTATTTATTTCATATTCATACTTGTTGCATTTCATTTAATTATTTTTAATTAGATGAGTTAGACACAAACAACTGCGAAACGATAGTTCGAGGAACTATCGAATCGTACATTGCACATTGGTTTTGGAAACCAAGTGTGGCAAACACAAACCTAAACGCAAAAAAATAATTTGGGGAATTATTGGATTGTGCAATACATGTTCATTATGGTTAATTAAACATGCAAACGGGTCGTGGCGACGAACACAAACTATCAAAGATAATTTGGGGAAATATCGAAACACACACACGAGTCTCACGAACGTTGGTGATCAAACTGTAATCAACTTATGTGTTATTATATGATTTTGTGCTAAACATGCATTAGATGTTTAGGATAAACGTTGGGAACCAAGCACGAGCGAAATCAAAAAACTCAAAAATGGAGCCTTCGCGGTACGCCAAGATTCCTAGGCAAAAGGCTTGGCGGTACGCGACGCGGAGCAGGGGTTTGAGCTCCGCAATACTTGGCGGTACACCAAGGCCATGCAAGATCGGCCTTGGCGGTACGCGACGAGTCCCAGCAGACAAATTCTTTTAAAGGCAAACCCAGCTTATTTTGCTCGGGTTCTTACACTCCACCAAGCATTTTCTCTCAAAAACGACCCAAACCTTCTGTTAACAGCCCCCAAACCCCTAGCAAACCACCTCTAAGCCATTTCTCCTCATCTTTGGTGATCTTGGAGCCCTTGGAAGCTTGGAGAAGAAGTTAAAGAGCTAGGAACAACCATCAATCGCTAGATCTTCATCATCAGCAGCTATTCCCACTAGATCTTGGCCTCTAAGGTAATTTTACATGTTTATTCATAGTTAGATCGAACATGCACTGGGTAAAAACCCACATGCATGAACATCCACACACATGCAACTCCACGTGGCTATTGTACACGAATTTGTTGGTGATTTGTGTGATATTTGATTTAGATCTACCGATTTTAGAGTTTAGAAAGATTGGATTTGAGTTTGGATGAGTTATTGTTGATTTGAAGATGATTTAGGCAAACTTGCCAAAAAAGGAAAATTTTATGATGCATCTCTTATATTTGTGATGATCTAGACATGTTAGACATGTCCAGATGTTGTCAAAAAGTGTTTTGAAACACATTTGGGTATTTGATTTTGTCAAAAACTTGGTTTTGTAGAAACTTGCTATAAAAGGAAACTTTGTGAATCAAAAGAGGGCTTTTGATGTTTTTGAATGTTTTGGTGAACTTTGATTATTGAAACATATTTAGAAATGGTTTTTAACATATCTGGAAACTTGGATTTGTGAAAATGAGCTTTAAAACAAGTACTTACTATTTTAAGAAACTTTATTTGGGCAAAATGGCATAAATGGAGATTTATGCGCAAACGATGAGTTTTAAGTGTATAAACATGTTTTTACAAACATAATAGAAGTATTGATTGTATGAAATGGATTTCATAACTATACTTTACAAAAATAGAAACTTTCTAAATATAGAAAGTTTCCCGAAACGGGAACGTTATGATTTTCAAACACTTGATTTCGTGAAAGCATCATGGCTAGAGTCATAGGATGCTTGTAGGTGGCATCCTTGTATTTATGACACATAAACAATCTAAACGCAACAAACGTGTCACCAACGATTCGTAGAGTCAACACAAGTCAACACACACTCGTTTGAGCACACCGACACTTGGAGTTGTATGGGATACAACACACCACAAAACACATACTCACACCTATATGATTATAGGTGCATACTAGCAGGTGCTAGCATTCGCAGTCGCGAACGCACCCGTAACCGGAACTGCTCTATCAAGTGAGTTCACGTCCCATTTTTCTATTTTCTAACTTTGGGGGAGAAAACATTGCATACAAACTGTTTTTGAACAAACAACATACTTTTTGGTTACATTTGTACACGCTAATATCGCGTATATGCATATGTGTGGCACTCATCCACAAAACTGATAAGTCCTCAATCAACACATCTCGAACCGTTAATAGCGCGTGGCGCTTAGCATGGTAATTCTGAATAGTACTATTTGGGCCTGACAAGCCCCACTGTTGCATGCCGCATGGCCACCCCTACTGGAGGTCGGAACAGTGCGTAATTGACCAAACAACATTGCCATATCTTGTTGGATGGATATGGCGGGAGGCAGCGTGTTAGCTTCGGTTGCGAACCCGCATATGGTATAACTCATATTGACTAGCTGTCAATGGATATTGCATTGTAATAAATTGTAGACCTGCAAAACATTTACTTTAAACATTTGATGTTTATTGGTGACATAAAACCTGTGCTCTCACCAACCTTTGTGTTGACCTTTTACTCGCATTTTTTCTCAGGTAACTAAGGCACGTGCACGAGGAATCTAGAATGCTAGGATGGAGTCCATGCATCTAATATAGTGTCTTAGTCTATTAAACATTTGCTATCATTTGGTTATGTTATTTTATGTATTGTTAAACAACTTAAACCACTTCCGCAACTATTACTCTGTAATGTTTTGAAAAATGTTTTAACAACGCTTCCGCAATTTATGAATTGAATTTGTTTTGATCTTATTAAACTTCTGCAATTCTGATTTTACTAAACCAATTTATCCAAGTTATTGGATGTACGTAGGTAACCAGACATGTAGGTCTCGCAACATTGTAATTAGAGACTGCGATCCTGCCCGATCAGTCTGTCGCTCGAGCCCCGGAAAGGACGGGATTTCTCGGGGTGCGACAGATTGGTATCAGAGCCTTCGGTTATTGCGAATTAGGTTTGCATTAGTGAACGTAGTCTATAACCACTAGTCTCCACACAACACATAGTGCTTAGTATTGTGGTAATTGCATACATGTTTGTACGCACACTTATTACGCGCATAATAGATATGACGTCACCACCGTCACCACATGTGATTGCACATGACGGTGAGGAGCGATAGCTCTACATGTTTTCTTTCAATGCCTACCACACACACTATATTAGTCATCAGACACGCACTAACGCTTATTCTCGCTATGAAGATCATGGCTGGGAGACGCGGAGGACGCAGGAACGCGGGAGGACTAGGAAACATCAACCTCACATCAGCTGAACTAAATGCACTCATCAACGAACGAGTTGAGGAGGCGCTTGCTGCACGGGAAGCTAACCATAACCAAAATCCACTGAACCATGGTGATGAGTCTTATTTCACAATCACCTTGCACCACAACCACTCGTTTCCAATTCGACGCGTTTGCCCGATACTGAATTCAATTCTATTCTTTGCATATCTCAGGAGCGAACCTCAACTCTCCTCTCTGCACATTCAAGATGTTTCTGGATTGCAAACCTCACTCTTTCAATGGCACTGAGGGTGCCGTCGGACTGTTGCGCTGGATAGAAAAGGTGGAATCAGCCTTTGCCATGAGCAACTGCAGGAACGAAGACCGAGTCAAGTTCGCAGCGGGAACTCTTGAGGGAGCTGCCCTCTCTTCGTGGAATGCCAATGTTCAAAATTTGGGGCTGGATGCAGCCAATGCCCTACTTTGGGATGATTTCAAGAGGATGTTGAACCATGAATACTGTCCTCATGGAGAAGTGCAGAAACTGGAAAATGAATTCTGGAACCACAAGATGGTTGGTTCTGAGATCGAAGCATACACTGCTCGATCGTATGAGCAGGCACACCTGTGCCCGAAGATGGTCACACCAGCTTACAAGCACATCAAGAAATACATTGAGGGACTGCCACCTCAAATTCAGGGTATGATACTTTCTGCTGACCCCATCACTAGACAACAACCCGTGTGACTAGCCCACAAGCTCACTAACTCGGCTGTTGCACAAGGACTTTTACCACCCCATGGTGCAGTGGCCAAAACTGCTGACAACAAACGCAAATGGGATAACACCCTGAGTAAACCTTCCACTCTACAACCACCACCATAACAGCGTAAGTTTGGGTCGACCCAAGCTTACACTCCACCCATCCCAACCACCCAGAACCAAGGAGGCTATGCAGGCAAACACCCCAAATGCCACAAGTGCAATTTCCATCATACACAGGGTCAATGTGGCAATTTTCAATGCCAGCGCTGTGGAAAAATGGGACATGCAGCCAAAGACTGCAAGGGTGAACTGCTGACAAAAACCCCATAACCACAACAGCAGAATCACGAAGCACCAAAGGGGTGCTATGAATGTGGGAAACCAGAGCATTTCAAGAAGGATTGCCCCCACTTGAAGAACAACCAGCAAAACAACAACGGGAACAACAACGGTCCGAGGGGACGAGCCTTCGTGATCGGGGCAAAGGAGACCAGAAGGGATCCCAACCTTGCAACTGGTACGTATCTCTTAAACG